>NW_006496517.1:495868-511890 GCF_000471905.2 Amborella trichopoda | reverse complement strand
CGTACTTACGTTATAGTACCTACCTACGTACTACTCTACTATATATATATATATATATATATATATATATGTATATATATATATATATATATTATGAGAGACAGAGTGAGAGTTTGTTGCTAAGTGGACGCAAGCAATTGAAGCATGATGCAAATTTTTACTAGAAAAATATACGAAAATTTCCAAGAAAAATTGATGAATTGAGTTGAAATTAAAGGAAGCTAACAAGACTAGCTTGAGGGGCTTCGTAGAATTCACAAGAATTCAAAGAAACAATGTTGTAAATATTAAGTTAAATATGAACCAAAACCGTAACTCAACCCCCTTCATAATCCTAATTCTAATGTAATTAAAAGTTTGAATTAAAATTAGTTTTGAACTTCATATTTTGCCTTGGACAAAATAAATTAAGACAAACTTGTCCTAAAAGTCACTCTGAAAAATTATCTAACTTCTAGTAGGCATACTTTTTAGATTTAATGTTGAGTTCGCTATTATGACCCCATTTCAAAAAGCAGAGTAAGCTCTATAAAGTCCAATTCCCTAGCAAACTAGGATTGAAAAATGCTTCTGAAGGCCTCAACATATGCCCTGAAGTGTGGTGCTTATTGGTTGATTGCATCACAAAACCCCATAAATGTTAATATTTTGGTCTTTTATTATTTTCTTACATAATTTTCATTTCTATTTATTTTTACCTAAACTTTGATTTTTATCCTTTATATGGAATTTGATAAGGATTTTGAAAATTATAATAAAAAATAATTAGATAAGAAAGATCTACTGAAATGAGGAAATCTAGATCAAATCCTCATCAAGTTAAGAAAAAAAAGATTTGTATGAGGGAATCTAGAACCCACGTATTCCAGTTAGAGAAGAATTTGAGATCAAATCCAACCCTATAAGGAAGCTTTGGTTGGGCATCACTCTCTCTCCTATTAGAAAGCTCTGTTCCCCTCTTTTTTCTTTTTTTTTTCTAAAATTACAACAACCGTTTTTCTCATAGACGGAAGCGTGTAAGAATTTCAAATTGAAGGAAAAGGTAAAAATAACAAAATATAGTAGTAAAAAATTTCCAAGAATTCACATGGTTCAGACAATCTAAACAGTAGACAAAAATATTCTTAGTTTCTTACGAGTGCTATCCAAACAACATACACTGCTATTCCCATGACAGGCCAATTCGAAGATAAGGTATCTCCAGGGACCCAAACGGGCCCTAAAAGAAAAACCCTATTCGTTGCATGTGCTAGAGAAGTTCTTAAATCAGCCTCATCGTAGCTCAGGGATTTGCGTTATGTGTATGCCTTTGGTTCTTGTAATTGAGGGAGCAATCTGATGATGCAACCACTACTATCTGAAGATTCAAAATGTACATACTGGTACATAGAAATACAACCTTTTTTCGAGAGGCATGTATTCACCATTCATCCGAAACATGTTTCGAAATTAATTTTAATTTTGCCACTGCATCATTTGACTCGGCTTGCGAGCAAACAATTGCTAGTTTGCTACCCATCCAAGACATCTGAAATTTTTGGATCAAGGTTGTTATTGAAGTGCTTTAGGACTGGTAAGGCTTTGTTTAGGATTTGGCTTTAGTAAGGTACAAGAATGCCTTTTGAGTAGGTAGAGTATATATCTTTATTTAGACACAATGTTTTGACACAATTCCATCTATTAGATTTCACATCCAATGGTAAAAATAATTGTGACATCTTTGTACTGAAAATAAAAAGTCTCGTAGTATATGATTCTTTAATTATTTCTTAAAAACTAAGCATTAAAAAGAGAGGACACAAAGCCATATATGACATGCATTTTTAGGTAAGCAATGCTTCTTTTTAGATAACAAATGCTTTTTTTGTGAACACACTTTGAAGTGGCGATTATTTCATGAATTTGTAGTTGACATAGGAGGTTTGATTTGGTTGAAGATTGGTGAGCATCTATAAAGGCATCGAGAGTTTCCTATTAGGGATCAACATGATGTGACTTCTCCGAAATGACAACATGATATGACTTAGGAGAGACTCCTGAAATGTTTTATTTGATTGGAAGGTTTAGGCCACACAATAACCATGACCACCAAGTTTTCTTTCTTCTTGCTCCTCTCTCTCCTCTTACACGCACAGCTTGTTGCTCCCATAGATCACAACATCCAATTAGTTCTTTCTCGAAGAGGATACTCGGCCGTGGCCCTCACATTAAGCCTAATGTCACACCCACTTTTGCCGGAATCCGGCAATTGGACTATGTTTTGTGCTCCTGACCATGCATTCTCTCTCTCTAAATATGGTCAGCCACCTCTCATGCTACTCGAATACCAAGTGGCTAGGCATAGATTGACCATCGAAGACCTCAGTGCTCTTCCAGCAGGAACAAAGTTTCAGACTCGTTACTTTGCACATTATTTGGTACTCACTGAATGGGAAGGGGTGTATAACTTTTCCTTAAATGGTGTCGAGATCACTGAACCGAATCTATATGACGATGGACATATTATACTACATGGAGTCATGGGGTTCATGGAGCCTACATTTCCTGGAGCCGCAGAGTGTATGACATGTGAAGGAGAGACCCCCATCGGTATTTAACTGTATCAAAACAAACATCAGGGCCCTGCCACAGGAATCAAACTTAGAGATGTAGTCCTCTCTCTCTCTCTCTCTCTCTCTCTCTCTCCCTCTCTCTCTCTCTCTCCTATTTGTATTTAGCTCTATCAAAGAAAATATTTGTATTTAGCTCTATCAAAGAAAATGTTGTCTCTATGTAGCAGCATCGGACTAGAGAGGCAAGCATAACAGATTAGCTCGTGTAACTCGGAGATATTAAAAATATAAAAATAAGAAATTTATTGTAATGTATTTATTTATGTTTTCTATTGAAAGATTGGAAAGTGTTTTGTCTAAAGGTGTGGTTTGTATAGAGCCTAGGTTCTAAACAATCAAATTAGAGCCTACCTTCAAATAGTATCGAGAAACGTTTCAATACCGGAAATCTTTTTCATAGCCTTAAAATATATTTTCACCTTTATTTATAAAGTTTAAAGCTTAAACAATAATGTAGATCGTGAGATCTATGAAAACTTGAAAATCTTGAATTTTGACGGTCCAAAAGTGCGTTACAAATCACACTATTTAAAAAACTTGAAATCCATTTTTTTATCATGTCCATGCATCTTGATATCGAGATGATGAATTTGAGGATATTTGGGCATCAAAACAATATCTTCTAGTAAAATTTTTGAGGTAGGCTCGAATTTGATTGTTTAGAGCCACGGCACTATATAAACTTTTCCCTTTGTCTGAATACTTATTTTTGACATTTTCATTTCTTTTTGGATTATTTCTAAGATACTCCTAGTTACAAAATTTGATTTTCCAAAATCCATTATTTTATTACTTTTAAAACCCATAAGTGTTTTGTTTAATTTTTTTTTGAACATCTTTTTCATATTTTTGGGATTTTTTGTATATTTTTTTAAATTTTCTAACACTTTTTGGCCTCGTGAGACCTTGCCTAACTCTAGCCGAGTAATTTGAAACTCAGCCCAAGTTACTCGGCTACTTGGGCATGCACAACCCATGGCCGAATTCTGTCCCGAGTCGTGGTTTCCAACACTGGTATGTAGTCCTGGGAATTCCATTTATGGATAATTTAGCATGATAGGCATCCACCACATTGTGAAATGAGGGTACATTTGGATTTGTCCTTTCCATGAAATTGTTGTTTCAGTGATACCTGCCAGGTACTAAAACTCCAAGGTAATAAAATGGACCAACAATATGAACTCTAAATTCCATGATTTTTGTTTAATTTCCTTATGGCTTAATGCCTAATCAACCAATCTCTCTCTCTCTCTCTCTCTCTTTCTCTCTCTCAAAATGCAATAAAACTAAAGAAAAAACAGAAAAGCCCTTTCGAATTTCTACTAGAGAATTATATACTTAAGGCATCCTTTTTGGGTCCTAATGTATTTATCCAAGGTCCTACATATTAGGGTACGCTTGTTTTGCATGAAAAATTCTCTCATGTGGATAGGTATGGAAATATTTTCATACCAATTAGATGCCAATTGATGTATAAAGACGAATAGGACAAATTGGTGTGCAAATTTTCCCACACCTAACCACATGAAGGAATTCTTTTATGTGAAACACAAAATAAACGTACCCTTTGGCATTTGGGAGCCCTTAAAGCTAATTACAATATATCATGTGATAAACATAGCTTTTCGGGCATCTCACATCAGTGGGTGAGGTTTGTACAAGGCATAAAGCTTAAACATCAAATTAAGACTCATATCTAAATCTTGATAAAAGATGTAGTTTCAATTTAGAAACCCTTATGATAGCTTAAAAATTTATTTCCACTCTTAATTATGAAATCTAAAGTTCAAAAAATATTATAGATTAAGTAGATCTATAAAAACTTAATTTTTTAAAAATAGACTGTTTAGATAATGTGTTATAAGATGCATTACTTTTAAAACTTGAAATCTTTTCTTTTTTTTTTTTTGGGCGAGATGATCAATTGTAAACCAATACCAGAACAAATTTTTTGAGTGGATTTTTGAGGTGCACTTTACTTCTAAAATATAAAGGTAGCACCTTATATAAACCTTTTGCCGTGCTATTGAATATGACCGTTAGAGTACATTTTTACATGTATTAGGAGCCTAAAAGAGCTTGATAGTGTGCGAAGGATATTGGTTCTTGTTATTGACGTGGCTCCTTGTGATTTTTGGAGTTGCCATCTAAGTTTGCAACATGATAAATAGATGGTTTGGAAAGTTTAGAGTCATTGATTTTTTAGGTAATAGTAAGGAAAAAAAGTATATAAATAAGAATTTTGGAAATTCTAATCTAATCCTAGTTTTGGATAAGGTAATATTACTCTAATTTGGAAATCATAATTAAATTCTAATTCAAAATTTAATCAAATTAGAGAAGGATTTGGTTGATTATCTTCGTCAAATCATTATCATCATCATCATAGTGTTTTTTCAACTATTTGGGGTTGGTTATACAATCCTGGTCCGTTATTATGCTGTATCAAAGGCTATACTTTTATTGAAGCCATAAATTCCCGTATCTTTTTTCACTACTTCCAACCATGTCGTTTGGGTCTACCCCTTACCTTTTTTTAGCCTTTCACTTGAACTAACTTGCACCTTCTAGCAAGTGTTATATTGGTTATGTGTTGCATATGACCGACCCACCATCTATTTTCTCTCATCTTATCGACTCTTGGAGCCATACATAAGTTCTCCCTTATAGACCAACATTCTGCCCCATAAAGCAAAATTGGTCTCACAGTTGTCTTATAGAACTTGCCGTTGAGCTCCATTGGCATATGTGGCGATCATATAATACTCCGGTTGCAAATCTCTACTTCACCTACCCAACTCTAATTCTGTGTGTGACATCTTCCTCAATCTTTTCATTTTCTTGGATTATTAACCCAAAGTATCGAACCAAACTATGTCGTTCGTAAACAACATACACTACAGTACTTCATCTTGTAAGTACCTAGTTAAGTCGTTCATATCTAAGAAAAAGAGATATGGGCTCAACGCTGACCTCTGATGTAGACCTATTGTCACTGAAAACTCATTCATATCTCCAGTAGTTGTTCATACAGCATTTAACACTCCCTCGTACAAATCTCTGACTAACTTGATATAGTATCTAGAGAATTATTTCTTTTTCAACACCCGCCAAATTAAATCTCAAGGTGCTCTATCGTAAGCTTTATCTAGATCAATAAATATCATGTAGAGGTCTTTTCCATTCGCTATAAACTTCTTAATTAATTCCCTAAGTAGGAAAATAACATCAATTGTTGACTTTTCGAGAATAAAACCGCATTGGTTTTTTGATATACTTGTTTTATGCCTTAGACGTTGCTCAATTACTCTTTCTCATAGCTTTATAATGTGGCTTATACGTTCGATCTGTAGATAATTTGCACAATTTTGTATATCTCCTTTATTCTTGTAAATAGGTACCATAATAATTTTCCTCAATTCATCTAGTATTTTTTTTATTCTTAACACCTTGTTAAATAATTTTGTCAGCCAGTCAAAGTCGATCTCCCCCATGCACTTTCAAATCACTAATATATTTTGAATTAAGAAGAGGAGATCTAGTTGAAATCTTATTCAATTTAGTAGCAGAGAAGTTTCCCTATCATTAAGAAACTCGAAGGATTATCACAATTATGCATTGCCCTTGGATATGAAATCATGTGGCTGAGGATATGCCATTGATTGAGCTCAAAGTCCAAACTAAAATTTTCAAACTTTACTGTATACTTTTGGATTTCACATTTAATGGCTTGGGATAATTATGAATTCCTTATACGAAAATTAAATGGTATTATATTATATAGTCCCTTATATAAAATATGAAGAAGGAGATGAGGGGAAAGCAAGTCACTTAAAAAATACAGAGATCTTTCATCTTTGTTTTCTCTCTCCTCAACAATTGCTCATGCCTCCATCATTCTCTTTCTATGATGTACAAGAATGGCTCATTCTCTCATAGAATTTTTCTTCATGAGAGCCTTAGCAAGCTCTCTCCTTACTTGTGTGCGAGAAGCTCTGGAATCAGCTTCATAAGGCTCGAAGATTTATGCTACGTATATGAGTCATTGATTCTTGTAATGAAGAGGCTAGCATGAGGCTGAAAGCATCACCCTCTAAAATTAAATAAAAAAAAAACAACAATATAATTATCGCTTCAATAAATAATAAAATTTTATCTTTCATCAAATTTCCCATCTAGAGCATCATGAAATTATTTACCGTCGAATTTGGTTCCATCTTTGAGCGAGATCGACTCAAATCTCTTGTGAAACAAATTAAATTTTAAGTTCAATAGAGAGAGTGGAGACGCTTAAATTATAAACTGAGAAGCATCGCAGATCCAATTCTCTTCTAAGTCTATTCACACCGCCAGCTCCAAGATTAATTTACTAGACCTTAAAAAACTTAAATTCTAACTAAATATAAAAATAAAGAAATAACCAAAAATATAAAGATAAAACATAAAATAAAAAAATAAAAAGACAATAAATAAAGAGAGAAAAAGATCGTATACTTGAAAAACTTGGAGTTGAGGCCTGTATCAAGACCGCAAGTTCATTTATACTTGTTGATGTCTTCTCTTGCTTTCTTCAAGCATGACTCTAAGGTTTTGGATCTAGAAGAACTTGTTCTTGGGATTTTGATTTGTAAAGAAATTTTGAGAGGGCTTGGGCTTAGGGTCTCTAGCTTAAAGTTTTCTAGGGATTTTCTCTAATTTTTTAGATTTTTTCCCTCACTTTCTAGGTTTTTAGGATTGTTTCTATTTTTCTAGGGATTTTTGGACGAATTTTCTAATTCTTTAGGCAATTTTCTAATTTTGTAGAGGGTTTTCCTAATTATATGAAACTATCTAGAAAGTTCTTAATATTTCTGGGACTTTCTAACTATTTATTGGACTATTTTTGGATGGATTTTCAGGGATTTGGAGGGGATATTTATAGGTTTAAACTAGGGTGAGGCTTGAAGTCAATCAATCTAATATCCTAGTTCTAGTTTGATTATGAATATGGTATTTTTTGAATTTTTCTGTAATATTCCCTAAAAAATTGACCTAAAATTCTAATTAGAAAAGGATTTGAATGAGAAAATAACTGACGTGGGCCAATCGGGCTGCGGGACACACGGTCAGTGCGTGACATGATGCAAGTCCTGCCCATGGGTATTTTAATAATTTTGATAAGTCATGCTCATGAGGATCTAACTTCTCAATAGAACATCCGATTTGAGTCTTTCTTGGACCGTTGGAAAGTTCTCGAGATCTACTATGGTTTGGGATGGACTTTGGAAAGCGTTGGGGCGATTGAACTGGTTCTAAGTTGACTATGGTTCACTATGTTTGTGTGGTCTTTAGGACTTTGAATCATGGTTTCTAGGAATTCCCTTAGACAAAATTTTGAGGGGGGATATCTATAGTTGCCTCTCTTTGGCGTTGAGAGATCTTTGAAAATCAATATCCAAAGTGACAGTTAACAAGAACCGTGCTATCTTTGAGCCGATTACTTCTCCTTGCTGAGGTCACCCCAATGCTATGTGGGATGCTTAGTATAGTAAATTATACAAAGAAACTGTTTACTTTTAGTATAAGGATGTCACAATCATTCTTGTCCATCAGATTTTAAATCGGGTAGTTTTGTGTTATTGACTAAACTCAAAGTTCAAAAAATATTTCTCAAACTTTGTGATAGTGATACACCCCAACTCATCCAATTTGACATCTAATGACTATAAGTGATTGTGACTTCCTTGCAGCACTGATACATATTCTCATAATATATTTTATTACTGCAAGCCCAAAAACCTCATGTCGCCTCCCTCCATCCTTGCCTCCCTCAATGAAGTTCTTGCCTCCCTCCCCCATTTCTTATGAGGAGGCACCAATACCATCGTCCTTGCCTACTTCATCTAGGACAGTGGTCATGATGCAAACCAAATTTAGATGAAGCCTGAATGAATTCATTTATATATTTTTTTATTTATTCGAATTTAGAGACTTGTTTTAGATTATTTGTTATTGACAAAATTTGGGACGCAAATAGAGGGTTTAGGTTGGGGTTTTATTTATAGATAATGGGTAGGACTAGTAAATTTAATAAATTTTACTGGTTTAGGATCAATGTGATTATTTCCCTCTTATCTAGACCATTCTTATAGAATATCTTTTAAAGGGTTGGTTTAAAAGGACTTCATCATGCCAATGAGAGGGGTTCTTTGTATTTGGATGCATTTGAAAAAGGAAAAGGAAAAGGAAAAGGAAAAAGAAAGGGAAAGGAACTATTTTCCTTGGCATAGAAGATAGATAAAGAGCGTTTTCATCTTTCTTGAACGGCTCCAAGAGCCTCTTTTCCTCTTTGTGGTTCGCTGATTTATGTACGTCTTAAGATCTAAAGAATGGTGGACTTAGATTCTTACAGTCCTTTTGCAGTAGTTCGGTGTCATTCGTGGTTCAAAAATAGTTATTGACCATGATGGCTAGTCGTGGAGTTCATGGCCATAGGAATGCTGAGTTGGATTGGATGAATGAGCGATTAGACAACTTGGTGGAGATGGTTGCTTAGTTGTTTAGGGGAGAGGAAAAAGAGGTTATTGTTGTGTTGGATACAAATCATGAGGGCGGTAATGGATATTGGGATGAGTAAGGGTGAATTTGAGTTGGAAGCCGGCAAATGATGTGTCCAATCATCTATTTTGTTTGATGAGCATTGGTGCAGACACGAATGTTAATTTGACGGATAGTTGGACAACCGACTACCTTGAAGGCTATATGATATGACCGGTGTAGCAGCACGGGCAGTGAGGAATCACATGATTGGTGTCGTGACAGGCAAAGAGTTTTTGGACTGGTTAACACTTCTTTGATTAGAAAGGTTTGTTATATTCGAAGATGGTCAGATATATGGCTCTTAAACTTAGAGGACTTACATTAGTGTGGTGAGAGAGATCAAGTTCACGAAGCACGATTTCAAAAGGGTAAAGATAAAATTAGATCATGGGCTAAGTTGAAGGTAAGGTTGCTACACAAACAATTACTTCTGCTGAGCTATAGACTCTGGACTAACAATTACACTAGTTATATCAAAGTACAAAATTAGTTTAGCAGTATATGAAGGAGTATTACTGCTTATTCTTGTGAATTAGTTATTATAGACTAGGGACCAAAAGGTGGTGCATTATATTTTGAGGCCGTAGAGTTCGATCTAGGATTAACTCAGGCTGCACCATATGCCACTATTGCAGACTGCCTATCAAGTTCACATGAAGGTGAAGAAATAGGAGAGAAAGGAAGCAGCCAGATGCTGACCCACCCCAAGAACATGATCATCGCAAATTAGAAATCGTATGCCTCCAACCTGGTTAGTTTCAACAATGAAAGTATTAGGGTTATGGCCTTTCGAGGGCTTGACACCATTATTTTCTTGTGGTTCTTGTTCACAGTGGAAGAGAAAAGGAAGATGTGACTCACTAAATCTATGCGTACTAGGATCCAAAGTTAGTATCCATAGAGTCAGAGAATCCCGGATAATGAGGAGCAAGATTGAAGGGGAAATAAATGATAGTAATATGGAGCCAAGTCTGAAGTATGCTTCCAAAAAAACTTCTTACACAAAACAACTGAAATACTTGAATGCAATGACTTTGGACTTAAAATTACAACATACCCCAAACTTTGGCAACATGATGCACTTCAAATTCACATGAAACACAAATACATGACTTCAAGATTGTCCCAAGACTATTTCCCACCCTTAAAACTCAATGGAGATCGAGTCTAATACAATGAAATGTGACTATAACATAAAATTCAACAACATATACAATAATATGTTTTAAATTACAAGACTAAAAAAAATATAGAGCCCAATTACATGATTCAACATATACAATAATATGTGACTATCACATAAAATTCAGCAACATACACTTGAATTACATAGCTTTAAATTACTAGACTTAAAAAACTCTACTTACATAAACATGAACTAGATGTGCCACTTAATCTAAAATCATGGAAAGCTGATATAGAGCCCAATTACATGATTCACCACCAAGGATTTAAATACCTTTCATTTCAAATTTTATTCGTCAATTTAATTTCAATTTTCAAAATCAAAGTGTGACTTCCAATCTCACCAATCCATCTTTAAGATCAAGGGGCATAATTATAGTAGAGAGCGAAGCCACACTAGATGAGCATCCCACCCTCTAAAACTCTCTTTTACTTTTAGTGCAAATTGAAATCAACTTCATGTAAATCACACATAATTGGTTAGCCTCACACATGTTGTGTGATACACATACATATGCTATCATAAGATACATGTGTATGTCATAACTCATAGCACATGTAAATATCCATTTGCCCAATCTAAATTTCCCACATGAAAAGAATTAGATCTGAGTTTTGATTGGACAAAGGACCACAAATCAAGATCTTGATCCCCATTTGGCAAGCCATAACTGTCCAAAATTGCCCCATGTACATAATACATTTAAGGGAATTAAATATAGGTAAAGGTTTTTATACTTTCCCTATAACATACAAGATTTATGCTTCCCCTACCATCCAGCCGTCCAATTTTGATCAAGTCACTCACCGTTTGATCTTAGATCTGACGTCTCAAAGTATTTTATTTTTAGTTTTTTTTTATACAAATTGTATGTATATGAAATTTGATACGTGCCATCTTCTCATTGGGGTGCACCTATAGAAAATATTAAAAATATTTTTTTGATAAAATATAATGACCAAAATACCCTTTAAATCTTTTAGGGGTATTTTGGTCATTTTATTTTATTGAAAATATTTCTTTTTATATTTTTCGCTAGTGCGAGTTTAATATAAGATTGGACCTCCAAAATTTGATGTCAAAATAGTTTATAAAAAATTATTAAAAATAAAATAGTGTAGAGACGTGACATTGTGATTGGAGCAATCTTAGCCTTCCATTCAGAATGGCCGGTTGGATAAGGGGAAGTATATAAGTTTTATGTGGTAGGGGAAGTATAGAAAGCTTGTTCTAGTATATATCCAATATTTTTGTTGCTATTACAAAATTACTAACGAAATATTTTGGTTATTACATCCATACCCATTTTTCCCATTCGTCACAATATTTTTAAAAGATGACAAAACTACCCTTTTCAATAAAGTTTTTGGTTATTAACAAAACCAAAATTCAACATTTATTAGTAATTGAAGATCCAAAATTATGTTTTCGGTTTTTCAAAGACCGAAAATCCTTATGTGATTTCCAGAGAGCTGCTGGAAAATACAACCTTTGTTTCAGTTTTTAAAAAAATTGAAAAACATTAAAATATTGGTTTTTCAAAAATAAAAAAAATGATGATTTTTGGTTATTCGAAAACTGAAAATCCTTATGTGATTTCTAGGGAGTTACTGAAAAATGCAACCTTTACTTTCGGTTTTTCAAAAACCAAAGAACATTGGAATTTTGATTATTCAAAAAACCAAAAAATGATGTCTTTGGGTTATTCAAAGATCGAAAATCCTTTTGTGCTTTCTAGGGAGCTACTGGAAAACACAACCTCTACTTTGGTTTTTCAAAAACGGAACGCAGTGGAATTTTGGATTTTCAAAAACCTAAAAATGATGTTTTTGGGTTATTTAAAGACCGAAAATCGTTCTATGATTTCTAGAGAGCTACTAAAAAATACAACCTCTATTTTGGCTTTTCAAAAACCGAAAACATTGAAAATCCGAAAAATTATGTTTTTAGGTTATTCAAAGACCGAAAATCCTTCTATGATTTCCAGAGAGCTACTAAAAAATGCCACCACTATTTTGGTTTCTCAAAAACTGAAAACATTAGATTTTCGGTTTTCCAAAAACTGAAAGGTGATGATTTTTGGTTATTCAAAACCCGAAAGTCCATTGGTGAAAGGTGATGATTTTTGGTTATTCAAAAACCGAAAGTCAATTCGTGAGTGTAAAAAAATAGATTTCATCTCGAAGTTGTTTTTACAACCAAAATTTGAAATACAAAAAAGGGCATTCAAAATCCATGTACAAAAGTTGGATATGGTCATCTAAGCATAATCACTTCCAGATTGGATTGCCAGATACTACAACATAATTGAAGTGAAAATTACTTATTCAATTACCAGCAAAGAAGCAGTTAGTCGAATTTCAATAAGAAGAGAAAGTTCAAAATAAGTAAAGAGAGGAGATCCAGTCAGAAAATAACCAAAGTGTGATCAAAATTTCAGAAAAGAGTTTGGGCCACTTTATTGAAATACAACTACTCCACGAACTGCTGCTTAGATGAGAGAGAGTCTGAGAAACAAATTAAACCTAAAATCGCAGGAGATAGGGGATGAGAGGGAGACAGGCGCAGGGAAGAGGAGCTTTCGGGTGGGAGGAGGAAGACAAAGGTTATCAGTTGTTCAAAAGCCGAAAGAGAGGTAAACCCTAGAATAACATGAAACAAGGGATGACAGAGAGACGAGCGTAGGGAAGAGGGGTTTCGGGCGGGAAGCGAAACACACAGATTTTCGATACTTTGAAATGCCCAGGATGCCAATTTCGGTTCTTCAAAAAGTGAAAAATATGAAATTTCAGATTTTTAATAACCAAAAACCTTGAATAATTCCGTTATTGAAAAACCAAAAAAAGGCATTTTTGTCATTTTTAAAAATATTATTATGGAGGGAAAAAAACATGTATGGATGTAACAACCTAATTCTATAATAACAAAAAAAAAAGGGGTAATATATATATATATATATATATATATGATTTTCTCTACATTTAAACATGGGTGCGGTTTATATAGAGCCTATGATCTAAACAATCAAATTAGAGCCTACTTTCAAATAGTTTCTAGAAATGTGGTTTCAATATTGGAAATCTTTGTGATAGCCTTAAAATATAATTTTATATTTACTTATAAATTTTAAAACTTTAAAATAGTATAGATCGACAGATCTATGAAAACTTAAAAATTGATGGTAAAAAAATACATTACAAAATACACTATTTCTAAAACTTGAAATCCATTTTTTTACTCATGTCCATGCATCTTGATATCGAGATGATCAATTTGAAGATATTTGAGCATCAAAACAACCACTTTTAATAAAAATTTTGAGGTAGGTTCAAATTTGATTGTTTAGAGCCTCGGCACTATATAAACTTTCCCTTTAAACACAGCATAAAGATATTCCCTTGCCACCTCATCCATATGTCACTTGCATGTGGTGGCATGGCAGCCATCCATGTGGTACCTATTGACCAATTAGGTGCCACATGGTCCACGTGTATAACTGCCCTTGATGGTTATTATAGCCAAAATTTTTGAAAATCCTTAGTTTTTATTCACAATAAATTACAAATCATTTTCAACTGTTTCTCTATCATATTGAATTAGTTTGGCATCTAAGAAAAATATATGTGAGAGAGTTTAAGATCCCATAAGAAATAAAATAGGCGAGTAAGGCATTCCACTTAGCTAGATCCAATACCCTAAGTTATTTTTCTTAGATTGACCCAATAAAGCCTATGTCCCACAAGCTCAGGTAGGGGCCATGCTCGAATCATCAATGCCGACCGATAGGTGGTCAAATACCAAATTTATAAGGGATTGCAGGTGCATTATTGAGGACATGTACTCTTGTAGAGGCGGGGATCATCCCTCTTACATATATCTTTGCTCTCTCCATTGGATCTTGGCTTGAGAGAGTGACTTCTCATTTGCAATTGTATATGCACATACTATGAAAAGGCTCGAGGTTAGGGATTTGAGTTTATGTCCTCTCAAAGCTTAGTCGTCTCACACAAAGCTTACAAAAATACTAAAAAATACTAGAGCTCATATAATAAACAACATAATCAGAAATTACACATGCCTTGGTTCATACAATCATGACGATTACTCATACCAACCCTAGCTCAAGGAAGCCCTCAAAGCTCTCGATTTAAAAACCCCTTAAGATTGAAAAAAATTGCAGTTTGCCAAGATTTGGTGAGCCAAGGTTCTAGTTCACTCCTATTGTGATCAATAACTATTATATAGTGCTAGAGTTAAAGCCTTGAAAGGCCATAACTCCAACAATGAAAATGAAAGGTCTTGGTCACTATAGGATCGGCTCTAGCCCCACCAAGGCAATGATGCCATGGTTCGGGCCTGGCCAAATAACAAAAACAAAATTGAAAAGAAATAAAGGGAACTATAGGGATTGTCTGGGCCTTGGGCCTTGGGCTGTTGTGGCCAGCCCTTGGCCCGAACCTCAGGCCACATTTTGTGCCCAAGCTCTACTTTTTAAGGGTTGGGTTGGGCCGATCGAGTGGGGCTTAGCTAGGCCACTGAGCACATTGCCACCGGTAAGTCCACGGGCTTGTTGGAGGTTAGAGAGAATTTCAGATCTTGACAAACCAGAGGTAAGGGCAATTTAGGAAAAAAAGTATATAAAAAATGGGTATGACCATGAGATTTAAAATTTTAAAGTAATTTTTTTAAAAAATAACGTATATATCCATTATATTTATTATTATAAAAAAAAAAATAGTTCAAAATTTTCACATGAGAGAAAGAGAAAGGGGGAGAAAGCGTTAGGTTAGAGAAAGAGTTGGGTTAGAGAGAGAATTGGATTAGAAGCTGACCTGTGTGATTTCTGGATATATAGCACTCACTTTCCCATAAAGTCTGTCTCCCGGATGGTCTCTCTCTTAAATCTCCTTCGAGCCATGTTTCTCTCTGCAAAAAGGCCTATCACCTGTGTTCATGGCATTGCCTCTTCTTTTCTATATCCATTTCTTTCTTTATTTATGCTCAATTTAGAGGGAGAGAGGGAATGGGTCACGTATGTTACATACAAGCGTGTTATCACTGGTATTTAATGATTTTGAGAGAGAGAAAGAGAGATAATAATTACCGAGATATACTAGGGATCAAAAAGTATGAATCGATTCCAGCATTTAGAGAGAGCTGATTACCAAGCGAATTGAAAGGGTGGATGGCTGGTGACTTGGGTTAAATGGAAGATTAGACTTGATAGTGGTTCTATCTCTATGTTTGGGCAGCAGTTCAGGCTCTCTCTCTACAAGCTCACAAGAATTTGCTTTTTTTGATGCGTGGATTTAAATTCTCTGGCTTAAATAAAAAAGGAAAGGCATCCAATTTCGATCAAGAGAGCCACTTACTATTTAATAGAGGATTGGACGTCCAAAATTTGATGTCAAAGTAGTTTATAGAAAAAAATTTAAAATAAAATAATATAGAGATGTGACATTGTAATTGGAACAATCTTAGCCTCCATTCAGATTGGATCAGTGTTTTAAAAAGCACCGAGTCGAACCGGACTCGCCCGGTTCGACTCGAAAATCGTAAAAAGTGGATCGTATCGGCTAAAAAATTGGAAATCGTCTAGTTCTAGAGAGAACGGGACGATTCTATACAGTGACTAGCCGATTCAC
>NW_006496517.1:440575-495361 GCF_000471905.2 Amborella trichopoda | reverse complement strand
GTTTTTGTTTTTTTGTAATCCATGATCGAATTTTTTGTTTTTTTGTAACCCATGAAAGAATTTTTTGTAATCCATGATCGAATGTTTTGTAATCCATGATCGAAATGTTTGTTTTTTTTTTGTAATCCATGATCGAAATGTTTGTTTTTTTTTTGTAATCCATGATTGAATTTTTTGTTTTTTGCTTTTTTTGTAACCCATGATAGAGTTTTTTGTAATCCATGATTGAACTTTTTGTAATCCATGATCGAATTGTTTTTTTCTTTTTTGTAATCCACGATTGAATTTTTTGTTTTTTTTGTAATCCATGATCGAATTTTATGTAATCCATGATCGAATTTTTGTAATCCATGATTGAAGTTTTTGAAAATTTGTGATTTTTTTTTTTTAATCCATGATCGAATTATTTTTTGTAATCCATGATAGAATTTTTGGAAAATTTGTGATTTTTTTTTTTAATCCGTGATCAAATTTTTTTTTGTAATCCATGATAGAATTTTTTGAAAATTTGTGATTTTTTTTTAATCCATGATCGATTTCTTTGAAAATTTGTTATTTTTTTTTAATCCATATTATTCAAAGAGAAAATGAGAGAGATGATGATTCTGATGCCACCCTATCCTAGCCATATTATTCACATATCGAGTCCCAACAACAACAGTGTAGGGATGAGCACGACAGTGCAGGTGAGCATGAAGGATGGACAATCTTCGGGGATTTTAGATTGGGAACACAACAAAACACTAACACTTAGGGATTTGAGAATAGTCAGACGCCTGCTAATATCGATGATTCGTTTTTAGATCGAATCAATGAATTGTTAAACGAATTCAATCAATGGCACCAGCGTGACCAAGAAGAACAATAACGTCGTCTATCATTTTATTTTTAGATCATATGTTATTAATTTTATGCTTTATTGTAGTCCATGTATGTTGATATACTTATTCCATGATAATTATATGTTTATCCTTTTGTGTGATGTAAATTAAATGCTGAATGGCGGTTCATACAGGGAAAGAACATATCAATATTCGCATATTCATTCAAAAACATGAAAATTCTTAATGGAGTACCCTCATTTCTTATTGAATTCCTAAAAAACAATATTTATAATGAATTTTAATAATTTTTTCAGATTTTTTTTAAACTTTATTTTGACCGATTCACCCGATTCCCGATCCGGATAGCCGATCCGTCGATCCGAATCGGTTTTTTGGAAGCCCGATCCGGGTCACCGATCTTTTTTTTAAACCATTGGATTGGATAGTTAAATAAGGGGAAGTATATAAGTTTTATGCTACTGAGAAAGCATAGAAAGCTTGCCTTTTAAAAAATGGGCACTTCGATCTTTTTTTTGTTTTTTTTTTTGTTTTTTTAATAGTTAGAATGGTGAAAAAATAGATATAAGTGTAATAACAAAAACTTGAAAGTTATCTTATAATAATAGTAAATCTATAAGATAGATACGTTATGTTATCTAATTTTTTAATAATGGTGATTTAAAGATATATTTTTCTAAAGAAAAATTGTTTCATGTGGGTTAGACCGCATTTCTACATATGTCGTCCAAAAGGTGTAAACCATCAATCTTAAAGATGAATGCAAGTAGGTGTTCCTTATGAAAGTAATGGAATTTAATGGTCCAAATGTTTTCTTACTAGAATTATTTTTTTTAGTTTTAAAAATTTATTTAATTTTTCTTATTCATGTTCTCCATATTAAAGATTACATGCCTTTAAAATTTAAGTCCAAAAACAGATTTATTAAGAGGCCCGCATTTGGACATATGCGGACTTGGCCGCATAAAAACCGGGTCCTTTTCTAAATTTCAGTATTTTACATCAGAAAAGGCAATTTGTGGAGTTAGTTCATGCCCCTAGGCCTTTAAATCAAGTAATTTAGAGGATTTTACCTTGATAACGGACGTTATATTCATGGAATCCGTGATTCTGAGGGAAACCCTTTACAACAACAAAGGCGTGGACCAAGGTCCGAGCCCTCTGAGCCCGCGTATTGAACCCATCCAGCTCTCTCGAAGTCACTGACCTCGCCTGCCTATTGAACCCATCCAGCTCTCTCGAAGTTTCAAAGAGATCAGCTTTCTCCTCTTGCATTTGTGGCCACAATTTATTTTTTAATTTCTCTAAAGACCCCATTAACTTGCTTCTGAATTCTGACAAAGTCCTTGTCTTTTCCCTTTTCCTCTTTCTTTTTTTCTCTTGGTAACAGTCATGGAGTGTTGCAGAGCTGCCACTTTTCTTTCTGCTCCTTCTTCCCATCTAAATCTCGGATTCCAGGTCTGATTTTTTACTCTTCGTTCTGATTTCTTTGGGCTCATTTTATGTTGCTCTTTGTGGTTTAATTCTCATGGTCGATGTTGCATTTGAATCTTTGCTGAATAATTACTGGAAAACTTAAAATTTATCTTCTGTTGGGTTATGGGTATGGGAAACATATTGAGATTTTGGGAAGGAGTTTTGCAAGTGGTGTAAAATGGCCTGAACTGATTCTCAATTTCAAGGAATTTACTGCCTTTGGGACATAACATCAAAGGGTTTAACCTTGTGCTCAAAGCGCATATTTTTAATTTTTCTTAATTTTTGCCTAATTTAAATGCTCTATGGTTGTGTAGAGCTTTGTTATTTCGTTTTGCAGTAGATATTGTCATGAGCTTCTTTGCAGTAGATACATGAGCTTCAAAACAATTTAACAACCGCGTGTTACTTGAAATTCAATTGAATTCAAATTTTCTACTTTCTTAATTGATAACAATTATGGTAAACTGCAAAGAAAAGTAATAATGGTAAATAATTATATGTGTATTGTTGTCATTTTAATAAGAATATAATATTTTGGAAATTTGGAAAATTAAACTTTATATTGCAGAAGGTCTATGGATTTGTTCCTTTGGGAATTCAACTATGTCAAAATGTGGTGATTGCAGAAAAATCTGGATTTTGAGTAATGCCTAATACATAATAGTGCTCGTGCCTTTCAAAAGACCGCCTTATCATCTAGAGGACATAGATTTTGATCCAATATTCTTAAGATTTGAGTATCTTTCTTGACTTATGTTACAAAGATAAGTCATTCAAATTCCACTATTTTACAAGATTATTGTTAGAGATAGTGTCCATATATCTCTTTGCATGATCATTGACAATACTTGCATGTATTTCTCTTTGGTGTACTTTTCTTTGTATTATTTCTCTTCAGTGCACTTTTCTTTATGGACGTTCTTCATGCATCTGCCTTGGTGTTTATGATTTTGTTCATCTATATAGAACCAAATTTTATGGTTATGGTCTGTTTGAGCAATTCAATATGTATATTTACTTCAAAAAATCTTGAATGCTGGCTGTTTAACCAGTAATATACCAAAAACACCATCTAGAATAACAGAGCGAGTACTCATCATGAATTCATTTTGTGTCTTAATTTTGAATTAACTGGCTTTGCAGGGATTCCCTTCACCACCTGTTTCTAGGAGATTAAATAATAGAATTCTATATCAAAGGGATGTGATCCTCCATTCTAAACGGTTTATTCAACCTAATGACAGAGTTCGGCCATTGTATTACAGAAATTATTGCTCACCAGCCTCTAGAGGATCCATATTTGCTGAATCGGGCAGACAGTCTTGGGACATTGGTAGATTTTTAAAAACTGTTTACTTTTTCAGTGGACCTCCATCTCCTGCTAAGGTAATTTTCATTCATTAACCCTTTGTTCTTTTAGCTAGTTGTGGGGTGATTTTTTCCCTAAATATGTTTTAAATTGCTTCATGTTGTAGCTGATATGATCCTTTTGGTCTATGAAGTTTTTTGAATTTCTGCTAGAAAAACTTTCAAGCTCAGGATCTAGTGAACCAGTCATGGCAAAGGAAAAGCACGATGTGGTCCTTGTAACGGGAGCAACTGGGGGAGTGGGGAGACGGGTGGTTGACATCTTGTATAAGAAAAGCTTACCAGTTCGAGTTCTGGTATTCTAGTATTTTTGTTTAGAAAATATTTTTCATCGGCATTACTGCAACCATATTGAATTAAATTACATTAGTCTTAGACTTGCCATATCTTTATCCATTAAAATTTTCGTTTTTCTAACACTCTCTTTCTAATTCTTTTCCATTTTCTCTGCCAAATAGGTTAGAAATGAAGAGAAGGCAAGGACTATACTTGGTCCTGACATTGACTTGGTAAGTTACAGATGCAGATGTAAATTTACACAAAGCTTTTTTTTCTTTTAAACTAATAAATTTATGAAGTTTTTATCCTGTAATTGGTTTTGTATCCATGCTATTCTATTAAACTTCCATTAGAAAATCAAATAGAAAAGGTATCACAACAGAAATAGAAACAACAAAAAAGTTAATCTGTGAAAGGTGTAGTGGAGCGGGAGATCGCTTTCAAGAAATGTTTTCTTCTACTCTCCTGTCTAGCATGGGAATTAACTTCTTTATTGTCATCTCTAAGGGTGCTATGAAAGGAGATCACCTCTCATTTAATTGCCCATTGCCAGCAAAGGCCCTAATATTTACTTGGAGAATTCTCTGTCGCTCGTTAGAGAGCAACCATTTCTACCGTAGTTAAATAGTGCTTTCATTTCTGCCCTGGTGGAATCACAAGTACCTGCTAGCCTTGCATATATGTGGGCCTATGGAGGGAGAAAATACTACCTTAGAAGAGATATCAGGAGAGGTGAACAGTTGTTTTGTCTTCTACTCCCATGTGCTCAAGGAAGCAATTGACTGGTGTGTGTCTCCTAGTCCCATGTGCTCATAGAAGCAAATGGCTACATCGCTATGCTATGTGGATAGGAGCGTTCATGCTTTGGGCGCACGTCAACACATCATGCTTATGACGCTCTTGTGTGACACGCTTTTACTTAACCATTGTTGTTGTAATGTTACTGTAAAAGTACTTAATCTTTAATATGTCACTATTGATTTTGTATTCTTTTTTCTACCCTCTGACATTTCTTTATAGATTCCAATTTGTTTGCATTCTTCTCTTTTAGTTACTCCAAGCAACTTCATGTCTCTCAGTGGTAGTGGCCGTGAGTTGTATTATAATATATCGTAGTTTACTGTGCTATGTTACTAGGGAAATATCAGAAAATTATTTTTATAATCTGTCTTTATTTTATGCACTTCGCTTTGATTTAGTATGAGGGGACATCATTGATTGTCCAAAGTAGTAGTTGCTTCATTATGCTGTGAGAGTTTGTGGAGGCATCTTATACATTTTAGTTAATGCTCGTCAAATAATAGTACATGATACTGAAGTAAGTTTGTGGTGATTCCAAATCTTCTTCCAGGCATCTGCATTAAGTATGAATTTTTCCAGAATCTGTAGATAGTGCTTATTGACGAAATGGATCTGTTGACCTAAATGTGCTGTGATGCAATCTCCATTGCGCTATGTTTATGGCTGCCACCTTCTCTATTCTATGTCTCTCTTTATAATGTGAAATTTTTTTGCCAAATTTTCTAGATTGTTGGAGATGTAACAAAAAAGGATACTCTTGCTCCTGAGTACTTTAAAGGTGTGAAGAAAGTTATAAATGCAGTTTCTGTCATTGTTGGTCCAAAGGAAGGTGATACTCCAGACAGGGCCAAGTACAGCCAGGTATGATTAAAATTCGATCACTGGAATAGTACACTTTGTTCTTTTGATTGAATCGAAGAGGCTAGCTAATTCGCCACCATGAATCTATGTCCCATGGCCATGGAGTATTTTGGATTTTCTCAGTGTGAATTTTTTTGTAACTCCTATACTAGTCTATTCATAAATATGCCATGTTATTTTCAGATGGTTATCATAGTCTATTGACTTATTTCTCTTTTGTGGTGTAGGGAATCAAGTTTTTTGAGCCAGAGGTTGTGGCTACTGCTAAAACTATGTAGAGTTGGATTCATTAATTGCCAAATGTTTTTATTCTTAATTTCGTTTGTTCTCAGAATATTTTTCTGTTGCACTTTTATTCCCGGTATTGTTCCCTTATTGCTTCTTTATGGCTGCTGCAAGCAGATAAAAGGTGATTCCCCAGAAATGGTAGAGTACATTGGGATGCAAAATTTGATCAATGCTGTAAAGGAAAGTGTTGGATATCAGAATGGAAAATTGCTCTTTGGGTTTCAAGGTATGCCATTGACAGGGCATACACTCTAACAATTACTAAATAATAAAAAATGTAGGTATTGAGTGCTCCTCTGGTGGATTCAGGATGTTTCTGGAATTGCTCTTAAAAGAAGATGATGAGTATTATTTGAAATCTTTCCCTAAACATCTCTATAGCCAACTAGGGTTTCATTTTATATGAATTGAGTTTTGTAAGATGTATCATAACTTCCATAGGATTCCTGCCCTTGCTAAGTTGATTGTGTTCCTACTATTTGCTTCACCCTTTATGCGAAGTGAACTTTAATGTTCTTATTTCTTCTCTAGTAACCTTTATATATTTTTCTACTGTATAATAATTGTATCCACATGTAGGTAATTCACCTGGAAAATTTGTTTGGGGTGCTCTAGATGATGTTGTAATGGGAGGTGTGAGTGAAAGTACATTTCAAATAGATCCTTGTGGCGGTGAAAAGGGTGGACCTACTGGGATATTTAAAGGTATTATCTTGCACAGTTGTTCTTTTCTATTAGAGGGAATGTGGCTTTTGTATTGCAACATGAACAATTATGTTACTAAAAACACACACAAGTATCAGGCACGACATGGACATGGGACACGAATTTTTTAAATATAAAAATGGTGGCTCCACAATAGTTTTCTATAATAAAAGTACATTATAAACATCATAAAAGTCACCAGTAGAGTACTATTATCGCAAGTATCCAAATATAGGTGTTCCATTGTTGTCGTTGCTCATCATAATTGGGTGACTATTTTGCTCAACAGGGATTGTCTCAACAGCAAATAATGGTGGCTTTACCAGTATCAGAACCAAGGTAAAGAACTGGTCATTTTTTAATCCTAAAATCGTGCATGCAGTCCTTTAATACGACGCGCTTTTAAGTATCAGCACCATCTCTGTTTTGCGATAGAACTTTTCCGTACCTGAGGACCTTTCTGCCTATGATGGTATTGAAATACGAGTTAAAGGTGATGGTCATCGATATAAACTCATTGTTCGCACTAGTGCTGAATGGGATACTGTGGGCTATACTGCAAGCTTTGACACTGTGAAAGGACAATGGCAGACAGTAAGTCGTATTCCTTATCATCATTCATTTCGCTTTGACTGTATGTGATATAGATATGTAATTTTTTCCTTTATGCTTCAGATATGCCTACCATTTTCTTCTTTGAGACCTGTATTTCGAGCTCGGACGGTATCAGATGCTCCACCTTTTAACCCAAGCGCAGTAGTATCGCTACAGGTATCATTTTCATTCTTCTGATCAAGTTTCAAATTTGTGTTGAGCAGAAAGAACTATCGGCCTGTTTCATGAATAAACATACATGAATTATTTTTATTTTCAGCTTATGTACAGCAAGTTTGAATATGATGGGAAGCTGAGCCCAACTTTTGAGGAAGGAGCTTTTGCACTTCCTGTTTCCTGTATAAGAGCATACATAAAGGATCCTATCACACCCAGGTTTTTAATTGTCTTCTTACACTTGTCATAAATTTCAATAAGTTTTGTTGGAGTAATGAATTATTTATGGAAAGTTGAATAATTTTCATGTTTCCATCCTTATATGCTTACTCGAGTGCAGGTTTGTACATGTGAGTTCTGCTGGGGTTACAAGACCTGACAGACCAGGACTAGATTTGAGTAAACAACCTCCTGCTGTACGCTTAAACAAGGAGCTGGGATATATCCTCACATTTAAGTTGAAGGTTGTGAGCTGTATTTTCATGTGAAGTTTGCATTTTTCATGAAAAATACATTAGGCAATTATGTATCCCGTTATCATAAAAGCTAGTAATTAGGGAAAGAGAGTTATGTTTCATCCTTTCATACAATAATTATAGCTTTGGAACTTGCTATAAAAAAATTCAAATGAGTGATTCATCATATTTGTGGCATTTTGTTATGGGCTTATATTCATGGAACTTGGGAATTCATCATCATCATCATCCGAACCTTATCCCACCTATTTGGGGTTGACTACATGAATCTTATTCTGCCATTCCGCTCTATCAAAGGCCATACCTTTAGTCAGACCATAAGTCATTATATCTCTTCTTACTACTTCCATCTATGTCCTTTTGGGTCTTCTTTTGCCTTATTGGAGTTTCCACTTGAAGCAAGTTACCCCTCCTAACTGGTGTTATTCTAGGTCGACACTGCAGATGACCAGAGTACCAAAGTCTACTTTCCCTTGTCTTATATCCTATTGGAGCTAATCCTAAGTTCCCTCATATGTATTCATTTTGAATTCTATCCTTTCTTGTCTTGTCACTCATCCATTTCAACATCCTCATCTCAGCTACACTCATTCTATAAATATATTGTTTCTTGACTGCTCAACATTATGTCCCATAAAGCATAGCTAGTCTTACAATCATCCTATAGAACTTCCCTTCAGTTTGATTGGTATGTGACAATTGCATAAGACTTCAGAAGCACATCTCCATTTCATCCACCCAACTCTAATTTTGTACGCAATATCTTCCTTAATATCTCTATTCATGAGAATTATCAACCCAAGATATCAAAAATAATCTCTTTAAGGTTTCTTGACCATCAATCTTCACTAATTACTCATTTCTACTCCTATTATTACTAAACTTATATTCCATATATTTTGTCTTAGTCTGGCTAATTTCAAAACCTTTAGATTCTAGAGCATCCTTTCAAAGTTCTGACTTTGCATTGGTATTGTCTCTAGTTTCATTAGTCTAAGCTATGCCGTCAACAAACAACATGCACCACGGTACTTCATCTTGTAGTTGCCTAGTTAATGTAGACAAACACCTATATTGGTCACCTTTTTGGCATAACTAATATTTTTTCTCACCAAAAAACTACTGGAAAGAAAAATAAGTCTTTCTTATTACCCAATATCTGAACTTTGGATAATTACATGAAAAGATATTTGATGTCATCATAGCTATGTATGTCCCAACCATAGTTACCGGGATCTCCTACTTTGGCAGGCGATCCCTTCTAGAATCTTGATTATGTCGCTCTCGGAACGGATCTCTCAAGGATCTCGATTTTTAAATTTTTGGGATCTTGAACCCCACTCATAGGGATCCCGATCCCAACCTTAAAGACCAACACCACAGCCAAATTGATGATTTTCTTTGTTTGCAGCCAACTAGGAACACAACTATTGCTTGCTTGCTATCAATAATAAGATCCCTACTTTAAAGAGTATACATAATCCTAAATTATTATACACTTTAAGGTTGGTAACAAGATCTCCAAAAAGTTGGGATCAAGATCCCAAAAGGTCGGGATCAAGATCCCCAAAAGATTGGAATCTAGATCCCTTACATATGCATTGTACGGACAGCGTTCCCAACCTTAGGGATCTTCTAGCATTTTATGATCCCTCGCTCCTGATCCCGATCCCAATCACAACCTTTCATATGTATTCATTCCCGCTCCCGGTTTCGACAGCTATGGTCTGAACTACATGTTAATACCCAATATCTGCATCAGAAAATCAGATTAAAGATAATTGAGGTCATTATGACTATGTATATGTGCAATGCAGTGAACTATAAAAGGTGACTTGAGCTCAGAGTTGCCTAAATCACCTGGGCCTAGCCGGGTGCTGGGTTTATATAAGAAACCGAGACTCGGGCGAGTGTCACTGGGTCATTGCCTTCCTGTGTATTTTTAGCAGATACTCGGCTGATTCAGACTGCTGAGATGGGCATGGGACCATGGGGAATCTGAGCCTATGTAGGTGCTATGATCATTGTTGCAATGAAGTCACCTTCATGTAAATGAATTGCCTTCCTGATCATTAACGCATAATTCAATGTTGAAATTCATGTTGTTGAATCCATATCCATTTTGAAGGTCTATGTTTGTAAACATCTTGCTTGTGATAGTAAGATTATGAATCTCTATGTTTATTAGATTAAATTTTGCTTAACAGGGGGAAGATGTGATTAGGGATAGTGGCATTCCATACACAATAGTAAGGCCTTGTGCTCTGACTGAGGAGCCTGCTGGAGCTGATCTTATTTTTGATCAGGGCGACAATATTACGGTACTCATGATTATCCTGCTGCATTCTACTTTCCTTTAGTAACTTTGGTAATGAATAATCACGAGGCAACAAAGTTGCTTTCATAATAAAATGTGCCCATTTCAGATTATGTTTGGAAGATTTTATCTATTTTCGTTTGAAGATAACAAGCATGAGTATTGATGTTGTTTCTGGAAATGTAAATTTAGGGGAAAATATCAAGGGAAGAGGTTGCTCGTATATGTGTTACTGCTTTGGAAAGTCCACACGCATGCAACAAGACATTTGAGGTTTGTTCCTGTTTATTATGAGTGTCATTAGCATTATCCTTAACCATATAATTGATTTAGTAAATTAAAAAAGTTACCATGTTTCTTAGGCAGTCCAAATTTTTTGTTGAATGAAATAATCGTTTAAATCAATATCTCGTAACTGAGTATGTTGATTAAAGAAATTATGTTGCAGAGAGTTGACAAAAGGATTACATTGGAAGCAAAATAGTATGTTGATTAAAGAAATGATGTTGTAGAGTTAACCAAAGGATTACATGGAAAGAAGAAAAACCTAACAATCTAGAGTAAATTTTCTGGGATTCAGATACATTTCGTTAAAGATGAAAATCACAAGGCATCATGAACAATTGGGATCAAGTCCACTTAAGATTTCATTAGCTAATTTACCCACTGTTTCCCTTTTGACCATGACATTGCAAAAGACACTACATTATCATTACCTTGTCCAAAAGTTCAGATTTAATGTAAATTAAAGGTCAAAATCACCAGTCAGGCAACCTACCAATGGAAAATAGTGGCCATCATGAAAACTCTTTAAGAAATCCAAGAAAAGTAGACTTCTATCCTGATTGCTATAATAAAGAAACTGTTTTGACTTGAGAGAGAGGTAGTACGATATGGTAAAAGTTCATAATCACTTTGCCATAAATATTTGTCTAAAAACTAGTGAATCTGGCATGTGCAGTATTGTACAAAAACCCATCCTCATTGAGCTTGATTTTGTATGAGAATAGCCTGAGCACCTCCACAAAGATTTTCCATCAACATGAACCCCTGATCTGTTTGTTTGTTCAGCAAATGACTTTGCAGGTTTCTCTCGGAAGCCCTTCACTATGAGGGAGAATTTTGTTTGTTTCATGTCCTTTTAGTGGACATGAAACAATAACAATTTCATGTCCCACTTTCACGAATAGATGCCTCCAGTACCATTAGCTTCATGATGCCGTCATTATTTGCACTTGTGCCCAGGGAACTCATTTGCTCTGCTATTCATACCAATATTGCTGGGAGTCATGTGCTTCAAAACACTAAATTCGCTTTAGCAAATCCTATCCTCCCCCGACGACTACCTTCATATAGGATGGGCCTCATGGATTAACCCTATCCCTTCTAAGTTTAAACATGTTTCTACTACTCTAAGATATGATCATTGTCAAAAACATCTGCGATGCTAGCATGCAAGTGAAGAATCTATAGATCATTCCATTCCATGGTGTACTAATCTATTGAGAACATGTTAGGGCCTCCATCTTTGGTGGTGCGGCAGCGAGTTAGTTCACCTCCACTATAAGGTCCGAGAACCTCAAACAATACAAATCCCATGGCTGGTTCTGGAACATCATAAATCAACCTAAAATTGTAATCCTTGACTAACCCTTTGAAGGTTCCCTGCATGTGTAGACACATGACTATGTTAGGTGGAAGGTCTTATCCTGAGAGGCTATTACCTAATAAGAGTGATGCAAATTTGTGGACCTACCATGGAAAACAAAGGTAATATGACGAACCATTAAGAATGTCTTTCTCCTATAATTACTCTTTGATCAAGATAGTACAGTTTGCTGGTATACTTGCTTTTGCTAGTATACCCAGGCCTATTTTTGGCCTCCATCTGTGCGTGCCAACTTTTTCATGAACTGTGTAGACAATGTGCATCTTCATACATGTTATTGAGCTTATGAATAAGCTACTAGACAGGATGTGTGAAGGTGTGTATGCTAACTTTCTTTTGATTCCCTGTGTAATAAATATTGTATTTTTTAATTTGGTCTATTGTTCTGGATTGTAACTTTCACACCTGCAACCATGTTTCTGAGCAATTTTTCCATGTGTAGAAGCGTGATACGTTTTCAATTCATTCTATGAGTGGGCTAATGTTATAGTGAAGTTTGGTTCTGCTAATTTGTAGGTGAAAAGTACTGTACCATTTAGTGAGCCATTTGTGGTCAACCCAAACACCCCACCCCCTGAAAAGGACTATGATGTTTATTTCAAGGCTCTAGAGGAGGGTATCACGGGTAAGGAAGCCTTGGAGAGGAGCCCTATGCCAGTTTAGTTCCTTTTTACCCTTCTGTATCGTGTGGAATGGGTGTAATGTTCAGATGTAGGATTTTTCATAGTTCATACCACAATTTTGTGCATATTATTATGTATGTATTAGCTAGTGTGTACATGGACCCTTTGAGAATTTCATCAGGAATTGGTCAAACTGTTATCTGTCATTCTTCTTCATCTAAGATCTCTTTCAATAAATATGTTAGTATTTTTGGTTTTAAAAATATTTTGGTGTATTTTAAAATAAGATAATGTTTTGTGTGGTTTTCCTCGGTTTTAAATTATCTTGAGAGAGAGGAGTGGGTTTTTGTCCCACATTGAAGAAGGGAGTGTGGATTGAGTGGTATTTAAGCATAAGCATTATCATACTTGATGTTCTTAAAACAAACGAGAGGGTGATGGTGCATACACGAAGTATGCGATGCGCATGTGCGAGGGCATAAGGGTGCTTGATGGCGCACTTCGCACGATTGGATTGCTGCATAAAATGCCCCTTGCTCGGGCATGTTTGTGGTCGGGCTCAAGGCTCGATCTATTTTTTACGAGCCGTGGCTTGTGCTTGCAAATGTGCGCTGGGAGGTGCGAGTGTGGCACATGGGAAATCCAATTGTGGAAGACTTGAGGCACATATAACAGATTACAACCATTGAAATTGCAAGTGATGCATACAACTGTTCACATCCAAAGCTTGATAACTGTTGATGGTGGTTGTTTGAGATCTGTCATATGGATAACTGTTGGCACACTATTATTTATGGAAAAAGTTTATATAGAGCAGAGGCTCTAAACAATCAAATTAGAGCCTACCTCAAAAATTTCACTAAAAGAGGTTGTTTTGATGTCCAAATATCCTCAAATTGATCATCTTGACATAAAGATGCATGGACATGAGAAAAAAAATGGGTTTCAAGTTTTGAAAATAGTATATCTTATAACGTATTTTTGGACCGTCAATTTTCAAGATTTTCGAAGTTCGTAGATTTGTTCAATCTACACTATTTTTTAAGCTTTAAATTTTATAATTAAAAATGAAAATATATTTAAGGCTATCACAAAGATTTTTAGTATTGAAACTACATTTCTCGATACTATTTGAAGGTGCACTTTGCTTTGATTCTTTAGAGCTTTGGCACTATACAAAGCGCATCCATTATTTATTTACCCAAAAAAATAGTATGAAACCGTTCACTTGAACAGTAAATTCCTAGCCACTTAATATTGGTATTGGGTGTGTGCTGCTATTAAAGGCCATATGACAGCTTGTAAATGAATTTATAAAGTGAGACATAAACTCAGTGGGAGTGTGGTCCCCTGTCGACCATATTAAGCAAATTATGTTTGCTGACACCAGACTGTGTTTTACGAGCTAAGCCAGTTTGGTTGGAAAAAACCCATCTTACTTGGGTATAAAAAAACAAATCAATAAGGGTTATGATGAGTCATCTCTTGATGAGGTCAGAGTATACTCGGATGAGTGAGCGGAGGGATTATGTGACCCTTGTGTGTGATGGAGACCTCCAAAGACGGAGCCAAAGTCTCATCTGTGTATCGTCACACGACATTCACATTGATAGCCGTTTTCGGGAAAGCGAATCACTTTTCAGAGTGAACCATGTGCATGTGGGAGAGATAACCCTTATGCACCATCGAACAATGGATTAAATTAGGTCTAAGTGACATTGGTTTTGTGTTTAGGGGAGAACCTGAAATCTATGGATTAAGACTACGACCTCTTACCCATTTGTTAGACTTTGGTGACCCACTAATGATCCACTGCGTGGATTGTGGGTCATGGGAAATGTTCGGTCGGTTTGAGAAAGTAAGCATGAACCGTAGTCCACAGTTGAAGGTAGAGTATCCCAGTGTATATTAATTCCACCAAATAGTACTAAGAACTTAGTAGATCTTCCACCTGATTCTAAACTCATAGATTGTAAATGAATTTTTAAAAGAAAACACAATGTTAACAATTTCACTAATAAAAAGATTAGTGGCCAAAGGAATTAAAGAAAAAGAGAGCATCAATTATTTTTGGGTGCGGTTTGTATAGGGATGAGGCTCTAAACAATCAAATTTGACCTCACCTTCAAATAGTATCCAAAAATATGGTTTAAGTGCTAGAAAGTTTGTGATAGCCTTATATTTTCATCTTTAGTTATAAAAGTTAAAGCTTCAAAAATAGTGTAGATCGATCAGATCTATGAAAATTTGAAAATCTTAAAAATTGACGGTCGAAAAATGCATTACAAGATGCACTATTTTCGAAATTCATTTTTTTCTCATGTACATGGATCTTGATGTTGAGATGATCAATTTGATACTATTCGGGCATCAAAACAACCTCTTCTAGTGAATGGTTTGAAGTAGGCTCTAATTTAATTGTTTAGAGCCTAGGCTCTATATAAACTGTTCCCATTATTTTTACACATACACATGTGGCCAGACTTGCGAATATATAATTGCTTTTAACAATAGCATCTATTAACAATTGAGTCATACATAAGATGAATGCCAAAATTGTTTTCTTAAACGGTGACTTAGATGAAGAAATCTATATGGAACAACAGAAGGGTTTGTGATGTGAGGTCATGAGAACAAAGTCTGTAAATTAGTTAAAAATCTCTTTATGGGTTTAAATAAGCACCAAAATAGTAGAATAAGAAATTTACAATGTGTTGTTGTCGAATAGATTTAAGAGAAATGAGGTTGATAAATGTGTGTATAATAACAAATAAATTCTTTATGTATCATAATATGTCTATATATAGATGATATGCAGATTTTTAGCACTGATCTGAAAATTGTGGAGGAAACTAAGAGATTCCTCACATCTAACTTTGATATGAAGGCATTGGGAGAGGTTAATGTGATACTTTTTTTTGGGTAATTAAGTGGGGAAGGCATGCCCCTACCTGTTTCTTCATAAAGATTATGAAGTTAGCTCTTTTTTCTTTCAAGTTGGAAACCACAATGTGGTAACTAGGTATATGGGTTCTACCACCATGACCCAGCCCTTGGTATCAAAATAGTGAGGAAAGAAAAGGTGTTTATTGACTCATTCTCACTAAATTGATTAAATGCTCCATCAGTTGAGCATACTGATAGTAAGTCATTCTCTACCATGATAGATTTTCATAACAAGTTAAAGAAAAATGTTGGGAGATGTATATCTCAAATAAAATATATCAGGGTAATTGATAGTTTGATATATGCAATTAGCAGCATGAGACCCGACATTACAGATGCAGTGGGCAAACTTAGTAGATATACGAGTTGCCCTGGGAGAGAGACTGACGTTACATATGTTGTGGGCAAACTTAGCAGATATACGAGTTGCCCTGATAGAGCTTTGAAAAGCAATCTCTCCCGTATTAAGATGTTTAAAGGAACTATCAACTATGACATACAATATGTGGGTTATCCTGGAGTGTTGGAAAGATATAATGATGCTCATTAGAACAAGGAAATCCAATATTCATTGTCAACATCCGGATAGATTTTTACACTAACAGGTGGTGGGATATCATGGTGGTCAAATAAGCAAACATACATTTTATGCTATACTATAGAGTTCGAAATTATTACTTTAGATTCTGCTTGTAAAGAGGTAGAATGGCTACATAATTTATTATATGATATTCCCATATGACCATACCATTACCGGTGATCACAATATAGTGTGATAATCATGTCACTATTGTGACAACAAGAATCTATACATATTGCACGAAGGCATGACTCCACTAAAATGTTATTTCAACATGGAGTAATTAATATAGAATATATAAGATCAAAAGAAAATTTAGTTCATCCTTTAACAAAAGGTCTTGTACATAGTAAGATGTCAAAAAAATGGGGCTAGAGTCCATAAAGTAATCTTCTATAATAAGAATCCAACCTAGTGTTTTAACCTCAAAATTTCAGGTTCAATGTGGTAACAACAAACTATACGTATAATTAGTTTGGTCACTCAACGTCAAAATATTGTAAGCACCAATTCTAAGGAAATCTATACAGTTGATAAGTCTAGTAATGATCTGAATGTTAGTAGATTTAGTTATACTCTTAAACTTATCTATGGACTGATTATAAGTCTATCTAAAAAATTCTCTATTTAAAATTTTAAGATACTTTCTCTATAAAAAACTTAAAATTTATCAAAAAATTTAAGATAGTTTATCTCTAAAAACTTTGAGATGCTTTCTCTTTTCTAAATTTTTTTAGGTAATTTCTCTCTCCAAAATTTTTTAGGTAGTTTCTCTCTCTGAACCTAAAAGTTGGGAGTGTCTCCCTTTAAAATTTTGAGAAAGTCTCTCTCTCTCTCTCTTAAGCTTAAAATTTGGGATAGTTCTCCAAATTTTGAGATAGTTTCTCTCTAAAACTTTCATGTACTTTCTCTCTCCAAACAGTAAAATTTGAGATAGTTGCTCTCTATGAAAATTTTGAGATAGTTTTCTTTATATCTAAAACTTAAAATTTGAGATACTTTATCTCTTTAAAATTTGATATAGTTTCTCTTTCTAAAATTGTAAGATGTTTTCTCTTTCTAGAACTTAAAATTTGAGACGGTTTCTCTCTAAAAATTTTAAGCAGTTTCTCTCTAAAAATCTTGGGTACTTTCTCTCTCTACAATTTAAAATTTGAGATAGTTCATCTCTCTAAAATTTTTAAAATAGTTTCTCTTTCTAAAATTTTGAGATAGTTTCCCTCACTAAAAACTTCTAGTTACTTTTTCTCTCTCTAAAACTTAAAAATTATGATAGTTTTTCTATCTAAAAATTTTGAGATAGTTTTCACTCTCTAAAAAATTTTAAGTACTTTATTTCTCTAAAATTTGATATAGTTTCTCTCTTTCTAACTTTAAGATACTCTCTCTCGAAAACTTAAAATTTGAAATAGTTTCTCTATAAATATTTTGAGTTAGTTTATCTATAAAAAAATTTAAGTAGTTTCTCTCTAAAATTAGAAATAGTTTTAACCTTTTCAAGATACTCTCTCTCTTTAAAACTAAAAAATTGAGAAAGTTTTTCTCTTTAATTTATCGAGTGTTTTGGCAGAATTAGTTGTATTTGATAAAATGGGCGGATCCGTGATGGAGAAGTGTGCCTGGAAAATAATTTTTTTTTAAAAAAGCAAGGGTTTACCTTTATCTATTTTGTGTTGCATGTTATATATGTCTTTTGAAACTTGACTGCCATCTGACCTTGTTTGTTTCAACAACAGGTGGTTCCTCTTACCTGAAATATTGGAGGGAAGGTCTTTTTTAGAAAAATACTCAATGACACTTTTACCTTTGGTATAGGATGGTCACGATTAATCTTAACCATGGATATGAAATTGGGTTGTTGCATTTATTCCATTGACCAAGCTCAAAATTCAAAAGAAAGTTTATTGAACTTTGTGATGCACCCAAGCTACCAGATTTTACATTAGATGGTTATAAATAATTGTGACTTTGTACCAAAGGTAAAATGTCTCATTGTTTACGATTCTTTTTTTCAAAAAATGTAATGAATTTCATTAGGACCAAAGATTTACATGGTCCAAATAAAAATATTAAGACTATAATAAAGCTTGAGAAATCAATAAATCTTGTCGAGTGACCCACTTTTCCAGATTGCTTGTTTCACAATTAGCTTCTCTATAAACGTAGGTGACAGAAATATTAAAAGGACAATTAAAATTCATTGTCTCCATCCATACTAATCTTAGCTTCCACGATAGTAATTGTTCTCTACAGCACCAGCTAATAGCATTTTATGAGTCACCCTCTACTAATAAGTTATTGCTGGACTCCACAAAAATCTTCAAACCCTGAAGCAAAGCACACAATTCAACATCATAAACAGCTTTGAGAGAGCGGGCTAGCGCGAAAGCCTTTGCGGCTTTCTTGCTCTAGGTAAAGCAGCAGTGGTATGAACCAATCCCAACCCCGTCAGAAAGGGACGTTAGAGCTAACTCAATACAGAGCTAACTAAGCAGTAGCCACTTTCAGACTATTAAGCTACAGTGTAGCGGTTGCTAGAGATCTCTATAGAAGCCTTTTGTTGGCCAGCGTAGCTGGCACCAGTTAGAAAATAAGATTGTGCGCCATGGCTCGAAAGCTCTCCCTTTATCAATAGCTGCTAAGGTGGTTCAATCACTCCACTCATTATGGATGGAATCCATCTCCGGTCGGTCTCGCCGGCCAAAATCATCGAAAGTATATATAGAGGGGAGCAGTCTTGAGTGCCAGGCACGGGTTTCAAAAGTGGGGGGAAGTAGGTTACATTACTACATGGTCCCGAATAGCAGAGAATTAGTGATCCCCTATGATCTATTGAGCCCTCAACACTAGCCATGAGAGGACTACCCAACAAGTTACTAATGAAGTTTAGCTTTAACGAACCCTGAGGAGGTGTATACCATCGATGCAGACTCAAGGACTGCTCAACAAGCTACCATCAAAGTTTGACTTCAATGAATCAAAAGAAGTGGATACCATCTATGCATAGCTCTTGGATTAAGGACTTTCATTTGAGCACATCATCAAGATTTAACATGATGTCGACTTTGGAAATCCCTACACAATCTCTATTTATTGACACCTACAAGAGCAATGTACCAAGTATCCTATTCTTAATGGATTCCACATCAATCACCTCTCCTTCAAAGCTTTTTTGTTTCTCTATTTGCATATCTCCCACAAAATATTAGCTCTCTAAGTTTCCAAATAGCTTTCCCCACTTTTGGTAGAATAGGATGATTGTGGTGATCCAAAATGTTCATTCATCTCCTTGTGAGATTCATACGCATGACCATTTTGTTGAAAGTCCACATCCAAATGTGATGTGCAAAAGGACAGTTAAGAAAAAGATGGTTCCCATTTTCCTCATCATTATTATACATAAGACAGATATTAAACGTAACATGCCCTCTTTTCCTTAATTGATCCACAATAAGTACATTATCCGAGCATAAACCCCAGAAGACACGTATTTTGTTAGGGATTGGCAATTTTCACATTTTCGCTCTTTGACTATCATACCATCTTAATCTATCATTAAAAAGAAACATATAAAGCGATTTAACTAAAAAAAATCCCATCTGATTCACGCTTCCAAATAATTTCATCTTCAACCTCAGTGAACATATGAACATCCTTCAAGGATAGAAACAACGCGCTAAATTGATTGATAAGACCATTACACAAATATCCCTATTAGTCTTAAATCCAGACCTCGAAATGGCTTCCACCTTGATCATGCAATTATCACAAATCCTATATAACCCTTAATGCAACATCACCCACCCTGATTCGAAGATAATGGTAGTCTCCTTTCCTGCCATCTGTATCCAATTGCTCATAAAATTTCTTTGCAAAACATAATACCTCTCTGAATATATATATTATCGCCCTTCCTCTCCTTCCATCCCCAATCAACATTAAATTTTTATCCAAACCCCATATTTTTGCCACCATCACTTCCTTTCATTGTTGATTGCCTTCTTGACAATTTCACTGCCGGCATTTTGTCATGATAGACTTATTCATGATTTTCGACTTTCTAACTCTAAGACCCCCATCTGATTTCAGTGTGCATACGTTGTTGCAAACTCACAAGATGAAATTTCTTTGCATTGTCATCCCCTCCCCTCAAGAAAATTCTCATCAATTGTTCAAGTCTATGGCCATCTCATTTGCTAAAAAAACAATAAAGACATTGATGTATATTAGCATATTGGAAAGAATTGACATAATCAAAGTCATTCTTCCCTCTAAAGAAAGGTTTTTCGGCTTTCATAAGTCCAACTTGATTAAAACAGTGTAGCACAAAATCCCAAATTTCGGGTAGCCTAGAATCAGAGATTGGCATCCCCAAATATTTGATAGAAATTTTTTTGAATTTGCATTGTAAAAGCAAAGCCAAACTCTCCATTGAACTCTGATTGACAGCAATCCCCACCATAACTATCTTGTCCATGTTTATTTTGAGACCCAAAATTGTTTACAACATCTCAAAAACCTCCTCAACTGGAAAATCTACTAGCCTCTGCGTTGCAAAAGATTAAGCTATCATCTGTGTGCTTAAGGTGGGAGACTACAAGACCATCCTAAGCAGCTGAAAAGCCTTTAATAAGACTTCCCTACTCCACTCTATGCAATATAATACTAGAAACCTCCTCCATCAGTAAGAATAAAAAAGGGGACAATGGGTCACTTTATCTTACTTATCTTCTTGCCTAAAAAAAGCCTTTGGGTTGCCATTAATTAGAATTGGGAAGTGCATACTAGATGTCAATTTTCTCCATCTAGTCCCAAAGCCATCACTCTCACAACTCTTTTTCAATGTCCAACTTGCATTGAATACTAGGCTTATTGCAATATTTATTGAGTGGACATATTCTTGAGCAACCAAAATGCTAACCATAATAGGTATAAGCTAATTAAGTACCACTTATCACCTTATGAAGCACCATTTCAACCTCAAGGCCAAGATTTTTGCAATGATCTTGTACAAACTCCTAACAAGACTAATTGCAAATATTCCATGTTTACTTTCTTGGGGATTAGCGCTATGTAAGTCAAACTAATATTCTTACTACTCGCCTTCCCCCCTCCCCCTCTTATAAAATTCCTCCACCATTAAAATCACATCATACTTCACCATATTCCAAAATCGTTGTAAAGAAAAAGAAGGAACCAATGGAAAGCCATTCGGCGACCAGCCAACCCAAAAATGACCCCCTTAATTTCTTCCTCAGGGACATCAAAATCCAAACATCCAGAAGAGCAACTGAATCTTTCAAAAGAGTTTTAAAAGGTATACTGAATATCTACCTTCATAATTGAGCTAGAATTGAGGGTCTCCTTCAAGTGATTCACAATGGCCTCCCTCCCAACCACCTCCCCTTCTTGAACACCTTGTATTTGTACACCATCAATGTTGTTCACTCTTCTTCTAGTATTAGTAATAGCATCAATTGCTGAGCATGGGTTTTCTCCATACCCTTAAAGGCTGTTTTGAAATAAAGAAAATTGTTTTATTACCTTTTTTTCTTAAATGATCAAAATATTATATTCTTACTTGGCCCTTTTTATTCCATGTTTTCTAAAGTTCTTCCATTCATTCTTCCCAACCGTTGAAGTAATTAGGGATATACATTGAGGTAGGGTTTGGAGGGTTGTGGTGTGATGCACCTCTCATTTTCTTTCAACATCCTAGTTCCCTCACTCTCTCAATAAGCATTTAAAGAGTCCAATGGTGCATTTATAAACTCTCAAAGAACACTCTAATTATCTATTGTGAAGTCATCTTACTGCATCATCTCTCTATTACTTTCTCTCTATATTGCTAATAATTCCTTCGTACTTTGGATTTTTCAGTAAGGTATTGACATGTTTTTAATACTCTAAAGATGTGGATTTATTACATATTTTCTACAAGCCCTAATTGAAGCATATTGATGAGTTCATTTTATATTTTGTATGTACTTATTTTGGTATGATTCATGACTAGGATAAAGTATGAAATATAGGATAACAGATTGGGGATTTGATTTGATGATTTGAAGAGCTATTAGTTATAGATATATGCTTATGTTTCTTATGTAATTGGATTATATGCATGTGAAATGTTTGATAATTTATTCAAGTAAGCTCCAAAAGAAGATTTTAATCCAAATCTGATTTCACATTAATCCATATTAATAGCCACATTAAATCAATCATAACATTTAGTATCAGAGCTTAGGTTGGATGGCACCAACAAGAAGCATACTTTCGTAATTGGTAAAAATTGAAAAGCTCGATGGATTTAATTCTTATTTTATTTGTCTTAGACGTCATAATATGGAATTGTTGTATGTGATTAATGAAGAGACATAGTGAACCCAATGATGACTCAATTCTTAAAGAGAGGAAAAAATATTTGAAGTAGAAAAATGATAAATTTTCATGTCGAGATGATATCCTATATTGTTTAAGTGATAGGTTACACAAAGTATTTGAAAAGTATGCTAATGCTAAGGACTTATGGGTTGCCATAAAAAAGAGGCACACCGATGATAATTATGTTGTTAAATGTGAGCGATATGAAAGATACAAGATGTGGAAGATGGAATATGATCAATCGATTCTAGAGTATTTGGATGGATATGAATATTATGGCTAATCAACTTACCGGTTATAATGAGCCCATGACAAACAAATTATGAAAATTATAGAAAATCTTCCAAGTTCTTGGAAAATTTTGAGAAAGAACTTACGACATAATGAACCAATCCATATCTTGGATGACCTTAGAGGACATTTAAGGATGTAAGAGAATAACAAAATTTATATTATGGAGGGTGTATAAATTCCTTGGGTAATTAAAAAAAGAAAACACCCCTCACACCTTCGATGACCCCTTTTGTTTGACTTCCACGTGGGATATTTCGTTTTAAACCCCATGTGCAACGTATTGTACTCCTTTAGAAGTATATTGTTCATTTACTCCTGCAAATTAAACCTCACCTAAGATTAATTTAAGGATCTCAAATTTTTGAGATATAACATCTTCAACCCATAGATTAACCTCAATAAAAAAACTTTCTAATTGCGCCCTTTACACACTTGAAGAAAAAATATTGTCTCAAGATTGAATAGAGACCCTCCAATTTTTAGATGGTGAGATCTAAGTATTAGAAAACTCATATTTCAAATTTTAAAATTTGAAAATAATCATATAGTGATTATTAAGTAGTTCCCAAAATTTTAAATTAAAAAATAAATCCTTCCAAGTAGGTCTTTTTACCGAGGGAGCAAACTTATAATATACTCCCGCAGGAGTATATCCGCTTCTTTGTTATTATTGCCCGACTTGAAAGCAACTTTAATATTAAAAAAACTAAAAAGAAAAAATAAAGATAAAAATAAAAATAAAAATAAAAGGGTGCACCCTATTATTTTTTTAAAAAATAACATCAAATGGTAATAAAAGATACATACAAAAAGTGCCTACATATAAATAAATAAATAATCTAAAATTTAAGAAAGTAATTTAAAAACGTATTATACTACCTAAATTTCTACATACATAGTCAACGATCTAGAATCTTATGTAATCTTGCCAAAATCTCTCTCTCTCTCTCTCTGTTCCAATGCGGCGCTCTCATGCCAACAATTCATGTTTTTCAGAGCAAACATCACCCCCAAGCATACCACTTGGTTGCATTAGTTCTAATAGTAAAAGCTTGCATCTATTGAACACTTCATGAAATATTACATTCTCTCTTAAAATGCCCATAAGTTTGCTCTTATAAACAAAAAGAGCCCAAATATACATAAACCTCAGAAGAAAAAAGACACAGAAAACCTACTAGAGCTACACCATCTTTCTTATTCTACACTCATAGCTAACCACTTCACCATTGTATCAGAGCAGATGTTCTAAAGCCAAAGGGACTTCACCATGGTATCAGAGCAGATGTTCTAAAGCCAAAGGGCCCCTGCCTTTCTGAGCATGGGCACAAGCTTCCCACTGAGGTGAAGAGACATAACCTTATCAGTGGGGCCCACGAACTGGCCCCCAATAAAAGTGGCCGGAATCGGAGGGCCCCGGCCTACCAAATTCGCCAACGCTCTCTCTATCTCTCTCCCGTTAGGAAGCTCATCGATCTCATGCACCGTGGGGTGGACACCGAGATCATGGAAGAAGGTCTGGATGGCATGGCTCATGGGGCATGTGCTCTTGCTAAACACCACCACTGCATTTTGTGAGGCCATCCTCTTCACATTGTCCATCTCTCACAAAATAGAAAGAGACCGACCCACCTGCTTTCTTCTTCTTATCTCTTAATGAAAGAGAGTATTTGTGTCTGTTCCTTGCTTTCTCCTCACTAAAAGAGAGCAGTTCAGTTGTGGTTGTGATCCCCTGTTTATCCTCTCCCTTGAATGGAGGAAGTACTCTTCTTTATTCTCTTGTTTCTTCTGAGAAAACCAAACTTCTCACACTTAAATAGAAAGAAAGAAGGAGAAGAGAAAGAAAATTGTAGCCTATAGATAAAGTCTCACTTGATAATATACCAGACAGATCAGGAAATGGAACAGGACTAGATTGGCTAAAATAATGCAAACCTTTTAGACAAATTAGAAGAGAAACAAGGCAAAATGAAGACAAATTTGATCAAAATCCAGAAAAATGTGTGCCTTAAAGACTCAAATCCAAACAAAACTTGGTGGTAAGGATTGCCAAATGACTAGTATTGATTTGAAATTTGGAACAGGTAGTGGGGAAGATGACAATGCTCGAAAACAGGATTAGAAGGAGAGATTCAGCAAGCTTGTTACAATATTCAGCTAGGTCTGCAAAACTATCGATCGACTGTTACATATGAGAATTACACAGATGAAGGCCTGAACCCAAAAAGATATGAAAGGAAAGAGTGAGATTCGATCGAATGACTCGGCAGTAAGTGAAGCAGAAGCGACTTAACCAGAGACTGAGTTGCAAAAAATGCAGCTACTCCAGATGATTTATCCCCTAAGTATCTCAAATTCTAAAAAGAAAGCTCGCAAAATTCAGAAAAAAATTAAAAATTTGAAATTTGATGCGAAAACTCTTGCTAAAACAAAACCCAGGTGAAAGTTCTTCCTAAAATATGTAAATTTTAGCCAAAATCTTCCAGTTAGGCTCTGCAAAAAGGTGAGTAGTAGATTCAGATGAAGAAAAGAATTGTGTCAAGGGAGAAGACTGTGTGGGATATATGAAAGTGCAGAAGGATTTGGTTTGATGGTTTGACTGTGAAAGGAGATGGTGTATTTATAAGCTGGCTAAAGTGAAAAAGAGAGAATATTTTAATTGGATATAGTTCCAGTTGGCATTCGCCCTCGATTTTCTCCTAGATAGCGAAAGTACCCTTCATCTTACGGAAAGGACAAAATATTCGCCGAAGCACACGTGCAAAAGACATGGTTCGGGTGTGACTACGATAAGCCCTTTTGGAAGTATCCAGAATTCTCTCTATTTTTTTATTTTTAAAGTTCATGGAATTTTTGGCCTATTTTTAAGGTGAAGAATATCCTCCGTACGCCCTCTTTAATTTTTTTTTTTTTTAGTAATTTATGCACCGTCTGGTCAACCTGTTTTTTCTTTTTATTTTTCAAAATTGTTCATCTTCAAACCGAATTTTAAATTTTTTTTCCTTTTAATTTTTTAGTTAGTAGGGTACTGCCTTAAAGTTTGAGGCACCGCTCTACTAACCAAAAAAAAAAAATTGGATCAAAATTTCTATGACAATTTTGGAAACTTTAAGGCACCACTCTACTAACTAAAAAAAAAAATTGGACCAAGATTTCTATGACAATTTTGGAAAATAAAAATAAAGTGAGTTGACCTAGGAACATTTCGAATTTAAAAAAACCATTTAGGGTCCGTACATAAATTACTATTTCTTATGGGTTTTATTAACATTTAATTGACAAGGTCGGAGAACGACTCATTTTTGGAGTATCAGAATTCACAAGAGCTGCTTAGACGTTCAAATTTTCCCTGCCTTTTGTTAATTAGAACCAAAATATTTGTTTCAAAATTTCTCAGAAACACGGTTGGCTAGAATTTTTATTTTTATTTACCATAAGTATAACAGAAAGAGTTTTTCCTTTTCATCATATGCTGGCAAGGAGATATTAAAAGAAATAAATATATATTTTTTTAGGAATTTCCTTTTTAGGATATATCCATCTGGTGAGCATCTGATGAGCTGGAGAAATGAGTATGGAGTTTATCCAATACGAGCATCTTTTTTCCCTCCTTCAATACAAAATTAGGAGGAAAAGTGCACACAAAAAAATGAGTAAAAGAGATAAGAAAGAAGAAGCGGCAATTTTTTAGGCACCTTAATAAGTAAGGGCAAGTTTTTTTTTTCAGATAAAGAAGACAACTTTGGGGTGGCATTGGGCCGGGCAACCCATCCCGAGACCCAAAAAAACTAGGGCCTAGGCTACAGAATATGGCCCAATCGGGCTAGGGCTAGGCGACCGAGTGCCCAGCTTGAAGCAGGGCCATGACAGGCCGGCCCCAGCCGGACGATTATTTCCATAATCGACCATAGATTTCTGTGCTCATAAGGATCATATATTAACTCTTTCTTGAAATAAACATGCCAGAATAATTGCCATTCCCTTTTTCTATTAGGACGGTCTAAGTTATGTCGGTGCAATTTAGGATTGCTACACCATTAAATTTTACTGAGGTGAATTGCTTGATAGTGTTTTTTTTTTTGCCTTTTCTTCTTTATTCTTTTTCTTTTACCTTTTTCCCTATCATTTTTTTCATATGTTTTTCTTTTAGACAGGGTTGTATATGCAGATAGTGATCTCAAACCATGCATCTTCTTCACTTTCGTTCTTCTATTCTTTTGGGTCCTTCAAACTTCATGTTAGGATCTTCCCACCACGTAATCACATGCAAATTTATAGAATAATGAAGACTGATAACATGTGTGATCTAGATGTATTTGTAAAGATAATTAATTGTATGTTTTCCGTATGTAAATATTGGTTCATTTTTCTCAAACTAAACAAAGAGATAAGAAGAAAACAAATGTGACTAAGAATGCATAAGAGTCTCTTTTTTTAACGTAAGTATGCATAAGTATCATCATCATCATTCAAGTCTTATCTCAATTATTTCAGATCGGCTACGCAACTTTGGTTCTGCCATCAATATTCATGAAGCCGGCAGCCAACCTAACATAACCCTCCTCCTTTCTCCAAGCTTGGGACCAGCATGACCTGCTTAGAACCGGCGATAACGGAGTTAGATATGCATACGTATATTTCATAAAAAAAGGAAAAAAAAATAAAAAATAAAAATAAATCTCACACAGTAGAGAAAGGAAGAAAATAAAGTAGTAGCAAGTGGAAGAGGAATGTAAACTTTTGATAAAGAGGAATGCGTGCTCGTATCGTAGCATCACACAAACACAAGGGGGTGGTGAGTACACATGTGGTACAAATTGGTGGTATTCCTCACTGCTCAACAAAAGCTAACGCTTTTTTATTTCTTTTGCTCCTTTCATGCTTTTTGGATACAAAGGAATAATGCCCATTTTATTCGAATTAAGGCATTTGTCACAAAAGCAATAATATATTGACAAAATTATTAAAAACACGTTCAAATTTTATTTAAGTTAAAAAAATATCTATGTGTCTGCCGGCTCATTACGTATGTACACCTCTAAAATTTATTTTAAAGATAGATTTTAGATCAAAATTTTTAGAGATTCATGATTTAGGCTTTGGTGATCATAAAAATAAATAAATAAGATCAAAAATAGAGGAAGGAAGAAGAAAGGAAGTGGGGGAACAGAGGATGATAGGGTGACAAAGTCCACCCTCACGTCCCTTGCATACTTGCCATCTGCGCTAAGGCATCAGCCTCTGCATTTCTTTCTCTGTTGATGTACCAGAAACGAACCTCACGATCGTTTAAAACATATAAAATCTCGTTCATAATCTGTTTAAAGTCCCATGGTGTTGAATAAAAGAGGAGTTCTACCCTTAACAACAATTTGTTTTTTTGAACTTTTTTGCATCATCATAATCCCTTCAACGCACATCTTAAAGATGGACGCTCAATTTTTCATAGCTAGATCTTAAATAATGAATTTTATTTTGACAATACTCAATAGTCTCAAACAAATTTGACTTGAGCCCTTTATCAAAACCAGGCTCTAAAGGCCCACATTCATATCTTACAGTGTATACCTAAATTCATCCAAAAAAAGTCAAATTTGGAAAAGTTAATATCCTAATAACTTTATCAAATTTTTAATTGGGTCACACTAACTTGCCCTCAAATGGTAAAGATATGATACCCGATTGCTTATTCTTTTATCCCCATGCTTAATCCTCCATATATCTCAATCTCAAATCTTATTTGCCACAAGAAGGAGCATAAGTTACTTTAATCAGTGCAATAAGATTTAACTTTTATAGAAAAGTAGGGCAATAAGATTAACTTGTTGACCATTTAAAGTCCTTTCAAAGAGTTGACCCACGTGAGCTTAATCACGATTATTCTTTTTAATTATTAAATTTCAAGTTAGGGGATCTCTAAGACCCAAGTAAACTAAGCTTTTAGGAAATAACCCGATTGTTAGAGAAATTAGAAATACCTTTCTTGTGAACTAGGCATTCATGGTGAACAAAAAGCTTTCTTTTTTCCAATTGCAACTCCATTGTTTTGTTTTTTAAAGTTTAATTTTTGTTCTTTTTATTTTTTAGGCATATAGAAATATTTTGGATGAAATAGTATAAAAAGCAAGGAGATGGATATTTTTGGATAATGAATACTTAGAATCTAATGATATCGCTCGCATGGAAGATCGTCTAGGAATCGAACATCGGTCATGCTACTTGCAAGCTCTATGCCTCCCATAAACAAGCCATATCTTAAAAGACGTGTCATGTATTGATATTGCAATGTGTCAAATCAACACCGTGAATGGTTCAAAGTATTGCAACCTTATTTCTATGAATAAAAGGTTGCAGCCTTAACATGAAAGTTTGGGTGACATTTTTTAGCGGAAGCGAGGTTAACACAAATAGGCACCTATGCACCTATAGTTAGGACTAGCGACGGTCAGGCAGCCTAGGCTTAAAAATTAGGGGCATGGGTCACAAAATATAGCCTAAAGGCCAAGACGGGCCATGCCTAGAAAAGGACCCCTTTGACCTTGTTCGGGCACGGGCTCCTGCCCCTGGTCCAGCTCATTGCCAACCCTATTACGCACGTATTAGCCTATGTACATATCCATTCATGTTTTATTTTATTGAGATATATGTATTTCTTCATATCAATTTATTTATTTCTTCTTATCAATTTATTTATTTCATTTTTATTCTTGTCGATTAATTTCCTTTTGAAAAGGACGTTGAGGAGATGACTTCATGATAAAGCCGGTTGAGAGATATAAGACGACCGAGGAAATACCTTTTGTCTTATCATTTCTAAAACAAAAGAATATTGGCAGAAAGGAATATGATTTTGTAGACAAAAGAAAGGTGCATAGCCTTTAGAGAGAGGTCCACTTCTCTCTAGAAAATGAACATACACCATGCAAAAATGAAAGGGTCGATGTGGACAGTCTGAAGTCCATAACACTTGAGAAGCTTTCTTCCAAATAGATTGTCAAAAATAATACAAGCAACGAAAATAAAATGAGAGAAAAAGGAAAACTGGCTTTTGGGGAGGGCAGAACTGTGAGTTTGAAGGATGCGCCTCTTGGCAAACTGGGCGGTCACTGTGCAACCCAATTTTAGCACTCGATTCATTGTACAAAGGTAAATGTTCATATAAGGGCGAGGTGCTAAACAATCAAATTAGAACGTATTTTAATAATTTCACTACAAGATGCTGTTTTGATGCTCAAATATCTCATCCCCACCCATCTCAAGATAAATGAGCATGAGAACAAAAAAAAAAAAAAGGATTTCATGTTTTGAAAATAGTACATCTTGATGCTTTTTTGGACTGACAATTTTCAAGATTTTTAATGTTTCATAGATATGCTCGATCTAAACTATTTTTTAAGCTTTAAATTTTATAATTAGAGGTGAAAATATATTTTAAGGCTATCACAAAGATTTATAGTATTGAAACCACATTTCTCGACACTATTTGAAGGAGCGCTTTACTTTGATTGTTTAGAGCCTCAGCTTTATAGAAACTGCACCCTTGCACAAATGTCCCATAAAACCATTTAATTTGGAAGAAACAAAGACATTATGATAAGTTATTTGAATGTATTACTTATTGGGTGTGGTTTGTATGATGCGGAGGCTCTAAATAATCAAAGTAAGGTACACCTTCAAACTATTTCGAAAGATATATCTTTTAGTATTAGAAATCTTCGTGATAGCCTGAAAATTTATTTACATCTCTAATTCGATTTGAAGCTCCAAAAATAGTGTAGATCAAGAAGATCTACAAATGCTTGAAAATCTTGAAACTTGACGGTCCAGAAAATACATCACAAGATGCATTGTTTCTATGACTTGAATTCTATTGTTTCTCATGTCCATAATCCATACAACTTGAGATCGAGATAACTGATTTGAAAATTTTTGGACATCAAAACAACCTCTTCTAGTGAATTTTTGATGTGCTCATTAATTTGATTGTTTAGAGCTTCACCCTTATTATAAACTTTTCCATTACTTAATTGAACATATGTGCTATTTGAGTACAAAGGTAATCAAATTATTCATTCATCCAAAATATAAAAAAATTATCCGACATATAACTTGCTTGTGCAAAGCCTGAAAAGTGCACCATAATCCCCATGACAAAGTGGGAAAGTAGGACGCAACGTAAGAGCAAAGCCATTTTCTGGCAAATTCTTCCACTTGATCAATCCAATTCTGATGGCTCATGATTATCCCAGTAGGTCGTTAATAAGGATGTCACAGTGATAATAGTTTACAATCACATTCAGTAATCCTGATGCCTGAATAAGGATGTGTGGCTAGAATCAAACTCATCTTATGTGATATAGATAAAAAGCATCAAGGATTTAATTTACTTCACTCAACCACCTCACTGTAAATTTAAAAGATAGGTTCTTCAAATCTTAATCTTTCCCATTCCATCTCATAGTATGAGAAATAAAGAGAGAGAACATTAGGAGATCTCCACACCCCACTCTTGTGACCTGAGAGTAGTATCAAATGTTAGGGTGCAAGCTTCCATGGTGTCTTCATCATATCTTAATGAGTTGCTAGTTGTTTGCTCCATATTCAAGGTAACCAGAGGCTCACATTTCTTTCATTTCTCCCACGATTTGGTACCTAAATTTTCTGATATTTGGAGCAAATTTATTCGATATATTAATGAGTTTTTCATCTTATTTGAGAACTATTTTAATGGGAAAGAATACTTGTATAAGTGTTTGAAAAATAGCCCATACTAACCTACACCATCTTCGTATTTGTGCTTCTAGTCTAGGTCGATTGGTCGCTATTTTTCTCGACTATTTTGAGCTTTAAAAGTTTGTATCTCTCTCTCATTTTGAACCTATTGAAGTAGTAAATCAATTGTGTGTACATGCTTCCTCTATTTGAGTGGAGTAAACCCTTGGGTATATTAAGCCATCCATCATTTCATCTATAGGACAAACTAAATCCCTAAAGGCCAGTTTGAATGTCAAATAAAAAAACTTTTATATTGAAAAAAAATCATAAGTTTCTTCATCCTTAATTAAAAGACATTGCCATCTTTATTATTATTATTATGTTGGATTGTTTGGATGGAGTTAACATACTAAACCAAATCGCATTCTACGCTTCCAAAATTCTTGCCAATCCAAAAGATTGTACTGTATCTCTCGCAAGAGTAAACAATTTGCTTACATACAATAAACAAACCTGCAACCCGAGCTTCTCCTTATCCATGAAGAGAATGGGTTTCCCATGGGTGTGGTATGAGAGAAACAGTTCGCCTTTTGTAGAAAGAAAAAAGGTCTTGGCCTTACAAAACCCATGGATGGCGATTGAGCTTCTCTGGTTTTTTGCAACCCGAGATTCTCCTTATTCATGAAGAGAAAGGGCTTCACATGGGTATGGTATGAGAGAAAAGACTTGCCTTTTATATAGAGAGAAAGGGCCTTGGCTTTACAAAGACGCTGCCTACGGCTGCTATGGATGGGCTTGAGCTTCTTTAGTTTTTTACAACTCGAACCCATGGGTGTCGTATGAGATAAAGGGCTCGCCTTTTGTAGAGCGAGAGAAAGGGCATTGGTTTTACAAAGACACTGGCTAAGGCTGCCATAGATGGGGCTTGAGCTTCTCTGGTTTTTTGCAACCCCAACTTCCCCATGTTCATGAAGAGAAAGGACTTCCCATGGGTGTGGTATGAGAGAAAAGACTCACTTTTTGTAGAGAGTGAAAGGGTCTTGGCTTTACAAAGACACTTCTAGGGCTGTCATGGATGGGGCTTGAGCTTCTCTGGTTTTTTTAGAGAAATAAAATAAAAATGCTTTGTTTATTCAAAAAGAGTAGATTTGGGGTTTGTGAGGTTTCATGGAGTTGTTGGATTATGGGTTTGCGTAGGGGTGAAAGAGCTGCACTTTCATAAAAAAATATTGAAGTCTGACTTGAATTTTTTTTTACGGTGACTTTTTCCTTAACACTGCAGTATTTTTTATTTCAATCTAAAAATATAACAAAATATTGAGGTTGTCCAAATGGTTCAAACTTGTTTCACAATATTTTGAATTGCAATAAAAAAATATTACAATTTTGGGTACATCCAAACTGGCACTAACATATTCGTTTTGCGATCCGGACACAAAGGGTTCAACCATGGGCCTCCCCTTTGGATTTTTTGACGCTCTACTTATTATCGCTTTGGATTCATAATAGTTGTAAGTTGTTTATTTTTTAGTTTGTGGAGTTGAATAGATTCAGTGATGGAAAAATTGTACGCATAGTCCATGTAAAAGAGCTTGTATAAAGTGATATAGTATGAGTTTTTATAAAGGAAAAATTACGTACATATCATTTATATTTACGGTTATTATAATAATATATTTTAGTTTCCGTTATTACAGATATATTGGTTTTTTGAACTTCATAACCGTTTTTTTTTAAAAAAATGAAGCTGCCCATTTTTTGTTTTTGAAAAACTGAATATCTATAATACAAGCGAAAGCTTTTATTCATAAGTTGTGGGTTGGTGTGGTGGTAGGGTTTGGCTTCCAATAAAAAGTTGTCCATACTCAAATTTGAACCATTAACCAGGGCAAACTCTCCCAATAAAAAGTTGTCCATACTCAAATTTGAACCATTAACCAGGGCAAACTTTATTTAGGCATGCTAACCAAAAAGACATTATAGCGTATCTAATTTATATTTGAGCTATTAGAATAATTAAAGTATTAGAATAATTAAAGTAAGCAACGTCTTTTTTGGAAAAGGACTATAAATGTTTGGAAGCACTATAAATATTTGGTTTTTGAAAAACTGAATATTGTAAAAATTTTGGTTTTTTAAAAACCAAGTTCGGTCTTTTTTTAGAAAAAACGTTATGAAGTTGAAAAATGGACATATTTGTAATGACAAAAGCAAAAAAATATTTTTGTAATAACAATAAGTATAACGGATATTTATGTAATTTTTTCTTTTATATATCAAGTGTTTGAGATTTAATCTTAGGACACCATTGACTTATAATTTTATATTTTTCAAGTGATATTAGAGTCAAAGGCCATCGTAATTTGTGAATGTAACAATTGTGATGTATATTTGCGATTGTATGTGCTTATGTTGGTTGTAAAATTTTGAACTTCTTTCACAAGTCAATTATTGTATAAGTGTATCGTTTCATCTATATCACAACATTAATTTTCTAGGAATTTTTAAGGCTTTTTCCTATTTTAGTTGTTTTCCTAATTTCGAGTTTCCTAAGGCTTTTTCTCCCATTTTATGAGGATTTTCTATTTTTTGCAGGTTTTTGTGTGTATTTTCCAGGATTTTAGAGGGGACATTTAGAGTTTGAACACGGCTAGGGTGGAAATAATCAACCTAATCTCCTAGTTGGTTTAAGGCTAGGTTTAGGGCAATTTTTATAATTTTTCAGAAATTTCCAAAATTTCCAAAGTCTAGAATCTCGGTTAAAGCTGTGCCTTGGGTCAGCGGACCGCGCTTGAGCCTATTGGGCCCCATGACATAGGCACGGCGCACTGCACGACACACAGCCCGACGTGACGCATGGAGTGTCAGGCGAGTTGCTCTGGCCCGGTGTAGGGCGAGTCCCCATAGCATTGCTCCATTCCTAGGGCTTTTGACCCTATATAGGACTTAGGCGAGTCCCAAATAACTCGTTTCAGACAAGGACCGAGTAAGGCGAGTCCCATAACATTGCTCCATTCCTCTAGCTAAGGAATGTGGTCCCTCTCATTCGACCTTACATCTTGTTTGGTTGTATCATTTGTTGGGTTTATGTAGCCTTTAAAGGCTTTATGAGTGCTTGTAAAATGAAATGATATAATGGAACATGAACTCAGTGGGAGTATGGTCCCTCGTGGACCATATTAAGTAAACGATGGTTTGCTGATACCGATCTATGTTTAACGATCTAGGTCAGTTGGTTAGGAAAAACCCATGTTACCTGGGTATGAAGAACAAACCGATGAGGGTTTATGGGTTAGCCCTTGATGAGGTCGAAGAATATGTCTGGATAAGTGAGCCGAGGGACTGTGTGACCCTTGTGTGTGATGGTGGCCTACAAAGACAAGAGCCAAAACCTCATCCATGTACCATCACACGACATGCATATCGATAGATCATTTGGGAAAGCCAAAAATCCACCTTTTAGGGTGACGCGTATACATCCATCAGACTTTAGTGATCCGCTAATGAGCCCCTGCTTGGACTAAAACACTGGGTCGGTTTGATAAATCAAGTGTGGTCTGTAGTCCACAGTTGAAGGTGGAGTGCCCCATGATTGCAGATTAAATTTCTTAACCATATGGATCTATTTCCCATCAAGTTAATTTAATTATATGTCCTTTATGATAGAAATTATTTTAGAATTATTATTTGAATTTTTATGAGTCATTTGATATTTTATTTATAATTTTTTTTAGACTTATAAAAATGTAGATATTGATTTTACGAAATTAAAAAATTCAAATAATGTTTTAATTTTTTTTTTATAATTTAAAATTATGTAAAATATCATGGAGGGGCCTATAGTGCACATGGGCCTACCATGTGTCAAGTGGGTGGGGCCCACATGTGCCACACATGGGTGGCACGCCCCACCCATTAGATTCTTTCTTGGAGTTTAAATTATTTCATGTTTTGGTAATATTATGTTATGGCATGTGAGTAAATAAGATATGGAATATTTTGACCATATATTGACCAATTATTGAAAGTATATATTGATTTGATATATCTTTGGAATATTTTTTGAAAGATTATGGAATGTATAATATTTTAATTTTATTTAAATAATCTAATTTCTATTGATGGAAAAATGGTTATTGAAAGGGGGATAATGTCCCATGCACATTCCATACTGTTGATGGCCCATTTATGGAATGGATGGGTCGGATTTCTCACCCCACAAGTCACTCTTGATCGACGGTCAATGTTCAATCTCACAAGAAGATGCAAGCCAAGGAAAACCCTAAGAAACCCTAATCTTCTTCTTTAAGCCTATAAAAAAAGGATTGTCTCTACTCAAAATCTCTACACATTATCTTTCTATCTCTCTCCCACATTATGAAAGAACCTAAGGGTTTAGGTTATGGAGTTCTTCTCTCTCCTATCTCTCAAATATGGATTTATGGCTAAGGGTTTTAGGGTTTAGCAAAACGAGAATTCATCTCTCTCAAACTAGGTTGCTAAGAGAATTCACCTAGGGTTTGAATTTGTAATCAAACGGGTTCATGTTTCATTGGTGTGGCTTGGCCAAAATTTGCTTTCCCGATTCGAGATTGAAGCTAGATCGTTGATCCCGTGCCATCAGATGGTGGTGACTCGGTGTGGGATGTAATAAGCCCGGTTGAGGTAATCTCCGGCACTGTTCCTTTTGTTTCTTGTAATATTATCTTTTATTCTCAAACAAAGTGCATAGTTGTTTCAATAGCATCAAGTTGTTAAGATCTTGGTTTTATTGTTATGTTGATTTTATTTTGAAATTTATCTTATTATAATAAAGACCACATGTAATTGATCTTTTGCCAAAAGAAAGGGGTGAGAAAAAAAAAAATGTATTCCTTGGTAAAAGATCACACAAGTCTTTCTTTCATCATTTCCCAACATCAATTCATCAATCAGTTAAAATTTAAAAGGGCATATAAAATTTTTGGCTAATCTGTAACTCTTATGCCTCTCCAAATCGTAAATTTGGATATCATTCTTCTACGGACACAGTTTCTATGCGGCCAGCCTGCATATTGTAGAAATGCCGGATTGGCAATAAATATATTTTTTTAATATAATTTGTTCTTAATTTTTAGAGTATATATAATCTTTAACATAGAGATCATGAATATGGAAAAAAAACATTGAAAAAATTATATAGAAAGTGTAACTCTTTATACCTCTGGACCAAATATTGTAGAAATGTGGTCCAGCCCACATGAAACAATTTTCCTTCTTCTATATGATATCGAGCATTTCCCTTATTTGTACGCATTAATCTCCAAGGGATTTCTCTTTCTAGTTTACATCACCTGTTGTATTTAATGAGCTTAAATAGTATAGAGAAATGTGGTTTCAATATTAGGAATCTTTGAGGTAGCGTGAATCTTTGAGATAACGAGTAAAATATATTTTCATATCTAATTATAAAGTTTCAAACTTCAAAGTGTAGATCAAGTAATCTATGAAAACTTGAAAATTTTAAAAGTTGATGGTCCAAAAATGTATTAGAAGATACAGTATTTTTAAAACTTGAAATGGAATTATTTTTTATGTCCATACATTTTGATGTCGAGATGATCAATTTGAAGATATTTGAGTATCAAAATAACCTCTTTTAAGTAAATTTTTGATGTGCGCTTTAAGTTGATTATTTAGAGCCTCGGCTCTAGATAAACTTTTTCCTTATCTCCAATGGGAACCCAAAAATTAATCGAAAGGACGTCGACCCTTACAAGTCAATATCCCTCCTTTACATCACCTGACAGTATTTAATGAGCCTCCTTCAGCCGTGACTTTTGCCTCATTGCCTGAGGTTATGCCACATGGTCCCAAATAGATAAGGACTACTTTGTATCTATGAGTTGTAATGGTTATGCTTTTTTCAAAATTTTCAATTGATATTCCATCAAAGTTCAATTCGAAATATCCTTCTAATAGTGGAGAAGAAGTGTTCTCTCACCAAAGCACATCTCTTTGAAATAATAAATAATATCTTGTTTGTCAATCCCCTAAAAATTCTTTTATTGATCATAAAGTTCAAAAAGTTTTTTTTTTGTTTTTAAGTGTAGTTAATAACACTCTTACAACCATTCAATTTGAAATATAAAAGACAAAAATCACTTTGATTTCTTTGTATCAAAGTAATTAGTATACTTTCCATAGATACGTGATGGGGGTATACATACAATGACATGCGTAGAAAACAGCAAAAAATATCATATTAAATGTGATATGAAGCTTACATCACCCATGGCATGGTATGTGTTAAGGCAATATAAAACATAAGAGAAAGACCCTACTACGTTTGTTAGTATTTTCTGTTTCAAAAAGTACTTGGGTGTATTTCAGAACAATAATATGTTTTTGTGGTAATTTTTTAAACTGTTTTGTAGAGAGAGATAGATATGGGTTTGATTGTCAATTGAAGATGAGAGAGTTTATTGAGCTGTATTTAAAAGTGCGTATTTCCATGTATTATACTCTTAGTACAATGGTGAAAGAGATGGTGTATGTGCGGAACACGTAAAGCTTGCATGGGCGCAAGCGTGCTTGATGGTATATTTTACACTTCGTACGCTCGTATTGGCGCTCTTTGCCAGAGTACGTGTGTGGATCGGGCTCGTGACTCGCTATCTTTTTGTGAGCCCAACTCATTGGATCAGTGCATGAGGTGCTCCTCGGCCAAGCACATGTGTGGGTCGAACTCATGGCTTGCTATCTTTTTGTGATCTCGACTTGTATGGGGATCCAACGGTCATCTAGCCATTGATGAAATGGAGGCAAAAGAAGGATGTAACAATAGCCATCAAGAGAGTTAAAGTGCACGTAACTTGTAGTTGTTGGTGGTACATGTAACCACCACTACAAGTGAGTTAAGGGCTGCATATAACAAATAATTGTTGGTGGTGCGTGTAACCAGTACTACAATAAATATGCAGCTACCTTGTGGGTCTATAAAATAAGGTATCTCTCCCATATGAGATAGACACTTGAACAGCCTTTGGCATCTCTCTAAACACACCATTTTTTGTGAATTTTTAGAGAGTAAATCAGTGAACTCGTCTCTCTCTCTCTCGTCTTGTTTTTTTTCTAATTCTCTCTCTAAAAGATCAAAGACTAGTGTGTAGTTTCAAAGCTCATGTGCATAGAGCTTTGAAATATCAAAGATACCTCTATGTTTTTTTGCATCTCAAGGACGAATTGCCCTTCTTATGCACAATAAATAAAGTACAGATCGTTTTGAGATAGCGTTCTTACGTGCCCAAAAAATTTGAGCTTTCATTTTTACAATTTGTACTTACCTTTTGCTCTTTTTTTAACCCACCAATTTTCCAACAATGTCACCCTAGAGGAGGAGGTAAAGATTATAACAAAATGTGAGTATATCAACAGACCGGCAGAAATTCAAAAGCAGCTAATTTTTTTTTTTTTTTAATATTGACAAACAAACCTAACAATACATTCCTTAAATTTCTGGAACAGGTCATATGGCCCACATTCACATCAAGAAAAGCTAATGGAAAGGGCCATGAAGTACACATAAATGCAAAAGAAAACATCCAAACTAGCCCTTTTTGTGCTCTTTAAATTAAGTCCCGGATGCCATGCAATGAACTTAAATGTCAGTAAATCAATAAGTAAATCAATTTTGCATTAGAACCAATTATTTATCCGGGAAAAGTTTAACTGCTGTCTTATTCAAAACGAAGTAAATGTATATTAGGGATGGGTTTTTTACTCTAAAATTTAGTTAATGCAACAAGATCATGAATCTTAAATTAAATTTAAATTTTCAAAGTACGCCATTTAAAACTCCTTTTGTCCACTGTTCATTTTCATTTTTTCTGAATAATTTATTTTAAAACTGTAATTTATTTTGCCCAATTCATGATCATAGTGGTCTTTATCATTGACCTATAACGTTTTGGATCTATAATTTACCTTAAAAAAAAGGAAGAAAAAAAGAACACAGCAGGATTTAAAACACCAAAACTTAATTGGAAATTCAGATTTTATTTACATCAAATGGGAACCCAAAAATTAATCCAAAATTGGACATCACTCCTTACAACTCAATCACCATCATTTGCAAGAGGTACAACCTTTATACATCAAAATCAAGAGGAGCACTACTGTCTCTTCGAAATGACTGATAGACAATGTATTCTCTGCAAAGCCAACTACAATTTAATGGCACATTGGCACCAAAATACCTGCAAATCCATGGAAAATGAAGAATTGATGAAAATTAGTTGGGATTTTCCTCCTCCTTCCACATAGCCTATTCATTAACGGAAAAGAAAGAAAAGAATAGCCAAACAATAAGAAAAGCAGAAAAAAAGACAATTATTATGAGCAATTGGAGGCGAATGCATGAATTACAAGGCCTTGATAATGTCCAAAACAAGAATTTTGACAGGATTTAGCATTCATGAGAGAGTGAGGTTGGGCATACATGGAATCGTTCCTTGTACTTCTTCTTCTTGGAGGGAGATGATGCATTTTCATGGGCTTTCAGCCGTGCAAACATCTCTCGGTCGGTCGAGATGTGGTTGGGGGAGTTGAAGAAGAAGGCACCCCTTGGGACCAAAGGGGACCATAACCTACTCTCCTCATAGTCGAACCCATACTCTGATAGATCCGAGAATTTACCCAAGAGCTTCTCCGATGTCGCCTTCGAAACGACTTGGATCTTTGGAGATGGGTCCTCATGTAATGTCCTGCAAATTTTAGGATCACCCATGTGTGTATGTGTGTGTGAGAGAGAGAGAGAGAGGCGGGTTGTGAAGAGGTGAGAGAATGATGAAAAGAAGGTGTATGGGTGGTTGAGAGAAATGATAGAAGGGCGTGGGGGGCATGATTAGATGGAGGAATATGGTTGGTTCAGACAAATCCGAGGATGGAATCACATGAGGGAAGGGTCTTCCCTGTTCTTCCAAATCTCTTTTATTCTTTTCCTTTAATTTTTAATTTTTAATTTAAATATATTTTTTTAGCCCTCTCTCTCTCTCTCTCTCTCTAAACGACAGGGGGGCACAACCCTACCTAGCCAGTTGACCAGGAGGTATATTAGGACATCCACTTGATATGATAGAATCTTCCCCATGCTAGAAGAGGGAAAAAGGAGAGAGAAGGTATGGAAAATATATTATAAGGGGCATAAATTAAATCTCAAAACTTGCATAAAATTGTAGTTCTTATGTCAATGAATTTTCAAATTGATCATCCGGCCTTAACCATTATGATTGTGTAAAAATAGAATTTTAATATCTAAAAATAATGTATATTATAACATATTATCTAGACTCTCTTTTTCACCTTAAAAATAAATGTTCAAGAATATGTAAAATATGTACCTTTTTTTTAGTTTCAAATTTTATAGTTGGTTTTGAAAATTAATTTTAGCGCCATCATGAAGATTTATGAGGTCCAAAGAACTTTCTGGATGAGGATTCAAAGTGAGGCTTTACTTTGTTTCATAAAGCCTAGGTCCAAATAATATTTGTCTTTGTTTGGCACGATCAGTGTAAAAATTGTATGGTCTAAGTGCGCGAACCATATATCCCGTTCTAGCTTCCACTATCCAGAAAGAGAAAGGAGAATCCCTCATTGAAAGGTGTATCTCTGAAATCTTTCAGAAAAGTTTGTTTTGATGTTGGAAAAACATCTAATTCATCTTCCCGATATCGAGATGTATGGATATGGATAAAAAAAGAGATCTCAAATCCTAAAAGCAATACAACTTGCAACACATTATCAAGACCATCCATTTTCAAAATTTTCATGCGTTTATAGATCTGCTTGATTTAAACCATTTTTTTGGTTTAAAAATTTATAATTAGAGATAAAAATAGATTCCCGCACCATTCTAATAATTTTTGACACCAAATCAGCACCAGGTTAAAGTTGCAACCTTAAACCACGCCTAATATAAACAGGTCCGGAAAAGATATAGAGTTACTTTTACTTATGATTTTACATGTAAAAGGAAAATATATAAAAAGTGATGCCAAGACTTGATTTTCATGGTAGACAATAAATTTTTAACAAGCATTGTACGATGAGAAGAAAAAACCAAGAAACAGAGTGAAAGAGAGAGGAACAATGGGTTATTTCAAAAAGAAAAAAGTGGACCAGCCCAAGTAATCAATATCATATAAAATATTTACTATTGAGTAACAACTATTGCACATGGGGCACAAAAGTTTTACTCAACCATAGTCAACACTGCATGCTAACCGGTACTTAGTAGATGGCACTAGTATACATCAATCGTATAACTTTATAGCATTATTCTTTGATTTGAAAATCAAAGAATCAATAATTCGTGGTTTACATTTTGGGGTAATATTTTATCTCTAGGGTAAGTATTTAGTATTTATTATCATAGTCAATTGACAGTCTTATATCCCCATCAAAGGAGTTCAATTAAGGAAAATTGTTTCTTGCGGCTGGACTGCATTTCTATATATGCAGTCCAGAAAGTGTAAAACATCCATCTTAAAGATGGATGCAAGTAGGTGTTGATGGATGCAAGCAGGTGTTCCGTATAAAAACAATAGAACTTAACAGTCCAAATGTTTCCTTATTAGAATTATTAATTCTAGTTTTTTAAAATTTATTTATTTATACATATTCATGATTTCCATGTTAGATATTACATGTCCTTAAAAAGTCTTAATGTCTATCTCAAAAATAGATTTATTAAGAGGCCCACATTTCTACATATGCAGGCTTGGCCGCATAGAAACCGAGTCCTTCAACTACGTATTATATGACTCCTTTTGTCTTTTCGGCTTCTATAGTTTTTGGACGTGGTTAGCATGTGGCCAAGTCTGCACATGTAGAAATGCAGGCTTAGCAATAAATATATTTTTTAAATATAATTTGATCCTAAGTTTTAGAGAATATAAAATATCTAACATGGGGATCATGAATATAAAAAAAAAAAAATTGAAAACTAGAAATAATTATTCTATTAAGAAAACATTTAGATCATTAGTTACAATTGTTTTTAGATGGACCACCTATTTGTATCCATATTTAAATTGGATGTTTTATACCTTTGGACCGCTCACATGAAACAATTTTTCATAGTTTTTCCATAAATGGCTTAATCTTAAATGACATGCACCTATTTATTTCAAGTTGGACCCCAATGATCATCGATGTCCCATTTATCTGCACAAGCTAAGGAGTATGGGATATCTATACTATATTATTAAACCAAAGTTAAAGGGTAGACAAATGACAAAAGAATAAAAAGGGATCCTATCTTGAGTGTTGAGAGAGGTTAGGTATCCTAGATATTATAGGAATTTAGGCCAAATTTACTTCCTACCTCTAGAGAAGATGCAAAATAACATTAAAAAAAAGAGAAAATATCTCCATACCACCTATTTTTAGGTTTCATTTCACAATAGTCCCAAGGTTTTAAAATATACATTGGGGCATAAAAATTGTGCATTTTATTTCTTCTAACCCCTGAGCGATGTAAACCTGTTTTTTTAGACCAAACAAATTTAAAAAGACAAGTATTTTTTAAAAGCCATCATCTCAAACTTCTAGAGAGAGAGAGAGAGAGAGAGAGAGAGTATGAGAGAGAGAAGGGCTTCATGGAGGTGAGAGGTTATTAGGAGGAGAGAAATAGGTGTTTGGAGAAACATGGGAGGAGAGAGAGAGTGAGAGATGTAGGAAGAGAGATAAAGAGAGAAATTTGGGATATATAAGTGAAGAGAGAGAAAATATTGGGTTTAAAAAGATGAAGTCTTTCTCACATTTGTTTAGGTTAAAAATAAGTTTAAATTATCCAAGGGTTACAAGATATCTTTTAAAACCTTGGGTTTATGAAAAAATGAAAGATATAGAGATACTTTCCCTAAAAAAAATCCAAGTATGGCCCAAATGATAGACATAAAATAGATTTATATTTCTAATTTGGAAAATAATTATTCTGAGTTTAAAAAAAATGTAGAGAGATTGTAGGGTAAATACTTTTCAAATAGAACAGAAGTTAGAAAGGCTTCTAAAAATAATATGAGAGAGAGAGGTGGTATCTTTTTGGTAGAGAGATTTAGAGAGATACATGGGATAAATCCCTAAATTTAAAGCAATCCTAAACTACAAAAGAGAGAGATACATGGATAGAACAAGTCTAAATTTATTGTGACAGCAATAGAATTGGGGAAATAAATGTAAAAATAGAGTGAAAGTTTCTTTTTAGGAAAGGTAGAAAAAAAATTGGAGAAATAAATATAAGAATATCGGAAGAGCAACAAAACATGGCAAATTTTAAAAACAAACTAGAGGTTTTCTATAAAAAAAAAAAGAAATCAAGAAAGGGTTTCTTTTTAAATAATTAAGTCACGATTTGTGAAGATATTTTTGGCAAGAAAAGGCTTAATCCAACCAAAACCAAAAACATAGAAAGGAGAGAATTCAAGACAATTAAGAACACGAAGTGGGTTTAAATGTTAAGACAGATTGCCTTGTAATTGTAGAGAGAGCGAGAGAGATGAAAGTGGAAGAGAGAAACTATGTGAAATATATAATAACACATAATTTTTTTAGAAGACATGAGAGGGGAGACGTGGAGAGAGACTGTATGTGAGGTAGGGTTGATGCTTTTTGATTATAGAGAGATGGAGATGAAACTAGAGAGATAAAAGTAACATTTAATTTTTAAGAGATGAAAGGGGAGAGGGAGATGGAGAGACGTGAAGAAAGACAATGCGTGTTGATAAACTCCCCCTCTAAAGTAAAAAACCCTACTCTCTGGAAAATATAGTCTTGTGTTACTCTCTGGAAAATATAAGTTTATGGGTTTTGCAATGAGTTTTCTTATAGAGTAGGGTATGTTTTACCTAAGGTTTTGCAGAGGGGTTTCTTTATAGAATTGGGGAGACTAAGGTTTATGTTTCATCCACCAAATATGTCTCTCAAAATTGACCAGATACATCACATAAATAGGAAAATAGACCCATAGACGTGGAGCTCAATCTGAGCCTCGGAATGGGCCGTGACACAAGTCACATTGATAAGCCAATGGCCCAGCATCTGGTCTTCTTGGATTTTCCCCAGGATTTCGTAATTTGATGGGATTTGGTGGTTTCATGATCCACATGGACTCTGATCTGGTGATTTTCAAATTTTCTTTTTTTCTTTGGGATTTGGACTACAATTTGGTGGTTTTATGGTGTCCTTAGGGTTCAAGGATGCAAGTTTCTGGAATTCCCTTAGCCAACTAGGATTGATCGTTAGATGAAGGTCTATTGCCTTCTGATGCTGCTGATGATAGAAGGACCTTTCCAGCTTTGGCTCTTAATGGGGCTGGGCAGATGCTGCTGATGTTGATGGTGGTTACAACCGGGAGAAGTATGAGGGAGGTATATTACGTATCAGCCGATCCAACAGAAGTCTGTTGGTTCAGGCTTCAATAATAGGTGACTCCGCCGCTATGTATACAATTGTTCCTTTTTGGCACTCCCGATTCTTTTTTTTTTCTAAAGCTCGACGTCCAAATGGGAAGGATTTACTTGGTACGGTTTGAGAAAGATTTCAATTTTTCTAGGCATTGATTATCCCTGGTTAACTTCCACCTCAGGCAGTCCTTTCAGATTCTAGATTTAAACTTCTTTTTCTAGGCATTGATTATCCCTGGTTAACTTCCACCTCAGGCAGTCCTTTCAGATTCTAGATTTAAACTTCTTATGAAGACGAGATAGCATATCATTTCTGGTCGCCTAATCCAACTCTTTGGTATTAGAAATTTTTTTGGAAAATTTGGAAAAGGGGAGATTTTAGTAAAGAGAGTGGTGGCGGGTTTTATAAAAAGATAATAGAAGTTTTATAAGCACCGAATCTAAAAATGGAAATTTAGAACTTGAAACTTGAAAAGAAGTTTAAACCTGAAAGTTTTTTGAAAATATTTTGAAAGAATTTTTTTGCGAATAAACCTTTTAGAAAGCTCTTTTTTTTTTTTGAGTTAATATATTTATTTAGGGATTTTTTATTTATCCAATACCTAACTTTGAAGCAAAATTTGGGAAAAAATCATTTGCCCTTTGTGTTTTGCTTAAGAAGACTTAGTTAAGTTAACCCTTCCTGGGACCTGACTAGGAATCTTCAAGTATTCTCTCGTCCTTGAACAGCAGTCCTCGTGTCACAACCCAAAGAAGAATTCTTTTAGGTTTTCATACAAACTATGTCTTGTAGGGTATGAGATATTATCCTTAATGCTCGATGTTTGGGGCCATTTCGAAGTAAAATAAATCACATAGGGGTGGTTGCCATTGTAACTGTGGAGCACATACTAGATTAGGGTCCCGATGAGGTGAAACCCTGGATTCCTACGTTCTTAAGGGCCTTTTTATCTGTCCAAATGGAAGGAATAAATAAGTTTAAATGGTGGTCCTTCAGGTGAGACCCATGGTGGCAATAAGCTAAGCAAAGACCCAGTATGATAACCATTGGAATACTACAAGATTTATCCGAAAGATTGAGTTCACTATTGGCAAGTCCCTCATAAGGATAAGTGGGGGACCACATATGAAAATGAGGACAATTTGAGCTAATTGCATGCTTAATATGGCAATTTGATGGCCCAGAAAAGAGCACAGTCGAACTCCTATCAAACCTACTCAAAACTATATAATCTGACCGTTATATCTTTAGTCTTGGGTATCCCAAAGCTACTCTACAAATACCAGGGAGATCCAATGATGCATGACCAAAATCCGGCTCTCCAAAGTTGGAAAGTGTAGAGGGGGTGGCCAAATCGGCCTCCAATTTACAAAGGAGCCCCATAGAGTCCATGCCGGAGCGGCTTGAAACTTTCATAACAAAAGCATACAATGAAAAAAATGCAAGGATACAACATTGGTTAAAATTGACTAATTTCCAGGTCTCTGGGTTTACAAAACTTTAGCTCAAACCAAATATAGTTTTTCAACTAAATAAAGTATTTTCCATTACTAGATACTAAAAAATCTACCTTCTAAGTTCCAAAATTGAAAATTCCAACTTCCGATCGCAAAACACCTTACCTAAATAAAAGTGTAAGCCATTCATATACATTTGTAACCAATAAATTTAAAATGAATACAATGAATCCGTAATAACCAGTGGTTTAAATAATGGATGGATCGGGCACCCAAAAATCCATCCGGATCGGTGAATCAGCGATTCGGATTGGGAGTCGGCCAAATCGGTCCGATTAAGCTTTAAAAAAAATCCAAAAAAATTATTAAAATTCATTATAAATGTTGTTTTTTAATAATTCAATAAGAAATGGGGGTACTACATTATTAACTTTTATTTTATTTCATCAATATGTGAATATTGAGATGTTTGTTCCCTGTCGTCAAATATTTATTAAAATCTAACTAAAGACAATGTTATACATTGAAATTAGAATTATTAGAATGTATTTTATTATTTTATCATCATTTTATTATATAAATAAAAATAAATTTGAAATTTGTCTTATAATATCATCTAATTTAAAAATCTAAAAATTTAACAATAAACTAGGAGAATCGGACAAATCAGCAAATTTCGTCTCAAAATATTTTTTAAAAAAATCATTATGAATATTTAAAAATAGTGTTCTTTTAGTTTCTAAAAGAAATTAGAAGTGATGCATTATGTATGCTCATTCCTTTGTAAAAATAGATGAATATTGTGACACTGTTTTCTTGTCTAGATGTCTGTATAATTATTAATTATAATATTATAATAAACATGATTTCAAAATTATTAGAAAACGATTCCATTTATTTTCTTTTTTTTTGGTAAGTAATTCCATTTCATAAGATTAAAAAAAAATAGAACCCCCTATAAATTTTAATATTATGTTATTAAAACAAAAAAAATTAACCTAAAAAAATAGAAAAAATAAAGATAATAAAATTAAAAATATAAAAAAAGTGGCTTGTTCATTGCTTGACATTCCTACAATCCAATCATGTTTATTTTTGTACAAAAAAAAAATGGCATCAAGTAAAAGAACTAGTTAGAGAAAAAATGGCATAAGTCTTCTATTGCACTTGAAAAGCAAGCAGGGATAGTCTCACATCCGACGATTAATGGCCGAAATAGCCATATAAAACTTGATCTGTTAGCCCATATATAAAGTCTTATGCTCATTATGGTGGTGGCTTGCAGGTAATAGGTACTTGTGGTAGACATGTAAGAAATTCATATTAAAATAATTTAAACATTGGCTATTAGGGTGGTGGTTTGTGGGTACTAGGTACTTGTGGTAGACGTGTAAGAAATTTATTTTAAAATAATGTAAATGGTGGCTGTAGGTACATGTTAGAAATGGATAATTTTATATTAAAATAATATAAAAAATATGGTTTTTTTGGATCCCGATATATTACTGGATCAGGATCGCTTTTTACGATATCCGATCTGAATAGGGCGATTTCGATCCGGATCGGTGATTTTTCAAACACTGGTAATAACCATGTTTTACTCGTCATAAACCTAAAAAAAACGTGAACTTAGATATAGGGCTGGTGACGAGCCAAGTGAGACCTGGGCACAAAATATAGCTCAAGGGCTGGGTTGGGCTATGTTGAGCTATGCTTAGGCTGGGGCCATGATAGATCTAGCCCATCTGGCCTAACCTGGGCAAGTCCAAGGCCTCGCTTAGGTTAGGGCCTCTTCGGCCCGGTTTGGATTGGTCTAGCGTGGGGTGGCCCTATAGGGGCTAGGATTAGGCCAGGGCTAGGATCTGACCCATTGCCAGTCTTATGTACACCTTCAGGATGACGGCCCTATCTCTCTCTCGTTTTTGAACGGTAACGTACGACTTATCATTAATTCATATATAAAATACAAGATGTTCAAGCAAAGATACAAGATTACAGAAATGAGTAACCATCAGAGAGGGAGCATGGACTCCTCCTTTGGCAAGAACATCAGCATCTTCATTCGCTCTCTATAATATTGTTGGACCGTTGCCATAGAGGTAGACAAAATATCCCAAATTTGATGAAAAATAGTCCTTAATCTCCAAGGAATATGGGCCTTTCTCATACACGAGGCAATGACGTTTGTCGAGTCTCCTTCAATAATCCTGCCCCCTTCCAAAGTGCATAACAATTTCAAACCTTCTAATAAACCTCATGCTTCCGCCTCGTTTACTGTTGTGATACCACAAAGACCCGAGTAAAAAAATATGATGTGACCCAAATTATATCTGATAAATCCACCATCGACAGCTGGCCCTAGATTGCCAAGTGAACTTCCATCAAAATTAAGTATGAAGGAATTCACTGGTGGTAGTATCCAAACAACCTCACTACGGGTGTTGTTGGTAAGACTCATAGTCACCATTGCCAAGGGATTGCTAATAATAAGACTTTTAGAAATAAATCCACTATCTTTATATGCAAGGAACTAATCAACTGTAACTTGTAGACACGTCATTTTAAATCTGACAAATTCTATGGTTTTCTAAATCCTTAGGACCACATTATCCTAGTAAACTCAATTTGATTACCCCAAATCCTATCCCAATTTAGTAGAGCCCAAGAATCACCTGAATCAGACATACGGATAAAAATATATAACAAATGACAATTTAGTCCCTGTGAGACCCAACTGTCGAGCCGTGGGTCGGGCTATAACGGGCTCGACAGGCCCAGACGCGGGCTGATGATGCAGTCAACGGATCTGATGACATAATAAATACGTTTTTTTTAATTAGATAAGGTCAAAATTTCAAGATAAATCCCAAAAATTCCAAACAATTTAGGAAAAATCATCAATTGAATCTTATAAATACCCCATCTCCCAAACCCAAAAGGAGAGAGAAAAAAGAGAAAAAAAAAAACCTTAGAAATTCTCAAAATTAGGAAAATTGCCCAAAAATATCAAAAATAAAAAAACCCTTAGAAAATTCCTAAAAAATTAGAAAAAATCCCCAAAAAAACCCAAAAAATTAGAGAAAATCTCATAATTCATATTCAACCTTTGGAGATCACAAAACCCTTAGAAAATTAAGGAAATTCTCCTCCAAACCCTAGAAAGACTGACAGATTTAGAAAAATCTTTAGATTAAAAACCTTAGAGAAGATGAAACTCTAACCTCCTGAAGTCCTAACCCCAAGACTGAGAAAACCTAGACCTATGGCACAAAAACTCTAGATCAAAACTAGAATTAGATACAACAACCTTAGATCTAACCCTTTGCACCATATATCTGCTGGTCAACATCCGAAATCAGAGAGGCAAAGGGGACCAATTCTGATACGGGCGAGCCCTCAAAGGCTCGGGAATTCCGGGCCATCCGGCTCGATTTGGTATTATTTATTCCTCTCTTTTTCTTCTTCTTTTTATTATTTTGCTTCTTTTATTTATTTTTGATATGTTAACTTGTCTTAAAAATCGTATTTTAATACTCTGGATCATGCTGGCTCTGCCATAGATTTGAGAGTAGATTTGCTCGTTTTCGGGCAAATCTAGCCTTAGATATGAATTCGATATGTCCCACTTTCTCTACCACTTTATTTACATCTTTTTAATTAGTTTAAGGAGTTAAAATGCGAGAGATCTTCACCAGAAGATCTGTCATATTTTCATGGTAAGCACAACTGCCAAAATATTCGATTTTAATGTAGACAGATATGTATTTATACTATCAAATAGTATTCTATTTCTTTCCTTCCACACATTCCAAATAAGGCTAACCCAAATAGATCTCCAAATAATAGTTTACATCTTTAAAATATCTGGTGTGATCCATTGGTCAAGAAGAGCTCTGACATTTTGGGGCAAAGGTAATGACAGATTGAGGCACTACTGAGCCCAATCCCAAATATATTTAACAAAAGGGCATGAGAGGAAAAGATGTTGTAAATTTTCATCACTGTCTTTGCATAAGATACATACATTGTTGACAATAAACCTCATATTTCTCAAGTTGTCAACATTTGCCAATTTATCTTGACACATGATCCATAAGAATAGTTGCACTTTAAGAGGCAAATGTAATGTCTTAATCTTGATTAAACTAACATCCAACTCTCTCCAACAATCAGAAAATAGTAGATTGTAGGTTGACTTAATCGAAAAATCTCCCAAAGGGGTAAGATCCTAAATAAAGCTAACAACCATTTTTGGAGTCAAATATGTGTCATTCAATCATTCCAATAATGTATGATACTCCTCAATGAAAATGTTTATACCTCTCTTGTACCTGCAAGGAATGGACCAAACAATATTAGTATAAACACCCCCACTAGCCTCCTTGACAGATACTAACGGGTTTAAAGCTTTTGAGAAAACCTCAGGAAAAAGGCATCTCAATTGTTCATCTCTAATCCATTTGTCAAACCAAAAGATAGTGACCCACTATTTTTCAGAATTGTCGTAGATACATAGATCTCTCATAGTCAATATTTCTCCAAACATGGGACAAATTTATCTTATTTCTTGGACTTTTAATGAAGCCAAAGTTCAAATCCATTCCACATTTATCTATCAGTACAAATACTTAGAAAGACTCAAGTTGTGTATGGATCCTGGATCCTCTATCACCATTTTACTAAAAGTGTCGAGTTCATATGTTTCAATCTCCTAACACCCAATTCCCTTTCCCCCCTCCCCCCTCCCCCCTCCCTCCCTCCCTCCCTCCCTCATTTGTCTACAAACTTTTTCCTTACTCACCAGATTAAATCTTTTCCTGCTTATGTCATCTCCTCGCAATAAATTTCTCATAATTCTCTGTAGTTGTTTTTCAACTTCATTTGGCATCTTAAATAAGGATGTAAAATATACTGGGAGGTTGGACAAAGTGGATTTAATAAATGTATATATTCCCCCCATAGAAAGAGTTTTAGCTTTCCAAGTGTCCAGTTTCTTGTCAAATCTCTCCACCACCAGATCCCAAATTGATATTGAAGGCCTTGAATCCACCAGAAGAATTCCCAAATAAGTACAAGATAAGGACTCAAACACCACAACCTATTAAATGTGGCATTCTTGAAACTATCATTTGCGGACAGCCAATACTAATGATCTTCGTTTTACTCAAATTAACTTTAAGTCTAGTTGAGAGTTCCACACTTTTCAAGAAAATCCACAGGTAAGTGATTTCCTTAACTGTGGGAGCACAAAATAGAATGATATCATCAACATACTGTAAATGTGATACTATAAGACCACTATTACCAATATTAATACATGATATGATCATTTGCATTGTCAATCCATTAAGCATGACACTGAAGCTCTCAGCTACCAAAGTATGTAAAAATGGTGAAAGAAGGTTCCCTTATCTTAGTCATCTTGATCCTTTGAAAAAACCAGTTGCTTTGCCATTAGCAAGAACTGAAAAATGGGTAGAAAACAGGAGACTATTAATCCACAATCTCCACCTTGAACGAAAACCCATTTTAGCCATGATACTTTGTAGTACCCCCCAATTAACCGTATCATATACCTTCTCAAAATCTAGCTTACAAATAAGGTCGTATTTGTCATCCTTGATTCTTGAGTGGATACATTATTGTGCAACCAAAATACTATCTATAATTTTCCTACCCTTCAAGAATGTTGATTGTGGTCTTTTAATAACCATGTGGATCACCTGACGCAATCTATTAGTTAAAATCTTTGCTATGATTTTATAAAGACTACCAATAAGATTAATAGACTGAATATCTTTGATCTCCACATGACATTTTTCTTTTGAATTAAAGCAACAAAAGTAGAATTCATGGCAATATTAATTTTACCCCTCCAATAAAATTCTCCCAATAATTGAATAATATCATCTTTCAAAATATCCCAAAAAGATTGAAAAAATACCATTGGGTATCCATCTGGGTCAGGAGCCTTATCTCTGCTTAGGCCAAAGACTACATCTTTGATTTCTTGCTCTTAAAATTTTCTCTCCAACTATTGAGCTTGTTCCAATGACAACCTAGTAAAAGGTAAATCTTGAATGGAAAGTTGAATCTTACTATCGGCCTGATAAGACTTTTTGAAATGATCAACCAGGGCCCTTTCAACCTCTGACATATTGTCATAGTCGATTCTTTCAATACGGAGGCTTTAAAATGAGTTACCCCTATTCCTTGTATTAGCAATAGCGTGGAAGAATCTTATGTTTTTATCGCTCTCCTTGAGCTATTTCACATGAGATCTTTGTCTCCAATGGTTTTCCTCCAAATTAAGTAATTGTTTATACGTAGCCACCCATAAGCTTTTGTCTCTGAATTTATCTTGTGTTAGAGCACCTGTCATAAACTGAATATTATCTAGCTATTCTAGATGAGACTTTGCAGCCCTGATTATAGATTGTAAATCTCCCCAAACATTTATCTTCCCTGTAATAATCATTTGTTTCAATAGTTCGAGTTTTTTTAAAATTTAGAAACCTTTCCAACCATCAATGGTAGTATTTTTCCAGAAATCTTCAATCAGGATGAGTAATATCTCTCTGATAACCATGCCAATTCAAATATAAATGGGGATGGTCCAGATAAGAAACCGTCAAATTTAAAGAGAAGAGGGACATGATCAGAAAAAAATTTTGGTTGGGCTTTCACACTTATTTTTGGGAAACGAGTAACAAACTCAGAAGATACAGGGAACTTGTCTAACCTTGTCAAAATAGGATCTTGTAAATTATAATTGGACCAGGTATAGTCAGCCTCAATAGAAGGAAGATCAATCAATTCATGGTGTTGTATAAAACCTTCAAACAAACTCATACAAGATGACACAAAAGGAGAAGATGCAGATTCACTTGGCCATCTAATAATATTAAAGTCACCACAAACCAAATAAGGCACATTCAAATTTAACTGAATATTTGTTAGTTCCTCAAAAAAAACAAATATGTCAGCTGCTCTGTTAAGCCCATATACCACAAATAAACACCAAGAAAAATTATTTAAAGGCCCTTGGAAAACAATAGAAATGTGTCTATTTGAAAGAAAGTTTTGTGAAGCATTCAAAACCAAAAGGTCCTAAAGGACCCAAATACCACCAGAAGAACCAGAAGCATCTACTCCCAAAAAATCCAGGGAGTTATTTCCCCAAACCAATCTGACAGTACGAAGAGTTGAAGCCTCCAATTTAATTTATTGGAGAAGCAAGAGATCATGCTTTTCCTTAATGCAAAAAGAAAGAACATTTCTCTTGTGTTGAGCACTATTGAGGCCCCTGACATTTCAACATAACACTTTTATACATACTGGTAACCTTCTCTAGGTTTGGTGACCCTTGAAGGACCAGAAAACATTGGCAGAAAAGCTTCAGAATGAGCACGAGGATAAACACTTACCTCACCACGATCATAGTTAATATGACACACCAAATTGTCAAGCTCTCTTTGAAGCCTTCATTTCTTCTTGGATTTCTGAATTTTGCTCCCAACAAGTCTTTCCTCTTAGTTCCTTTCTATGCTCCTCCTTTTGGGTATCTGTAATGGCATCAAGGGAGTCACCATAATGCACATTGATTGCATCCAAAACTACACCAACTTTCAAAGGTCAGATCACTAATAACATGCCATCTTTGACATTGTCATAGTCAACATATCCCTCAAAATTATCTACTATAGGAACTTCATCATCAGCATCATCACTCGGTGGTCTTATAGCAATCGGAGGAACTATAAGAGGTTCTTCCAACTCGTGTTCTTTGAGGCTTTGATTACTATTATAAAAAACAACACTTTCAAGATTTTTCCAAAGTTTATCATTATAAGTAGAAAGAGCATATCTTTCTTTCCTATCTTCTTCCATAGTCTCGACATTATAAACCAACAATGATTTTTCAACAAACTTCCCATTCTTTTGCGTCTTTAACTGCTTGGAAGCTACTGCATCTTTTCTTCTTTAGATATCCTCTCTTTACTCGCATCAGAGATAAAGCCAGCTTGAAACTCAACAATTGTGTATTTTTAGGTTACTTGTGGGATGCTAACATTTTTTTTAAGCTGCAGAATTTTCTTACCTTTGAGGGATGTTTGTGAGAAGGAATTAATTGGCCACTCATCCAAACATCCAAAGAGAAACTTTCCAAAAGTTTCAAACCGGTTATAGCACGAAATAACATTGCTTTCCAAAACAAATGATTTTTGGCAAGGAATTTTCATAGCATTTTTTTTTTTAATGTTTCCATCAAATTGAACAACCCATGTTTTAATGATACGTTTCCCTTTGAGAGATGACGTGACATCGTAATAATGGCCTGAACTTGCTCTCCTACGAAATTTCCGACAATGGTATCGGTTGTCAAATTTTGAAACTCCATTGTTGCAGCTTGTGTCACACCCCAAGAATTTACAATACTATTATTCCTGAGATGTGACGGACAAAACATATATACATCTATTGA
>NW_006496517.1:390902-436518 GCF_000471905.2 Amborella trichopoda | reverse complement strand
ACAACATTTTAACGGCGGTGCATAATTCAAAGGATTTCACAAAACTGGCGTCCCAAGTAGGTCATCTATATACCCCATCAGCGTCCTGATGGGTCCACTTAATCCCTATCGACGTCCCAGATATGTCCACTCAATCTTTGCAAATCCACTTATACCTCACCGGCATACCGGATGAGTCCATTTAATCCCTACCGACGCACCGGATAGCTCCACTTATACCTCACCGACGAACCGGATGAGTCCACTTGCATACTTAAAGTATTTCTAAATCTCTTTAAACATTTGAAAGCAGCAATATCATGTACTCAACATATCACTGAAATTATTAATATGAATTTCACTGAAACTATTAATAACAGTCACTTTCAATAACATTTAAAAAATAACCAGTCAAATATTTTGGGCTCAAATTTAGAAAGGTAGCAATTCGTAATGATATTCTAGCATAATTGCCAGTCTAGTATGTATAGAAAACTTCTATAGAAATCCAAGAATACGGAATTATCACAATTTATGGGCTTTCAATTTGCAAATAAACATTTCACAGACAATGCTATAATCAAATGCAAAAATATCAGTTTTCAAATAATAAAGTAGTCATTTACACATGAATTTTATGATGTCCAGATATTAAAAAACAGTAGAAAGAAGTCTCACAATTTTACTAAAAGCAGAAATATCACATTTATTTCTAATAATTTTACAGTATCTAAAATTCTCTAACAATAGACAAGAAAATTAAATAAATTTATTTTTAAGAATTTACAACATTTAAAATTTCTAACATAGATAAAATATCACGATTTTATTAAAAAGAATATTATTCAAAATAAGAAGGTCGCTTGCGCATAAAATTTATAGCGCCTAAAATTCATGATAATAAATAGAAGTAATTATTTCATTTCATTTTTTTAAAAAGAACGGATTATTTTTCAAGATAATGAAGTCACGTACCTAAAATATTTGAGAAGGAGCTTCCGATAAAATTCTACTAGAGAGAGGAGCTCACTGTGTTTGTAAGAGGGAGAGTGTGAAAGGAGTTGTTAGGCGACATCTTATCTTTCGTCCTATTTAATTTCTTTAAAACACCTCCATCTCATGTATGAGGTGTCGCGTAATTGACCGCCTTTAACACCTGAAAACCACGTCCACTAAAGGACGTGGCAAGGCAGCAAAAGCTTAAACCAAATGAAGGTAAAAGCTTTTAAAAGTAATGATGATACATGGAAGACATTATGGACGTTTGTCAATTCGGGTGGTAAGGCAAGTCTATAAGCGACACCTCTGATTCTTTTCAGGATTTCAAATGGTTCGATGTAACGTGGGCTCAGCTTTCTTTTCTTGCCAAATCTCATAATGCCTTTTATTGGTGAGATCTTTAGGAAAACTTGATCACCTTCCTCGAATTCAAGATCTCTTCGTCGGTTATCGGCATAACTCTTTTGCGACTCTGAGCTGTCTTGAGCCTTTCTCGAATTAATGCTATCTCATCTGTGGTTACCTGGACAATTTCTGGCCCTAAAAGCTTTCTTTCACCAACCTCGTCCCAACAGATGGGTGACCTGCATTTCTTTCCATACAGGGCTTCATATGGTGCCATCTGAATACTGGCTTGGAAGCTATTATTATAAGCAAACTCAATCAAGGGTAAACGGTCATCCCAGTTTCTTGTAAAGTCAATGACACAGGCCCTCAGCATATCTTCTAAGGTTTGGATGGTCCTCTCCGATTGTCCATTAGTTTGGGGGTGAAAGGCAGTGCCAAAGGTGATTCTCGTCCCCATGGCTGACTGTAGCCTAGCCCAAAATTTAAAAGTAAACCGAGTATCCCTATCCGATACAATACTGACCGGAACTCCATGCAACCACACTATTTCCTTAAAGTACAACTGGGTCAGTCGATCCAAAGTGTATGTGGTGCGAATTGGCAGAAAGAGGGCAACTTTGGTCAGCCGGTCCAGAATGACCAAAATGCTATCATGTCCTGAATTTGTTCTAGGCAAGCCAGAGACAAAATCCATAGAGATGTGCTCCCACTTCCACTCTGGTACGGGTAAAGGCTGCAACAACCCAGCGGGCCTTTGATGCTCAGCTTTTATTTGCTAGCATGTTAGGCACTTAGACACAAATAGTGCTACCTCTTTTTTCATATTATTCCACCAAAAGATTTTCTTCAGATCCTGATACATTCTAATACTTTCGGGATGTATCGTATAGCAAGAGTGATGTGCTTCTTCCAACATAGCTTTATTCACACTCTCATCATTCGGGACACAAACCCGACCTTTAAAACTTAGCAAATCCTCACTACATATAGAGAATTCTTCTCTCTTTCTCAGCTTTTGATTATGCCGAACATAAGAAGGGTCTTTTGTTCAAACCTGTTTCCCTTCTTTGGTCGGTTTCATAGCTCATCGCAGGACTGCATCATGGTGCCTAAGAGGACGAAGTGGTTGCCTTTTAAAAATGCTGGTTCTAACTGTTAAATTCTAGACACAAGCTTACAATTTTTGTTATATAAGTTATCTTAGAAAAGTTTAAATATCAACTTGCATCCTTGTGACCATAATGAACTTCAACTAAATTTGATTGGAGTTGACTACCAGAATTGCAGCACTAAAGCACTTAAGAGGAAATGAAGCATACTGGAGAACATTTACATCAACAGGTGAAATAAAGCATTGGTGATGTCTGAAATACAAGAGTGTTGTAATTCCTTTTGAGCCCAGAAGTTATGGTCGGAGTAACTTAGCCATTGATTAAGCCTTGCCAACAGAAAATTGTACTGAAAGCAACGGTCTTGTATGGGATGTGGTAAAGCAATTCTCTCTCTCTCTCTTACCTCCCCCCCCCCAACCCCAGAAGTCTTTGTTGGTTTTTTTCTCTCCAAGGCTTTAAGTATTACTCTCCTTTTAGGAATGATCAAGGCCCTCTTTTGGCAGATTGCCCAAAGAATTATTTTGGACAGATGGTGTTTCAATCCATCGACATTATAGTTGTAGCACCCTATTTGATACATTTTTGTATCTTTTACTGAAATTTCCTTTATAGGATAATCATTGAGTTGAAGGTGGATATGACCCATATTTTTGTGGCTTTTTGCTGAATTTCCCTTTATAAAATAAATCATTTTTGTTGAGGTTATGGCCCTTGATAGAGCATAATAGTGGAACAAGAATCGTGTAGCTAAACCCAAATAGTTGGGATAAGGCTCTAATGATGATGAGGAGGTTGATAAATCATCGTAAGTTAAGGTAGCCTTACACAACATGGATTAATTGATTTCCACAAATCATCTATCTTCTACTCTTCTAACTTAAGTTTCCCATGCTCCAACGTTGCAAAGCTTTTATGCTTTCATGAGATATTCTTTTCTGAATATTTATTCAAACGAAAAATCCCATGCATGTAACTCACAAAACTCTACTACAAGTCCTTATTTAACATGGAAAATGAAGGACAGAATATATCACAGAGTAAGAGCCAAAACATTTGAAGGAGCTTTCCATTAAAAATCAATATCCTCACAACTCACATCTAACAGAAGTCAAAACTCATAAGACTAACCAACAAAACTCAAAGAATCCCAACAAATATGATGATCACTTACTGAGTAGCCAAACTCATCAAATTATGATAAACATTTTTTTTCCAAGATAACTGCGATTTCATTTTGAGTGCTCGCAGGATCAACTCTGGAAGATATTGTAGTTGTGCTTAAACTTTCTTTTGTTATTTTGTAAGAATTCGCCACTGTAAATTTGTCCTATCAAGAGATGCATATATGTTTTGACTGTCACATCTCAGGTTTATCAGTATTGTAAATTCTTGGGGCGTGACACTAACAGCACGAAGTGTTGTATGATGTTTTTAATGAAACTTTGAATGAAGAAGTACGTATTTAAAATATTAGCTTTGCTTTTTATGTTATTTATAATTGACTTTTGTATGTTTCCAAAATCAAGATTTAGATAAGGAAAATTGTTTCATGCAGGCTGAACCGCATTTTCACATATGTGGTCTAGAGAGTGTAAAGCATCCTTCTTAAAGATGGATGCAAGTAGGAGTTCCATCCAAAAACAATGGAAACTAACGGTCCAATTGTTTTCTTACTAGAATTATTACTTCCAGTTTTTAGAAGTTCTGTTTTTTTGGTTTTCATATTCATGATCTGAATGTTTGATATTACATATCCTTAAAAATGAAGTCCAAAAATCCATCTCAAAAATAGATTTATTAAGAGTAGAAATGCGGGTTTAGCAGCATAAAAACCGGATCCTTCAGATAAAACATAAAGGAAAAAGTTTATGTAGAGCCGAGACTCTAAACAATCAAATTAGAGCACACCTCATAAAAGTTCACGAGAAGAAGTTGTTTTGATGCCCAAATATCCTCAAATTGATCATCTCGCCATCAAGATGCTTGGACTCGAGAAAAAAATAGATTTCAAGTTTTGAAAATATTGCATCTTGTAACGCATTTTTGGATTGTCAATTTTTGCGATTTTCAAAATTAATAGATCTTCTTAATGTACACTAATTTTGAAGCTTTAAAATTTTTAATTAAAGATAAAAATATATATAGTTAAGGCTATAACGAAAATTTCTAGTATTGAAATCACATTGGGCTTTACTTTGATTGTTTAGAGCCTCGGCTCTATACAAACCGTACCTAGACGTGGTGCAGTTTGTATAGATCCTAGGCTCTAAACAATCAAATTAGAGCCTACCTTCAAATTGTGTCTCGAAATGTTTTTTCAATATTGGAAATCTTTGTGATAGCCTTAAAATATATTTTCATCTTTATTTACAAAAATAGGTTAGATCGACAGATCTATAAAACTTGAAAATCTTGAAAGTTGACAATCCAAAAATGCCTTACAAAATATACTATTTTCAAAACTTGAAATCCATTTTTTTCTCATGTCCATGCATGTTGATGTCGAGATGATCAATTTGAGGATATTTAGGCATCAAAACAACATCTTCTAGTGAAATTGTTGAGCTAGGCTCTAATTTGGTTGTTTAGAGCCTCCGCTTTATATAAACTTTTCCCTTTTAAGTAAGGATGTAGTTTGTACAGAGCTGATGCTCTAAACAATTAAATTAGAGCTCACCTTCAAACAGCGACGAGAAATGTGGTTTCAATGTTGGAAAGCTTTGTGATAGCCTTAAAATATATTTTCATCTTTAATTATAAAATTTAAAGCTTAAAAAATAGTGTAGATCATGCAAATATATGAAAACTTGAAAATCTTGAAAATTGACGGTCCAAAAATGCGTTATAACATGTACTATTTCCAAAACTTGAAATCCATTTTTTTCTCACATGCATGCATCTTGATGTCAAGATGATCAATTTGAAGATATTTGGGCATCAAAACAACCTCTTCCAGTAAAAATTTTGAGGTGGGCTTTAATGTGATACTTTAGAGCCTCAACTCTATATGAACTTTTCCCTTGAAAATAGTTTTGAGGTGAGAGTTTTCGATGGAGGTAGAAAATAAGAGATTTTTAAGAAATTTCCAGAGAAACCTAAAAGTAACAACCCTAGTTATTCTCCCTTATATATATATATTGACTACCTAATGGTATGTGCGTTTTATGATGGTGCATTAGAGATCAAAATTATTTTTGATGCATCCAAATTTAACTAAAATTAATATTTTAAGTCCATCAACACCTTTTTTATGGGAAAATTTTAATAAGTTATTATATCTAGCTAATTTTTACTTTATTTCCTATAACTAATTTTATTTCATAAAGTTTTTAACTTATTTGTGATTTTCTAACAATTGTTTTGATGATCAATGCGGATTTGTGCTATGCAGGAGTTCCTATAATATTTGGATTGATTTTAAAATTTGTATAGGGAGAAAGATCTAAGTAAATTAAATGAAGGCCACAGTTTTTATGGAGCCAACCTGCATATTGTAGAAATGGAGGCTTGGCAATAAATATATTTTTTAAATATAACTTAATCTTAATTTTTAGATAATATATACTTTCTAACATGGAGATAATGAATATGACAAATAAATAAATTGAAAACTAAAAATAATAAATATATTAAAAAAAACCTTTGGACCGTTTTTAGATAGACTGTATGGATGATTTATACCTCTAGACCTCATATTGTAGAAATGTAGTCCAGCCCGCATGAAACAATTTTCCTTAAAGGAATGGAAAAAATTTGATTTGATTTCCCTTCAAAACAAAAAAAATGGAAAAAAGTTGATTTGATTGGAGGTCCCCTCGTGATTGACTTATTGTTGGAATAGTGATGAGAAAATTGTGTTAGAAAGCAAATTAAAAACGGTAAGTTAACCCCAATTAAATTATTATTATTATTATTATTTTTTTTTTTAGAATATACAAATACCCCCCAAGTAAAAGAGGTACATTTTTTTGACATAAATACCCTTTTTCGTATATAAAAATTTAATTTTGGCTGGACATTCACGTGAGTTTACATGGGCTACCAGACCGCTCTTTAATATTACTGGACCACACTTTGGCCCTATTGCCAGACGGCATGGGCCTGTTGTTGGACCGCATAGGCATACTGTTTGACCACTCTTTAGCAATGCCGGACAGTTCTTTGTCAGTGTTGGACCGCCCCTTGTACCGCTGGACAACTATTGTTGTTTACTAGATTGACATTACACTGTCGGACCATCTTAAGAGTACACCGTACCACCTTTTTGTGGGAGAGAGGAGAGAGAGACATAGGTAAAAGTATGGGAGGATATTTTAGATTTTTTATTTTTTTATAGGTTGGAGAGTATTTGTTAAGAAAGTATATTTTGGAATAAAAAAAAAAAACTATTTGATTGGGGGTAACTTGTATAAAAAGTCTAGCCTTCGAAATTATTTGTAATTTTCCCAATTAAAAACTCCGAACTCTTATTTATTCTCCCCATAGTGAAAATTTCTGCTCTCTTTGATGTGTCATACAAAGCTTTATCTTACCTTTATGGACAGAACTGAAAATGACTGCCCAAGAATGGTTATAAGCAGTCGCATGCGGACCACCCTTTTGGGGTAAAATAGATTTTAGTCTATTTTACCTTTTTCTTTCAACAGCTAACCCTAGACCTCTCTATTGATACTCTAGGACTGTTTACAAAGAGCTAGCTTAGGTACAGACTCACCGGATTAGTTGGAAGCTAAGGTACTAGGAAGTTCCAAAGGAAAACCTCATAATCAACTCTTAGTTTATTTTGGTAAATTTAAAGGGATTCATCATAAAGGTAAGTAGTACTACTGCCAAATCGTCGACCCATTATTAAGATTTTTATCTATTTTTGGTAGTTAAGTAGTAGGAATTGAATTTGAGAGGTAGTATTGCAACTATCAATTGATATCCAATCGAGGTTAAGCCCAATTCTTTATCAACTCTTCGTCTTCTCCTCAATTCTAATTTTATATTAAAAAATAATCAATTTCGCACCTTTAGTCTTCTCCTCAATTCTAATTTTATATTAAAAATAATCAGTTTCACTTTAGACTTGCGATGGATATACTCATGCTCATAAGTATTATTTTAAAATCAGGCAATTTCTAATTTGGTTCGTTAATATGGATGGGAATCGGCAGGGACCGAATTGGTTATAGGATGGACCGAATTGGTTATAGGATGGTATGGGTCTTAATGCGGTTCTTCTTAAACCTCACTTTATATAAATTTTTTTTAAAAGTTTATTCAATATTTTTAGGCCTTTTCTAAATCTCCACCCTATAAACCATTTATTTTCATTTTTATTTATTTATAAATATTTTTTAGATTACTTATTCGAACTAATTTCAATATGGAGCACCGATTCAGCCCTACGACACATATACGAGCAATCCGCCCTCGAGTTTTGAAACACTTTCCAAAAACTAAAGATACATTTTACCATTCACTATAATAGGGCCCTTCATGGGGAATATCCCCATAAATAGCTCACTTAAATTTGGACTTCTATAGCTCCTTTTACTAGAAAAAGACTGGACTCGCGTCTCTCATTTGTTCAACAACTGCAGCTTCTAACGCGTGCACCTCATTTTGCCCAATAATAAAAGACATGCCTCAATTTGAGCTTTCCCTTGGATTCCTACTTTAAACCTGAAAAATCTCAGACAAAACCCCTCTCTCTCTCTCTAAAAGTGTGAAAGTCGGTTTCTCTCACTGGAAAGTAAAAGAGACCCATTTGTTCAGTCATTTGCATATATGGTCTCAAATCCTCAGCCAAGGAGAGGGCTTCTGTAAGGAAACAAAGTGGGTTTCTCTCAGTAGAATCTGCAGAGGTTGGCAATGGCGGGTTACAGGGCTGAGGATGACTATGACTATCTATTCAAGGTGGTTTTGATTGGGGACTCCGGTGTGGGTAAATCCAACTTGCTCTCTAGGTTTACCAGGAATGAGTTCAGTTTGGAGTCTAAGTCCACCATCGGGGTTGAGTTCGCTACAAGAAGTTTGAATGTTGATGGAAAGGTAATCAAGGCTCAGATTTGGGACACTGCAGGACAGGAAAGGTATTTCTAGGGCACCCCATTTGTTGTTTCCTGTTCTCTTTTATTTATTTTTGCTTTTGATTTGTACTCTCGGCTTTGCGTTCGCGGTGTGGGTTTCGGATGGTTTCGTTTTTATTTTTTGTGTCATGGGGTTGGAATGTTTCTGCTAATGATGTAGCATGCTAGGGTTTCCAGGATGGGTCCTTTCTTTTAATCTTTCTTTCCCTTTTAGAATTGATGCTATGAAATACGGTTTGGGGTTTTAGGGGTTGTGATATGTAGGTACATTTGCCTTTACTGTTGTAGTCTATTTGCATTCATTTGCATGAACGTTTTTCATTTGTGCTTCTGTTTGTCTGGTTGGATTATTAGTTTTTGTTTTGCTAGTAATGAAATGTGATATTAGATCTATGTTTCTTAAGTGTTGTTCTTGCTTCTTAGTGGGTAATGTGGTTAGATTTGGTTGTTTGTTGTTCTTCATTTTTACAATGTATATTTTACATATTCATGGCTAGTAATCTTCACTGGAAAACCTTAGATCTGTGTTTATGATGTTCTTTACTCAAAGGTTTGAGTTTGGAGGATGTAGCTGACCACCTAAATTCACACACAAAAAGTGGCGTGCTAAGAGTGGGCTCTTAGGTGGGGGTCATGACAATGGAAAATAGGGTTAAACCCTGGGTCATCATTAGTCTGTTTGTTACTTCTTAATTTTTTGTAGCAAGGGCTAGTTACCTAAATATATAAACGAATTTAGATCTTTACATTGTTAACTTTTTCCTTAAAAAATAAATAAATTTGATATTTACATTTGGGAAATGAAGATTTAGTGAATGATCCAGTTTTGGTGCATCATGGGATGCACCTCTTCTGTTTTGTCCTGTGTATTCTTCTCCATCCATATATGGATGATGCAGATCACATCCAAGAACAAGGGAGGGGGAATGGGGAACTGGAAGCCATAACTGCCCTCTTTTTACCCAATTCTGCCCTCTTTCATTTTTCTTTTATTTTTAACTCTTATTTCTGTTTGCCATAGGTTAATCCTTCTCTCCAATGGTTTCTTTTGCAATGGCTTCTCTCTCTCTCTTTCATCTTTGAATCTTTTCTTTATGCAATGAACGCCATTGTATATTTGATGTCTCCCTCCCATGCGCTCATCTCTCTCTCTCTCTCTCTCTCTTTCTCTCTCCTCTGGTTTATCTTTCTACACCAAACATGAAATGGTGTCCCTCTGTTCACAAAGGGCACAAGTTCTATTGTCCCAAAAACCCGTTTCAGTTTCTACAACCCAAAAACCAGCTACCACTCAATCACTCATATCTAACAATCAAAGTAAGCTAGAAAGGATGCATAAGAAATAGAAAACCCTAAACATTAGCAAGACAATCACTATTTTGTTGGATTCAGATTGGGTGGTGTTTTCTGGCCAAAAAGCTAGATTTCGGCTAGTTACTTGGCTGTCTGTGTCGATCTAGAGAGGCATTTCACCAAACTATCAACAATTCTTAAGGAACTGATTTCCACTATTGCCATCTCCACAATCTCTCTCTCTCTGTCCCCTTGGCGCCCGCCCGTTTTTTATTTTGAAGAGAGCAATTTCTCCCCACTTCAATTCTAGAGGGAGATGAGAAGAGAAAACTTCTACTTTGATTTTATAGAGACACATGTAGAGAGACCGGGAGACATCAACCGCTTCGATTTAATAGGGAACATGTATCAATTGAAGCATTCAAAATCTAGTTATATACATACTTTGAACAAATAAGCTAACCGCTTCTTCACTCCGGATTACAAAAAACCCATTTCCATTCCCTCTACCATGCCTCTACGTCCATGTGGTGGCCTTAAGATGCTTGCCCCATTGTCTCTGTAAACTGGAAAGTTACTGGATTCTTGAAAATTTTGACCGAATTTTCATTGGAAAAGAAGCTAGTCATTAGTGCTATTCCTGCGATATACACCACTGTATCTATTCTGACCACTGGAAATCTTAAACTCTTTGTTTTCACATTGTCGAGAATCAAAAGCTGTCTCTGAAAATTCCCTTCTAGTAGTCTCGTAAAAAACCCATGAGCAAATGCCTTGGAAGAGAGAGAAGAGAGAGGGAAACTGGGGTTCCCGGTTGGTCTCTTGGAATGTGCATGAGATTTGCATTGTCTGTTCATATGGATAGTGCAAATCTCAAGGGGTGTGCAACCCTCGACAACCAAATACTTTTCCTATAGTGAATAGTTGGGAAGATATATTACTTGGGGTTCAAGTTAGGAAAAAATAAAGTCATGCACATTCTTTAGAAGAACTTTCAGCAAGCGCCTATGCGACCAAAGGGCACTAGGCTGCACGTCTAGGCATGGGGGCCCTCTCTAGGTGCTAGTTCATGTGCAATCGCATAGGCAGCCCAAGCAAGCACCTAGGTGGCTGCCTAGCAGCTAGTCCTAGGCAGGTGGACAGGCGCCTTTTGTGCAATAAAAAGGCTGTTAAGGCCATTTTGGGTCTTTTTTTGATATTTTTGATAGAAAATATGGGTTACGTATTGGGGAATTTTTTTTTTTTTTTATATTTCAGAATAACTCTTAAGAGTTTTAATTTTTAGAGGGATACTATTAGTTGATAACCTTTAATAATTAATAAAAATTATGTTCATCAAAATTGTATAATACATATACTAAATTTCATCATCATCCAAGCCTTATCCCAATTATTTGGGGTTGGTTACATGAATCCTGTTCCTCCATTCTTCTCTTTCAAGGGCCATACTCTCAATAAGACCAAAAGTCACTATATGTTTTTCTCATTACTTCCATCTATTTCCTTTTAGGCCTTCCCCTTAACCTTTTAGAGCCCTCCACTAGAACCAAATCATGCCTCATAACCGGTGCAGTATTAGTCTATATTGCACATGGCCTGCCCACCTAAGTCTACTTTCCCTCATCTTATCACCTATTGAAGTCACACCTAAGTTCTCTTCCATACCTAAGTTCCCTCGTATGTATTCATCCCGAATTCTATCATTTCTTGTCTTGCACTTATCCATCTCATCTCAGCTATGCTCATCCTATGGATATGTTGTTTTTTGATTGCCTAATATTCTATCCCATAAAGCATGGCTGGTCTTACAACCATCTTATAGAACTTCCACTTTAGTCTCAATGATATCCGGCGATCACATAAACTCTGGATGCACATCTCGACTTTGCCCATCCAGCTCTAATTCTATGTGCGACATCTTCTTCAATCTCTCCATTCTCCTAGATTATCGAACCTAGATATCAGAAACTATTTCTTTTAGGTATTTCTTGACCATGAATCTTCACTACTTCCTCGTTTCTACACCTATTATTACTAAACTTGCAGTTCATATATTTTGTCTTAGTCTGTCTAATAAATTCTTGTGTTGTGCATTTGTTCGTCATCATCATGGGATCGTAGCCTTTTGTTTGAATAGTCTCTAGATACAACCATTTTATAACATATGGTAGATGCTCCCATAGTGTATGTTACCATATTTGATGGCCTTTAATAATTTGTCAATAGTAGAGGGAATGAATGTTGTTCCATTGTTGATAATTTGTTCCCTCGATTTCTACTACTTAGTACAAAGTTGTAAAAATGCCATGGAGATATAAATTTGTAAAATTATTTCCAGTAAGAAAAGGCTATACAAAAGAAATCAAATTTGTTATATTTTTGAAGGGCAGTTTCTAAGGACTTCACAACCTTCATATACAGCCACACCATACCCTTGAAGAAACAAAGATCTCCTCTCGTTTCTATTTCATTGTCTTTTATATTACAACCTCTTGTATTGGACATATGGATTAAGGTTTTATACTTTTATTAGAGACTTGGAGTTTACATGACTATGTCTATGTGCATGTAATTGTGTATCATGCCCATGTGTCACTATGGAGTATGGATTGGAGAGTTGGAGACTAATACGCAATGGACTTGTTTATGTTTTTTTCACTATATTATCAATGATTTGAAGTTTTGAACATGTTTCAACATTCATGCGTATTTTTTTGCATGGAAAAAGTTAGGTGAAATACATATAGATATGCCAAAAAACAAAAACGAAACTAGCATAAATATCTGCATATATGTCCGTTTGGACAACACTTATATGCATGTTTCTAAAAAATTTTCACCTCAGGGCGCCTGCCTAGGGGCTGGGCGCTAGGCTGGCCGTCTACGCCTAGTGTTTCTTGAAACGGTGGTTGTGCAACATGTGTAGATATCATTTTACGTGCTAGGCCAGATTCATTGTGGGGAATAAAATAAATGTCCATATTTTGTCCGTAATTAGTTATTATTCCAGTATGAAGTGCTCATTCCTCTCTCTTGTGGTGTTGAAGCTATTATTCTTTTTTAGGTGTTGTTCTTTGCAAGGGTAAGATCCTCTTATTCCATAGACCTCATCTGCTTCTCCATCTTCTACTGTTCTCTTTCTTCATCCCTTGCCACTCTATGTTCCTCTCTATAATCCGTTTTCATTTCTTCACATGCATCCAACAACTCGAGTCCTAGTTCACCCATAAAACCAGGACCCAATCATCTCTATTCTTCGGCTGGTTTTTAATCATCTTATTCTCCCAATACCTTAGTTTATATAGTTCCTGAGTGGGATTGTTGGTGGTTGGGTTGATAAACTATGGTTTTGTTGGATCCCTTAAAGACCATGGTTTGGACAATTTTACTTGATTGCTTACTGCAAAATTTTTCCTTACAAGTTTTTTATTCTCTTATCGGAATTGTTTCTTGAACTTTATTTTCTCAAAAAAAAAAAAAGAAAAACGTTTTTTGAACTTTAATGTTTCGGCATTCTCTTTGATCCCTCGGATACCACATTGTCTTATGCGTTCAAATTCTTCTTGCACATTGCTACATGTTTTTGGCTTTAATGGAAACCAGTGGTGATCATAGATGTCCCATGAACATAATAATTTTAATCACACAAATATTTCCCACATTGCAAAAAACTATCGTGGTACGATTATTTGCCCCTTTGATGTGGTGCTACTGCTAAGTACTGTTTGAAAACTCTGCCAGTTGACTTAGGACTCATCTGAGTCAACTTAGGTGGGGCACTTGCTGAGTTTCTATTACTCGGTTGATTCATATAGATTTTTAAAAATTTCCACTTGTCTTGTGTAACTCAGCCATATCTCACCAAATCATCTTTATTGAGTCTTGCTGACTTGATGGCTTTTGATTAGTACCTATCCTATGCCTATTTGAGTTTTGAACATGGGTAGAAAGAATAGTAGAAGCTGAGGAGGCAACCATCTGATATATCAGAATGTAGGATTTGTGAGGAAGAGGAAAAGCCTTGCAATGGATTGTATTTTTCTCTGCCTTTTTTCCTTTAGGAACAAAAAATTGACGTACAGGTATCTGGGTGTTCTTTTATAAGAAGAAGATAACAATGTAGACTTATGAACATATAGTCGACAATATTATCTGTGTACTTTTTTATATGTAGAAAATTAACAAAGAATGGAGAGAGAGAGAGAGAGAGAGAGAGAGTGATGGGCAAGGTTCATGAGGGAATGGCTAGTTGTGGTTGAAGAGGCTGAAATATTGTTTCTTTGTGTACTGAGTCCTTAGAAGGAGATGATGGGGTTAGGTGTTGTGGATTGGATGGTGGAAGTTGTGGATTGATGTACTGAAATTGTTTCATTTATTTGCCTTTTAATTTGAACTCATTGATATAAGAAAAAATACATTGAAGTTAGAGTTGAAGGCTATAAGCATGGAAGAGTAACCGAGGCACTTATTCATCAACAATGTTGAAAAACCAGAGGACGGCCGCCTAGGTAGCACCGAAACAACTTGGGGTTGGGGGTGGCTGGAAGGGAGGGGGGGGGGAGTTGGGTGGCATATATGTGAGTGTGTGGGTCCATGTGTGTATGAGAGAGAGGTCTCACATTGACCACTTGGAGGACATGTGCTCACATCAAACACATAGAGGTTACTTTCTTCATTCTCTTCTTGTCATATGTAGAGTGAGAGCATATGGGTCGATATGAGTGTCTATGTATGTGTGTGACTGACTGTGTGAGAGAGAGAGGCCTCACATCGAACAATTGGAGGGCATCTTGTATTTCCTCTTCTTCAATTGTTATATGTAAAGAGAGAGAGAGCACATCAGCTTGTGAGTGAGACATAAGGGGTTTGGGGGGGGTGGATTTACCCTCCAAACCCCTTTTCCCTCCTTACAAGGTGGAGAATTACTTTTTTTGCCCTTGGTCGAGGGCTTTTTCCTGCCCTCGGCCAAGTTGCTGCAAGGCATTGTCCCGGCGGCCGCCTTTGCTTAGGAGCAAGTACGCCCAGGGCACCTGCCTAGGCGTTTTGGCCTAGGTGGCTGGTAGATCGAATTTTTGAACAATGTTCATCAAGCAATAACCAATTAGAAAATGATTTGAATGGAATTGATGACGTGAATTACTAAAGCAATAAAGTGAATTACATCATAATGGTCCTATCCAATTATCCATCATCATCATCCGAGCCTTATCCCAACTATTTGGGGTCAGCTACACGAATCTTGTTATGCAAGTCTACTCTATTAAGTGCCATACCTACAGGAAGTATAAGTCATCATATCTCTTCTCACTTCTTCCATCTATGTCCTTTTAGACCTTCCCGTTGCCTTTTTAGAGCCTTCTACTTGAACCAAATTGCTCGTCCTAACTGGTGCTATATTTAAGTGTACGCTGCACATGGCCAACCAACATATGTCTACTTTCTCTCATATTATCGCATATTGGAGCCACCCGTAAGTTCCCTCAAATGTGTTCACTCTGAAAGCTATCTTTTTTTGTCTTGCTACTCTCCATTAAAACATCCTCATCTCAGCTACACTCACTTTATGAAAATGCTGTTCCTTAACTGCGCACCATTCTGTCCCATAAAAAATGGTTGATCTTACAACAACCCTATAGAACTTCCCTTTCAGTTTCATTGGAATGCAGTGATCACATGAAACTCTGGATGCACATCTTCACTTTACACACCCAGCTCAAATTTTATGCACGACATCTTCTTCAATCTCTCTGTTCTCCTTGATTGTCGACCCAATATATTGAAAATGATCTCTTTAGGTATTTTTTGACCATCTATCTCAACTACTTCCTCGTATATTGTGAAAGTGGACCACCCAATCCCATTGCTTTTGGTTGTGGGCGTTCTTTGATGGTGGGGAGGAGGGCTGCCGTTGCTCCTGTACAACTAGGGGGAGCTAATGAAATGGATTTTGTGGTCAGTTTGGGGATGGTGAGTTAGTCGTTGAAAATGGGGAAGTTCATGGTGATATGGCGATAGATCATGCTATTGGTGGTGTTGAAGATGGTGATGGCGAGGGGATCCATGGGGCTTAGCAAGTTGCAGAGGAAGAGCAGAGTGTAGGTGTTGTTGATGGGTTGGTGGGTCAACTGGCTGAAAATGGTGAAGGTGTAGGTCAGGTTGTAGGGGGTATAGTTAACTGAATCGCTTATGAGGGTAGCGATTCCGTTTTGAAATCTCGATTCAGCGTTTCCCCGGGCGAAAGTTGATTCTAAAAGAAAGAAATTACGTTTCCATTTTTTGAGGAACGCGATTCCACCTAGTTTAGGAATCTCGATTCCTGGATTGCCGGAATCAAGATTCCATATTGAGGTCATTATGATTCTTATTAGCTACATAGGAATGGGATTCTGTTGGTGAAAAACATTGATTCCAATTTTTTGGAAAATCGAATCCATGTTGTTTGGAATCAAGTTTCTATATCGCAGACATCGTGATTCCTTGTTACACAACAATGCGATTCTACTCATGCTAAACGTTGATTCAAAGCATTAAGGTATTGCGAATCCATGTTGTCAGGAAGCAATGTGCGCATAAGGAGAGCAAAAACCTTGTGATGTGTGCAGAATCATAAGTGAGCACGACATGTATGAGAGCGTGAGAGAATTTGAAGTTGTTGTACACGGCAATAAAATCAAAATTTAAAATTTGAGTAATATGTGAGCATAGGGAGAGCATAAACCTTTCGATGTGTGCTCAATCATGAGTGAGCGCGAGATGTATGAGAGCGTGAGAATTTGAAGTTGTTGCACACTACAATAAAATCAAAATTTAATATATAAGTAAGGGTTCAATTTGTATAGAGCTTAGGCTCTAAACAATCGAACTAGAGCCTACCTTCAAATAGTGTCGAGAAATATGGTTTCAATATTGGAAATCTCAGTGATAGCCGTAATATATATTTTCATCTTTATTTATAAAGTTCAAAGCTTCAAATATAGTATAGATTATCTATGAAAACTTGAAAATATTGAAATTGACGGTCCAAAAATACGTTATAAAATGCGCTATTTGCAAAACTTGAAATCCATTTTTGTCTCATGTCCTTACATCTTGATGTCGAGATGATCAATTTGAGGATATTTGGGCATCAAAACAACTTCTTCTAGTGAAAATTTTGAGGTAGGCTCAAATTTGATTGTTTAGAGCTTCGGCTCTATATAAACTTTTTCCTATAAGTAATATGTTAAATTTTTTATTTTCTTATTTACTAATTTCTGGCCTTCATTCCATGTTACTTTTTAAGAACTCTTACCAAGAATAAAGAATACTAAAAAAATATGTTACTTCAAATTTAATAATGTTTGGTAAATGGTGTGGGTACTAAACTACTAATGTAATAATGTTTAATATATGATCGGCACCGTTATTTCTTCAAGTTGAATAAGAGGATAAAAATGCTTTTCTTTAAGTAAAATAAGAAGATAATAAGGATATGAGCAAAGTGCGTTGTGTAGTGTTTTAGGATAAATTAATCATTAAATATGAGAGAAATTGACTACAAATTGAATAACTCAATTTTCAAAAGTCAAAAGAGTCAAAATTACATTTAACAAAGAAGAATTACTATGTCATGTGCTTATTTTATAATTCAAGGAAAGGAGATAAAGGGAGCTTGCTCTTGTTCTCACTCCTTCTATGCCGTAGACTAACTCCAGACCTGGTAGTCGTAATAGGGTTATCGGTAGACCGAGTCCATTTTATAGGATTGTCCACAAATATATCATAAAGGTTGACATTAGTATTTGGAGTCTTGGCTTCGAAACAAGTGGGGTTATGTGTGATTCCATATAGGTATGAAACGTGATTCCAACATGAAGGGACATCGGTTCTTGCAAATAGGAAACAAGATTCCTAATTTTTTGAATCGTGATTCTGAAATAGTGAGAATCATTTTTCTCAAATCCGAATCGTAAAGACAACGATTCCTAGATTTTGAAACTTTTGATACATGCGATTGCGCGATTCCGATTCCAAAAACGATTCGAAATCACAGACGTTTCCAACAACTATAGTAGGGGGTGAGGACCCAGTAGATAAATCAGAGGATATTGCTGCTATGTGCGATGATATTGGTATGGGTTTTGATGTGTCAATTGCCAATGTATTGGAGGTTATTACAGAAAGAGTCAAGTCTTCTAAGAAAAAAAAAGAATAGGAAGGTCCAGGGCAGAAAATGGCTGGTGGAGCAGTAGGTTATGAAGTGGTGGGAGTTAGCTGTGAGGTGGCGACCTCAACCAGATCATCGTTGAGGCTAGCGGCTCATCGAGCCAATCAGTCCAGGAATGTCATTAATACTCCTTCTGATAGGAGGAAGAATACCATCACAATTGAGGTCTCTAGTTCGACTTCTTCATCTGAATCTGATGGTGTTCCTATTCATGCCAGTTATGGCTCTTCATCTTGTTTTAATGAAAGTCATTAGCTGGAATATCCGAGGCCTTTACGAGGTATGAAGGAGGCATGAAGTTTTGATGATGGCAAGAAACTAAGAACCCAAAAGCCTGAAGTTTTGCTTCTGCAGGAGACAAAGTTGCCAAGTCCGACAGCAGTGTTTCAAAAAGCGCCAGGCGGCTGGGGGGGTCCAGGCTGCCGTAGTGCCTAGGCGGGCACCTAGAACCTGAGTGGCCCAATAGAAAGAAAAATCTCTAAGTGTTTAAATCTAACAATATAACTATAAGATATATAATCCATAATACATATTTTCATGAATGAGGAGAATTTAGATAGTCCATAATCCATATTTTGATACAATGCTAGAACCATAGAAGCATGCACACAAGAGTTAGATAGTAGAAACTGGAAACTAAAAAATAAGAAAAAAAAATACCGAAAATATACAGTATAATACTCAATAGTCAACACCAAGAGTCAAGCATCTTCATTATTCAGTCATCATCATTATCAGAAATAGGGTAAGCCTCATCATATGCATCAGATTCGAGGCCATCATCATCAGAGTCATCTCCCTCTTCAACATAATGCTCATCCTCATCTGTTTCTTCTGAATTTGCATCATCCTCCTCTTCTTCTACCTCCCTTTTACTCTATGCAGATGAGGTCATAGGAGTTTTGGCTGCTCTACCTGGTGCGTCTTCCCCATTTTCTTTCTTTTTGTGCTTCGTTATACTCAAATATTGTATATTCTCCTCCCTGGTAGCCTCAAGAACATTTTTACATAGGGCAACATCCCATTTAATACCGGCAAGGTGTTCCTTTAACCGGTAAATACCTCCATTAGTATCCTTCCACAATAATTACACCTAATACGATTTTTGTCATTCAGATTTGGGTTATGACCATACTTCCAACCCGCATCACCACTTCTAAAAGAACCTGGAGATATATTTCCATAGAACAAGGCTCATTTTCTTCCTTTTTTGGTTGTATTAAATTCAAATATTGTCTAATCTCATCCCGAATAGCTTCAATAACCTTTTTACAAGAAGCAACATTATTTTTAATACCGACGAGTTATTTCTTGAATCGGTAAATACCCCCATTGGTATCTTCTTCATAAAAATTACACCTTATGTAATTTTTATCATTTGGTTTCGAGTTACTACCATACTTCCAACCCGGATTACCTCTTCTAGCGGTACCAGAAATAGACCTATCCAAATGACAAGGATTTGTTCCTGTTTGTGTTTACTGAACTCATATATTGGTTAATCTTCTCTCCGATAGCTTCAGGAGCATTTTTACAAGGGCAACATTCCCCCTAATACCGGCAAGATGTATGTTAAACTGATTTATGCCCCCTTTTGTATATTTTTTCACAATAATTGCATGTTATGCAATTTTTTTATAGGTTATTTCCATATTTCCGGAAGAAGACATCTCAAAATAATACAAGCAATTTAAAAAATAAAATTTTAAACTTACTTTGATTGCTCAATCTCCGAACTTCCACCTCTGAGATATTTTCTGATGCTACAATCTTCAAAAGCACCTTCTAATAGGCTTAAAAAAACTCCAAAACTAAATCTAATCTTAATAGGTAATGCTTGGATCCATTTCTCGTAACTTTGTGAAACACTTCGATCCAATGAAAATTGCGAAATCTAATTTTTTTAGGTTATTCTCTCTCTAAAATGGGCTCTAGTGGTTTTAGGTTTCTAATGAACCTAAAACTCACCTTTAAAAACAATGTTTTTACAAAAAAACCCAAAAAAACACCCTCAACAAAGGGCATTTCCGCTCTTGGGGGTGGTGCAGGCTCTAGACGGCTGCCCAGGGCTGGGCGGGTTTTTGAGCGCCTAGACAGAAGCCTAGGAAAATCTCACCTAATTTGGCCGCCTAGTTCTTGGCGATGCGCCCAGGCCTTCTGGACCGCATAGGTGCTTGGTGGTCCGCTTTTTAAAATAACTGTCCGACAATTAATTTGGTTAGGGAAGTTTGGGGTGTGGGTCCTGTGGCTTTTGTGGGTATTGATTCTGTGGGTGCTTGTGGTGGTTTGTGGTTGTTGTAGGACCCTACTTGTTTCTGTTGGTTTGGTGATAGCCAAATCACCATTACCCATATTTATTTATAAAAGATTAAGGGTATTATCATAAAAAGGAAAATGACTATCTTGGGAAGCAAAAAAGTGATATCTATATAAGAAACTCAATGAAGCATAATACCCATCCTTTTGAGGGTCACCACTTTGGGGGTTATGGGAATGGATCTCTAATATGGGGATGGATCTCTAGGAGAGAGAGACATGACCTCGGAGAGAGGCGGTATTCCCATGAGTTTTGGGTTGGTAAGGCTTCCACTTTTAGAGAGAGAACTCTCTCGGTTGCTCTCGAGGTTATCTTTCCAGTAGCGGTTTGCGGTGGGAAAGAAGAGAGAAATCTTCCGTGTTGCTCGGTCTGGAGAGTGGGTTTATAAGGGAAGATCGGTGATGTTCTTTGATCGATGTTTAGAGAAGTATTATCTCTTGTAACCCAAAACTGTACTCTTCATTGTGATAGTGGATTTCGACTTGCCGGGGTCGTGGATGTAGCCTTATGGGGTGAACCACGTTAATCATGTTTTGTGGTGGTGTGCCTTTTATGTTTGCTCTATTTCTTGCGATTTATAGTTGTATATATCTACTTCGCATTTAGCCAATCATGTATACGATCTTGGGTGGGATCCCGGCATTTGGGATTCTTGTTTCTGCAAGCTAGGGGTTCTTGAGAACCCTATAGTTTTTAGGTGTGTAGAAACGTTTTTGGTGGAAAGAGTTTGTATGGTAGTTTTGGAAAGTATAATGGAAGGTTTTAAATGGATGTGTTGCAATGTTTATGGTCCTAATTCTAACTCTTTGAAGGAGGAATTTTTGAATGGTTTATCTAATCTACTTTCTAATGTTAAATTACCTTTCTGAATTGGGGGTGATTTTAATATGATTAGATGGCCGGCTGAAATTTCGTCTAATACCTCCCTTCAGCAGTCAATGAGGATTTTAATAGTTTTATTTTGCGATATCAAATTATGGATCTACCTATCAATGGAGTACATTTTACATGGTCCAATAATATCGTTGATAATATTATCCAAAGCAAGATTGATCGGTTTTTGGTTTCGAATGAGTGGGAGCAGCAATTTCCATTCGTGTGTGTGGTAGTCCTTACAAAGTTATCCTCGGATCATATCCCCTTGTGCTTACATACGGATAATTGTCATAATGGACCTAAACCTTTTTGTCTTGATCTAGTTTGGCTGGAAGATGGTAATGTGGTTGAGATTATTACACATAAATTACAGAACATTGTAAAAAAATAATAATTCATATTTGATAATATTGTAATACACATCTTTATAACTACATTACCTATACGCCCTTCCACACATTGTTTCATGAGCGATGGCTAGAGAGAGAGTTTGAATTATGGGAGGTTATCTGGTCGTTTTGGTGGCCCTTTGAACGACTTGGAGCCTTTGCGCTATTGTTGCCACAGTAGACTTGCCTTGATTGGGTGGACGTACTTCTTAGGTTTGATGGTTCGTTGAGAGGGTGTCACTTGCCAAATCTTCAGGCTCATGAAGAGTAGTTGGGGGAGGGGGGCATAGGACAAGATGGCGGTAGAATAGGAGGCACACTATCAGTGTCTACATCAAAACGTGAGTCCATTTCTTTTAAAGCATCAATATCATCCTTGAGATGGTCATCTTCAGGATGAGCACCCCAATTCTTGTACTTCATCTCATAATGCGATCGTAACCTACTTAACAACCTGTCATTGTAATGGACATATATCGATGACTTTGACCGATTGTTATTGAGGCAGTTGCGTTCTGCACTATGAATGTAGCTATATGTACTTCAACATCTCCCTGTGCATGAGGAGTTGGCACTTGGGACAAAGCCTAGGCAAGTGAATATAGCTCAAGAGCTCTGCCTCCATACATGTCCCACCATGAAACAGCTGCCGTAGTACCTCTATCAGTTATGGAGGCTGGCAAAGAAAGAACCCCTATATTGCCCGCAAATCACTTAGTTGTTGTCGTATCCTCCCCCTATCGCCATGGTCATGGACCAAGATGTCAAAGGCAGCATGGTAGACGAGACTTCTTTATTGCGGTGGGGTTTCACCCTTTCTCACCCCCAGGGGTAGGGGTAGACAACCAGTCTCGAGAGTAGTACTTGGGAGAAAGAAGAAATGCAAGGCAATGCAAGGGAAGAATGGAGCAGTCCCAACTATTAATGACCAAGTCACTAATTCGCTAGAACAACAGAGGGTTGTTGTATAGGGCCACTGTTATCTCGCTCAACATAGTTTCCATGTGTTCGTAAGCTTCGTCCACAATGTCTTTGTCACTCTCCGCAAATTTTATCATTTTCCTTATGGATCTAGTGAAATGGAGCATCTTCTCGTTTGTTGTCCAGAAATTATCATCCATAATCACCCTTTGAACATCACCATACTTATTGTCCGATGATCCCCATTTAAGGCCAACCCAATGTTCCCCAATACAAGAGATGTTAGGGTTACTCTAACCTCCATAAGCCTCCGCAACGTTATATAGTGATAACCAAATATTTTTCTCTTAGCTTTAAGGAGTTTGAGATCTGAAATACTCCTAAATATGAACAAACACCTAGTATGGTTCCGGATGTACTTCACCACCGTCTTCGCTTCCTTGCAAAGATTTCTAACAAATGAGAATGATGGATTTTTCCTTTTATCGACAATGTCCTTCATAAGAAGGTTCAAGGTGTAAGCCAGACAACCCGTCCAAAAAATGTGAGGATGACATTGTTGAATTATAGTACATGCACCTCTGCAATTCCTAGCATTGTCTGTAACAACTTGGACAACATTGTAGGGCCCTATATTGTCTAGTCTTCTCGACTCTTGAGCAATCTAAGCCATTTACAAAGATAGCCTTGCCACCAGACATTGCCATGATATTGATCAAGGATTCAGTTTTTGATGTTACTCTACCCATTAGAAAAAACGGAAACACCATAAATTGGCCACTCATTCTTTAATGCACTCAACTCAACATCAATCTTACTTCGCTCTTTATCCAATAAAGACGTCCTAAGCCTTTCATGTTTGGGCACTTCATAGCCCATGGGGGCGTGGTTTGTTGCATAAACCATTTCATGGTACCTAGGGCCTTCGGCAGCATGGAATGGGACACCATGAGAATAAAAAAATAGTGCAACGACACCATCAACTTCATCTCTTGCATGCGCCTCAAAAATTTGTGGGAGCTTTCCTTTACCTTTTTTTCAGTATTAGATGATTGTGACACTAGAGGGAACAATGATATATCCATTTATGCTGTTTTCCCACTCTATGAGCGTTTTTTAAATCCATGTAGTGTATAGGCTACTGATTCCTCACGTGATAGGGCCTCACGCTCATCCCTCGAGATTTTATGATGCAATAATATCCCCTTGGACCTCTCCCCACAACTAAGACCTAACAAATGGGCCCACACACGAGCATATGAGCCCGCATATGGCCCCTCGCTATAGTTGAAATTACATTTCCACTTTCTACCACCACCACCGCCTTTTGCATTTCCACCCACAATTGTCTTATATTTCCATGATGGAGTAGATGAGGACTCCTCGACCTCCTCTATCTCCCATCCTAGTTCTAGAAGAGTTGTCTAACGCAAACCTGTCACCAAGTCCATCGTTGTCCTTGGACACCATTGTTTGCTACAAATGAGATCAAACCCAAATATAAGAGAGTTAAAGTATAGAATAAAATTACCAAAAAAATAAGAAAAACATGCAATATTGAATACGACTACAAGACTGCTACATCGTTACAATTAATTACACTACCATGGTCCTCTGCCTCCACCTAAATCTATATGGATATTAGGGCCCCTCCAGGCCGGGGAATTGCCTGCCACTCCCGCACTGCTTTTAGGTACCTAGCACTTCTTGATATGGTGTTAAGTGAAGCTACTTAAGAAACATGCACAACTATCTCCCCAAATATTTATTGAATTTCTTGCTCATTTATATCTCTCGACTATATATATGTATAGAGAGATAGAGAGAGAGAGCGCGAGTGAGACAAAGAGAGGGAGTGGTTGAGAGGGATAGAGGGACATACACAGGGAGAGTCACCAAACCACCATAGACAAATATTAACAGAAAAATAGCATTCAAACTATATAGAGCATGAGTCATGAAAAAAAAATCAATAAATTTTTTTACTGAATTTCTTGCTCATCTATTTCTCTCGACCTCTCTATATATAGAAAACTAGAGAGAGTGACAGTGTGCACTAGTAAGAGAGAGTGAGGGAGTGGTTGAGAGGGAAAGAGGGGCATAGATCGAGAGCACCAATGACCAAACCACCATAGACAAATATTTACAAAAAACAAGAAACTTCAATAAAAAGGGATTAATAACAAGCAACCATATCTACTAAATTTGTGTTTATATATATATATGCACCAAAGTGAGATATTTATAAGCAAGTAGTACAAACTTTCCCATGTTACCGGCCTTTGGATTTTAGGGAAAAGTGAAAGAAAAAAGAAAAAAGAAGAGGTTAAAGAGGTGAAGAGAGCAGTCCAAAATAATGTCAAAAGAGAGTGAAGTCATGTAGCCACCCATATCAAAAAAACGATAGGCTTAGGCAACAATCACCAAAAAAAACCTAGACTAGGACCCATCAACCCAAAAAATATGCCAAGGAAAGGGAACAACATACTATTGGTTGACATTATCGCCCAAGATCTTGTTGCCGGTAGGAACAAGATCAATGATAGGGAGGTGCTCAACAAAATCAGCAGAAAAATCATGATGCACAAGGTGAAGCTGTTGCAACTCAGCTTCGTGCCGGTTCACTTGGTCCTTGACTGTCCTTCACTCATCCTCCAAGACCTCGTTGACCCACTTTGAGCTCGCAAGTTCCTCTTGCAAATCCGAATTATGAGTCAACAAGAACTCATTGAATAGAAGGCAATAGAAGGGCCTCACGTAACCTTTCCTTGGTCGATACCCCTAGTCCTACATTAGAAATGAATGAAAAGGCTTCATGCGTTGCAGATTGCTATGCTTCTCTCCGGCTAATGAGATACCACCCGTGTAGGAGTGGTTCCCAATATGTACTGTAGCCTTGTACATTCTAACATTTGGAAAGTCATAATCATTTAAAACATAATAGGGAGCTGGGCCATTATTTTTCTTGGACTCAATTTCGAGAAGTTGCTTATATGACCCAAGGCTTGGGTCTGCTCCATGATTGCATTGGACAGGTTGAGGAGGGCCCCGTACGTTTACTGAGCACTCACTGGATGCCATGCTAATGACTCTACAACCACTTAACTTTGGATCTCTGAAACCAATATATCTCTTCTTTAAGAAGAGTGGAGTGGTAATTGAACTTAGCCTCAGCTTTAAGCACAATTTCGTGGGGCATCAGGGGCCTGGAATCCTCTAGAGCATCCAAAGCATTGATGGAGAGTAGCGACGACGCCTTTTGGTCGCTAAAATTGCTAGGCTATTGGGCTTTCCAAGTTTTGAGGATCCCTTTCAAAAATTGCAGTTTCCTTTGGACCCTGAACCTAGCCCATCCGTGTACGAGGGGTTGGAAAGAATTCCAGAAATTCGAAACCAACTGAAGGAAATAAGTTTCCTCTATCCACCAAGCTTCGAACCTAAAGGGCTTTGGACCTCGATGGATGGTTTCAATATCCAAGATTATGGGATGGTGATATAAGTCGATATAGGTAACATTGAGGAGTGAGTACTTGGGAAGATGAGATCCCAGTCTACCAATGTCAAGAACCGGTCAAGTTTGGAGAGAGTGGGATTAAGGGAGTGGTTGGACCAGGTGTATGGTATCCCCTTCCAAAGGGATATCGATCAATTGGTGCTGAAAGACAAAGTCAGAGAACTGCACCATAGCTGGAGAAATGGTCTGATTGGAGTTGCGATCATGGGACCACCTAGTGATGTTGAAGTCCCCCCAAAGGCACCAGATGGCAGGGGTAACAGCCGCGATGGAGTTCAATTCAACCCAAAAGGATGGTCTCAGGCCATCGGCATTAGGAACGTAGACCGTGGTACACCTCCATTGCAGGCCATCGGAGAGTCTCAAGAGTGAGACAATAATTGAGATCTGGCCTATAGAAGAGTCCAGCAAATTGTGTAGAGTAGGGTTTCAGAGAAGTTAGATGCCTCCAGAGGCACTTGCCGCTTCTAAAGCGAACCACCTACAAGGTCTAAACCCCCAGATGTTCCTAATGGCAGGGAGGTCAGGCGCAGGTTGTTTTGTTTCGATGAGGGCTAAAAGGGAGGGAGAGAGCTTAGCACATAAATCCCGGATCGCCGTGCGTTTTTGGGCTTGGCCTAGGTCATGAATATTCCACATAAACTATCTTCATTGGTCACTAGGGGGGAGGTTGATATGCCATGAACGAGGAAGATTTATAGACCTAGTCGAGGAGGCTAGTGCTAAAACCGAAGAGAGGAATTAACATGGCATATAGTGTAGAGTCATTAGCGTTGCATCCAATGGGTGCACAATAAACGTATGGGGCCCTCTTCAACCTGTTCAATGCAATCATAGAGCAGACCCAAGCCTTGTGTCATATCAGCAAGTTCTCGAAATTGAGTCTGAGAAAAATAATGGCCCACCTCCTTGTTGTGTTTTAAATGAATATAACTTTCTAAATGTTAGAATGTATAAGGCTACAGTAAATATTGGTAACCACTCTTACACGGGCGGTATCTCGTTTAGCTAGAGAGCAGTAGAGCAATATGCAGTGCGTGAAGCCTTTTTATTCATTTCTAATAGAGGACTAGGGATATCGGCCGAGGAAATGAAGCCCTTTTATTCAATGAATCCCTGTTGACTTATAATTCAGATTTGCAAGAGGAACTTGTAAGCTCAAAGTGGGTCAATGGGGTCTTGGAGGATGAGCGACAGACACTCGGAGACCAGGTGAACTGGCTCGAAGCTTAGTTGCCGCAGCTTCACCATGTGCATCATGATTTTTCTGCTGATTTTGTCGAGCACCGCCCTGTCATTGATGCCATCGTTCCTACTGTCGACATGATCTTGGGCGATAATGTTGACCCATAGTATGTTGTTCCCTTTCCTTGGCACGATTTTTGGGTTGATGGGTCCTGGTCTAGGTTTTTTTGGTGATTGTTGCCTAAGCCCATCGTTGATATGGGTGGCTACATGACTTCACTCTCTTGAACACTATTTTGTATTGCTCTCTTCTCCTCTTTAACCTCTCTGTTTTTGTTTTTCCTTTTTTTTTGTTTTTTTTGTTTTTTTTCATGTTTCCTTTAAATCCAAAGGTCGCTAACCTTTCCATTGGCAAGTTTGTGTTATTGGCTTATAAATACTTCACTTTGGTGCATATATATATCAACACAAATTTAGTATATATGGTTGCTTGTTATTTACCTCTTTTTATTGGAGTTTCTTGATTATTTTTTCATGACTCATGCTCTATATAGTTTGAATGGAATTTTTTCGTAAATATTTGTCTGTGGTGACCAAACCACCATAGAAACGCAGTAAATTTTTTTTCTTAGTGACACTCTATATCTGTCCCTCTTTCCCTCTCAAGAAACGCAGTAAATTTTTTTTCTTGATTTTGTATTCATGGCTCATGCTTTATATAGTTTGAATGCTATTTTTTTTTTAATATTTGTCTATGGTGGTTTGGTGACTCTTTGTGTATGTCCCTCTTTCTCTCTCAACCACTGCCTCTCTCTCTCTATATCCCTCGTGCCATCTCGCTCTATCTCTCTATACATGTATAGAGGTTGAGAGATATAGATGAGCAAGAAATTCGATAAATATTTGGGGAGATAGCTGTGCATGTTTCTTGAGTAGCTTCGCTTAGAACTATATCGAGTTCAACATTGTTGCAATCTTTTGTAAATAGTTCGAATCCTATCCAATTAACTGTTGATGACACTCTATTTCTCTTTCTGTATCTCTCTATTTCTATCTTACTACAACTCTCTCTCTCCCACTTCCTCTCTCAATCGCTTTCGCTGACTCTTTTTCTCGTTCATTCTCTCCTCTTTCTATATATATTTAGAGGGTGAGGAGCATGAAAATTTTGGGAATTAGTTGTTTACGGTGGTTTTATGACTCTCTTATTGTCGTTCTCTCTCTCACTTTCACTCTCCATTTATGTCAGTTACTGTCTCTTGCTCACTCACTCTCACCCTCTCTCTATCTCTGCATATCTCTATCTCTATGTATATATAGACAGAGAAGCATAAAATTTTCAGTAAATATTTACCCATGGTGATTTTATGACTCTCTCCCGCTTTCTCTCTCAATTTCTGATTGTGTATAAAAATTATATAGTGATAATAATGCATATAAATAGAGAGAGAAAGGAGAGATAAGCGTGGAATTTGCTAAAATGGTATATCGTGTCGTTTTGTGGTAGATTCTCGTAATATTTTTTGCGGATAATATATTGTAGGAATATTGGGAGAGGGGTAGACCGATAGAGAACCAAACGTGAGGCAGAGTGTGTGTGAGAGAGAGAGGGATAGGGAGAGGGACAGATAACCAGACTTAGGGCAGGGTGAGAGAGAGGTGCGGAAACTGTCCATTTCCTCACACTGAAAATGTGCCAATCGGCTAAAGGTTTGTCACCCATGTCATTTGTAATGTAACGGGCCACCAACCTAGTATTCTTTTCGTTAAGATGCATCAATCATTAATGGGAAATAAGAGGGTAGTGACCAAAGATAAGGCTGCATGTTAATGACCTAATAGACGGTTACCTTAAGTGGACATTTGGGTCTGCGAAAAGAGGGGTGTGAGTGGGTTGGAGAGCAAGGCGCCTCAAAAGTGTAGTGGCAAGGTTCACTCTGTATCATGTGTTCTCTCTCTCACTCTCTCCTTATGAGTGGAGTTGCATAGCTCTCTCCCTCTCTCCCTCTCTCTCTCTCTCTAATTCTCTCTCTCTTTCTCGAACGACTGATTTCTTAAGCTGTGAGGTATGAGTGACACCAGTACACAAGTGTGAGGCGCCCCAACAGTGCAGTAACAATGCTCTCTCTCTCACTCAATCAATTGAATGACTAAACGATCGATATCTAGAAGTGATAAGTACCTAAAAGTGGTGCGAGAGGGGTGGGCAATTCCTCGGCGTTGATGGGCCCTCAAATCCATCTAGATTTAGGTAGAGGCTGAGGACCCCGGTAGTGTAATTAATTGTAGAGGTGTAGTGGTCTTGTAGTCGTATTCAATATTGCATGTTTTTTTTATTTTTTTGGGTAATTTTATTTTATACTTGAACTCTCTTATTTTTGGGTTTTATCTCATTGGTAGTGAACAATGGTGTTCGAGGAAAATGATGAACTTGGTGACATGTTTGAGTCAGACAATGCTACTGAAGTAGAGGGGGAGAGAGGGGAGGTCGAGGAGTCATCCTCTACTCCATTATGGAGATATGTGACAATTGTGGGTGGAAATACAGAAAGGGTGGTGGTGGTAGAAACTGGAAATGTAATTTCAACTGTTCGGAAGGCCCTTATACTGGTTCATATGCTCGTGTGCGGGCCCATTTGTTGGGTCTTTGTTGTGGGGAGAGGTCCAAGGGAATATTATGGTGTCCTAAAATCTCGAGGGATAAGCATGAGGCTTTATCACGTGAGGAATCAAAAGCTTATATACAACATGGGTCTAAAAAATGCTCAAAGAGTGGGAAAGCGGCACAAATGGATGTATCATTGTTCCCTCTGGTGTCGCAATCATCTAATACTGGAAAAAGGTTAAGGGAAAGCGCTTGCAGATTTTTGAGGTGCATGCGAGAGTTGAAGTTGATGGTGCCCTTGCACGATTTTTTTATTCGCATGGTATCCCATTCCATGCTGCCAAAGTCCTAGGTTCCATGAAATGGTTTATGCAATAAACCATGCCTGCATGGGCTATGTAGCGCCCAAGTATGAAAGGCTTAGGACGTCTTTATTGGATAAAGAGTGGAGTAGGATTGATGTTGAGTTGGTTGCGTTAAAGAATGAGTGGGCAGCTTATGGTGTATCTGTTGTTTCTGATGGGTGGAGTAACATCGAAAATGAATCCTTGATCAATATCATTGTAAGGCTATGTTTGTGAATGGCTTAGATTGCTCAGGAGTTAAGAAGACTAGCCAGAACATTGTAGAAATCCTTTTGACATCCATTAACAATATTGGGCCCTACAATGTTTGTTATAGACAATGCTGTGAATTGCAGAGGTGCATGTACTATAATTCAACGATGCCATCCTCACATTTTTTGGACGGGTTGTCTGGCTCACACCTTGAGCCGTCTGATGAAGGACATTGTCGATAAGAAAAGAAAAAATCCATCATTCTCATTTGTTAGGAATCATTGCAAGGAAGCGAAGAGGGTGGTGAAGTACTTCTGGAATCATACTAGGTGTTTGTTCATATTTAGGAGTATTTTGGATCTCAAACTCCTTAAACCTAAGAAGTCAAGATTTGGTTATAACTATATAATGTTGCAGTGGCTTATGGAGGTTAGAGTAGCCCTAACATCTCTTGTACTGGGGGAGCATTGAATGTGGACCATCAGACAATGAGCATGATGAGGTTCGTAGGGTGATTATGATTGATAATTTTTGGGCAACAAATTAGAAGATATTGTGTTTCGCTAGGCCCATATGGAAAATGATAATATTTGTGGATAGTTAACAAGCCATTGTGGGCGTAGCTTACGCACGCATGGACACAATGTTGGGCGAGATAACAGTTGCCCGTTACGATGACCCTCTGTTGTTTAGCGAGTTAGATACTTGGTCATTAATCGTTGGGACTGCTCTGGTCTTCCCTTGCACTGCCTTGCATTTCTTCAGTCTCCCAAGTATTACTGTCGAGACTGATTGTCTACCCCTACGCCTGGGGGTGAGAAAAGGGTGAAAGCCCCACCACGATAAAGAAGTGTCATCTTGTGACCATACTGCCCTTGACATGTTGGTCCCAGACCATGGCAACAGGGGAAGGGTATGACAACAAATAAGCAATTTTGTGGGCATTAGAGGGGTTTTTTCTTTGCCAGCTTCCATAACTGATAGAGGTACTATGGCAGCTGTTTCATGGTGTGACTTATATGGAGGTGGAACTCATGAGCTATATTCACTTGTGGTGAAAGTTTGTCCCAAAGTGTCAATTCCTCATGCGTAGAGAGATGTTGGAGTACCTTTAGCTACATTCATAGTGTATAACGCAACTGCCTCAATGCTGATCGGTGAGAGTCATTAGTGTATGTCCATTACAATGACAGGTTGTTGAGTAGATTATGGTCGGATTATGACATGAAGTACAAGAATTAGGATGCTCATCCTGAAGATGACCATCTCGAGGATGATATTAATTCTTTACAAGAAATGGAATCACGTTTTGATTTTGACATTGACCTTGTGCCTGCCCTTCTACTGCCATCTTGTCCTATGCCACCCCCTCACCCCCCCCCCTCCTAATTACTCTTCATGAGCTTGAAGATTTGGCAAGTGACACCGCCCCAACGAGCCATCAACCCCGATTATTACGTCCACCCAATCAAGGCACGTCTACAGTGTCAACAGTAGCGCAAAGGCTCCAAGCGGTTCAAAAGGCCACCAAAAATACTATAGAGCCTCCTGTAATTCAACCTTTCTCTCTCTCTTGTAGCCATGGCTCATGGAACATTGTGGGGAAGGGCTTATGGGTAGTGTCGTTATAAGGATGTGTATTATAATATTATCAAATATGAATTTTTTTTGACAAGTTTCCGTAATTTGTGTAATAATGTCAATCACATCTTCTTCCTGCCAAACTAGATCAAGACGAAAAGGTTTAGATCCATTGTGACAATTATCCGTATGTAAGCACAAGGGGACATGATTCGAGGGTAACTTTGTAAGGGCTACCACACGCACCAATGCAAATTGCTGCTCCCACTCATTCGAAACCAAAAACCAATCAATCTTGCTTTGGATAAGATTATCAACGTTATTATTACCATGTAAAATGTAATCCATTGATGGGTAGATCCATAATTTGGTGTCGCAAAATAAAACTGTTAAAAATCCTCAATTGATTGATTAAGGGAGGTACTAGACGAAATTTCAGCTGGCCATCTAATCATATTACAATCACCCTAATACAGAAAAGCAAATTAACTTTAGAAAGTAGATTAGATAAATCATTCAAAAATTCCTCATCCAAAGAGTTAGAATTAGGACCATAAACATTGCAACACATCCAATTAAAACCATACAATGTACTTTCCAAAACTACCCTACGAACTATTTCCACCTAAAAAGTTTCTACACACCTAAAACAAGTAGGGTCCCACAACGACCACAAACCACTACAAGCACCCACAGAATCAATACCCACAAAAGCCACCGGACACACCCCCCAAACCTCCCTAACCATTTAACTGTCATACTTGGCAGCTTTGTCTCCCGTAGCAGCAAAACTTCAGGCCTGTGGGTTCTTAGTTTCTTACCATCATCAAAACTTGACGCCTCCTTTGTACCTCGTCGAGGCCTCAAACATTCCAGCTAATGAATTTCATTAAAATGAGATGAAGAGCCATAACTGGCAGGGATAGGAATACCATCAGATTCAGATGAAGAAGTCGAACTAGAGACCTCAATTGTGGTGGCATTCTTCCCCCTATCAGGAGTATTAACAACATTCCTGGACTGATTGGCTCGACGAGCTGCTAGCCTCAACGATGATCTGGTTGGGGTCGCCGCCACCTCACAGCCAAGTCCTTATGCTGCTAGGTGGACTGCTGGTGCCTTTTGAAACGACTGCTTTTGGTAGGCTGGTGCTTCAACTCGATCAATTGAATTTTATGGAATTCAAAGTGATGCTTCTGCTGATGGGATGCTGAAACTGGGTCAAAGAAAAACTGCCTTTGATTCTTCATCGTCCCATACAGAGTCATCTATAACGTTTTGTAGTTATGTGGTCGGAAATGTTCGTTCTCCATCACCTACTGCTCCACTCGCCAATTTATGACTTGGACCTTCCTGTTTCTTTTTTTTTTGCTTAGAACCTTGACTTCTGCTGTAATTACCTCCAATACCTTGAAAATGGGTACATCACAATCCATACCAATATCATTGCACATAGCAGCTATATCCTCTGGCTTATCTACCGCCTCCTCACCCGGTACAACCTGACCTACCCCTTCACCATTTTCAGCCAGTTGACCCACCAACCCATCAACAACACCTACACTGTGCTCTTCCTCTGCAACTTGCTGAGCCCCATGGATCCCCTCGCCATCACAATCTTTAACACCGCCAATAGCATGATCTATTGCCACAACATGATGAACTTCCGGATTTTCAACAACTAACTCCCCATCTTCGAACTGACCACCAAAGCCATGGGATTGGGTGGTTCCACTTCCACCTCTTCTTCAGATTCACTGTTTTCATAGCCGGAGGAAATCGTGATGGAATCTGCCGCTGGTAGCACTTGCAAAGGCGCTACGTCCACCCCTACACCTCATCGATCACAACTATAGGGAGCCCTTGCTCCTCAGAAGGCACTCACGACCCTTTTTCAACCTTTCTATGGGCAGCCCTATGAAATGGTTGATAGCGCAATGCCATAGTTAACCACCAAGCAACAGAAAGTGCTGAAGCATGGCCTTTGTGCAACCTAAACAAAATGAGGACATCCAGATTCCCTTTCAGGGATAATATGCAGCGTGCTTCCCTCTCTGTTTTCTTATGGCTATGGTCACCAAAACCTTCTCCAAACCCAACTTTGAATCGCGCAACATGGAAAAGACTCAAGCAGCCCTTCTTCACCAATGAGCACTCTACCTCTCTTAAAAATGACCTTTTTTAAAGGTACAATCAAATCTCCAACCCGAAGCTCCTCATTACCTTTTTGAAGATTACTGGTTCCAAATTCCTTGCATTTTTGTCCTTATCCTCAATATTCTCCTTTCCCAAAAAGCTCATGCCACATTGACTTGTGGACCCCACCTCATAGCTTTGAATAGGGCAGTTACCATAATCCTTCGGTTTTGAAAAACCGTCATACGATATTTTAGCCCCTAGTTTAGGAATCCAAATCTTCTTCATAGTCAAATTTGCATGCTTAGTGCTCTTCCCATTTCGCTCAAAAAATTCTCTCCGTACACGTGTATGATCAGAAAATCTTTGAGGCCCAGTTAACAGTATAAAAAAAAAAAATCTTTGAGGCCCCACCACTATTGTTGGCTCTGACCTGTGCACAAAAGCTTCTCTTATCAGATCCTTTCCGTTGTCAGCTTTTACACCTTTCTTGGCTACAGTGCCATTCAGACTCATTAGAATCTGTGGAATATACTCCTCACAAGGCCTATGATATTCATCCTTCAACAAAACCTTTTTTACCGACATTGGCTGACATCTAACACCTTCCATCTCAACTCGGATCATAAATTCTTCACCTTGCACTGTTAATCTAATAAAATTCGGATTTGGTGATCAATTATTTCTTTTTATCTTCAATTGAGCATAGGACATATTACCATTGTTATGCACATTCCAATCGGCACAAACAAAATCTCCACAATAATTGCCTCTTACTCGCCAGACAGGAGTTTGCATTGCCTTCCTCACATCATCAGGTGATGCAAAAATAAAAACGCAGGTACCTTCCTCCAGCTTACAGACTGTTGGTTCATAGGATAGACTCCATGCCCTTTTTGCCCAGTTCCCAAGCCCAAAAATATCACTTGATGGCGGAGAGCACGAATTAACCACCATTACCTAAGATCTCTTAAGGGTCTCTTGAAAATCACATCTGATTTCAGCACCAAATGAGGACAGATGACTTTTATTTACTGATATAATTTACATCTCCAAATGATAACCATGCAAACTGTGAAGCAACACATTAAAACAGGAAAAAAAAAAGGGCTACAACAGCAACTTTTGCACATCTTGGTAAAAAAAAGAAAAGAATCCAACAAGTCATAGCTACCACCAAACACATTTAAGGCAATCTGTGAGTAGTGATGGGGTGATAACTAAGAAGAAAAAATGCACCCCAATATTGTTGTTGCTTGAATTCCGTAAGAAATCATTCACCAATTATAAAAATTAAAAATCATTCAAAGGCAATCTCAAATTCTCAATGCCATGAATTTACAATACATTGATACCTTGGAACCTTGGATTTACAAGAAGAGTTCAATTAAAGATGCTATCCAAAGGAACTCGCTCCCAGCATACAATATACAGAAATAGTGGACTTTGGGAACCGCGAACCTAAGATGGGCATAACGCGATCCCTTTTGGTAGGGATCCCGTCCCCTTGAAGATAAATACATGCTCCGCGTATGTCATGGAACTTGCTCCTTGCCTAACGACATGTAGGGAGCTCGCTGCGCCTCTAAGGGAACTTTGACAAGTACTCGCTCCACGCTCTTGTTCCCGTTTTGGGGGCTTCGCACGTTTCCGTTCCCGGTAACTATGGGTGGAACATGTTCCCATATTTTGAGCTCCTCTTCTGTAGCTTGCTTTTGACAGAAGAGTAAGGCTCGTAAGATGACTGTGGCTCTAATGGCAAGACAGGCTTTTTGGTGAGCTAAAAATATTTTCATATGAAGCATATCCAACATGATGGCAGTAATGGATGGGTGAGAGAAACAACATATGTCATCTCTCTAAGATCTTCAGCACCTATTGCATTGCAAGCCAATGTGTTAACATCTTTGTCAGAAGTAGGAAGGATGTGACATAGATTTCTGAACAAGATTAGTTATCAAAAGAGATGCTTTCAAGAAACATAATGCATAGAGAGGCCTCGAGGTTTTGGGGTGCTAGATTGTAGGCTTGTAGCAATGTTGACTTTTCCTGCTGCTTAGAATTGCCAATTTTTACAACTAATGGTTTCTAGAGATATCTTTTGTTCTTAGAATCATAGAAACATAAGAATGATCTCGTTAGTGAGAGATTCAAGCACTTGTTTGTTGGGATACACGGGAGATGATCACAACATCACATCCTAGGTTTGAATACCATGCTGACCAAAAGAAATAAAATTACAAAGCTGCCATGTATCCCTTAATACATTAGTGGGGGGCATTGGAAGAAATAGAGCTTCCAAGTGCGTCAGATGCTATAGCTTGATTACTGGTTTACATCGATAAAAGTACCTGATGACCTTAATATAGGAGTGGTTTACATCATGAGATTCTCAGGTGTGGGGGTCATAACGATGATAAGTTACAATGTTGAGTTTTTATATCTCATAGTATGTGTGTGCATATCTATCTAATGAATGACTCTTTGTGAGCTTGTGTCCACCATAGTTGCGGGGAGCTTGGTGGGGGGTGGTGTGCGCACCTCGGAATCTCGCTTTTGCAATCCTGGAGCTAAAACCCGAGGGGAGCTTGCTCCTCCCATCAAGGGAGCTCGATCTCTATTCTATCTTATAAGGATCTCGATCCTTGACAAAAATGTATCTTGATTGCTTTGGAGGGGGAACTCCCCACTGAAAATATGCCTCAATCATGGGGGGTGGTGTCCCCACCTCGGAATCTCGCTTTTGCAATCCTGGAGCTAGAACCCTAGGGGAGCTTGCTCCTCCAATCAAGGGAGCGCGAATATCTCTATCTTATAAGGATCTCGATCCCTGATAAAAATGTATCTTGATTGCTTTGGAGGGGGAACTCCCCACTGAAAATATGCCTTAATCATGGTTTCAAGGGATCCTTTATAGTAGGGAAGTTTCAAAAGTTTTTGAATTTTGAAACCGTCTTTTATTTTGTGTTATTTTTTTTACTTTTTGTCAAATTTCTAGGAAAGAAGCACTTAAAGACAATTCCTAATTTCGGTTTTTATCATGACCGTCCAATCTTATTCTCAAAGTTTTATGGGATATGCATGCTGCAAAGTTCTCATTGTGCATGTATATATAGTGCTAAAAAGTGGACTATACGTATTTCAATTTTTTAAATCACTTTAAAAATAATATATATATAAAATAAAGCCGTTCCCAAGGGAAGGAGTTTCAGTCATGGGTCCATCCTAGGCTCTCGTTCCAGCTCCGAATCCCTCACCCCACTCCTGCTTTCAACAACTATAGTGTGCTCGTCTGTCTAGTGAAGGGCTATCGACAATACTTTTTCTCCAAGAACGTTCATGTTCAAGGGAGAGGGCCTGACCTGCCCTGTTCAAATTGGGTGTCACTACACTACATTAAAGGCCACAAAATGGGAATTTATCTTTTAGGCTATGAAGTTTAATTTTGCTGTATTTTGAGTGATTAAGGAAGATGACACTAACACAATAAAAGGTCTTGCATGTATAGATGAGGTCAGAGCCATAGTTGTTGGAAGCACGAGAGATTCATAAGCGTTTTAGGTTTCAAAAGCGCAGAATTGCAAGCGGCTAGAAGATTCCTGTTGTGGGAAGTGTCATCCATACAATGCATATTGCAAGAGTTGATATTCATCCTTTATGGGAATCACAATCCAACCGAATTGAAATTGAGCCAATTGGCACCATATTGGGAATCATTAGGAAACCAAGTTTCATGAGGCAAAGTTTGAGGTTCTAGAGTAACCCTTAACAAAGAATCCCCTAGTATTGGAGTCAATGTATTGAGTAAGCTTAGCCAGGATTCCCCTAGTATTGGAATCAAGATCCTCAATGGCCTCAATGACCTAAACAAGGGTTCACTAGTATTGAAATCGATGTATTGGGTGACCTTAATCACGGTTGACCACAAGTATTGGAATGCAAGTCGAGGGTCCTTGAAACTAGATTTGAGACTGAGGTTCTAGATTGAATATAGAAAATAAAAATACTTTACTTATTGATCATAAATTTTAAAAAATGAGATGTTTATTTTGGGTTCTCGGAATTTGGGAATGATGATAAGTAGAGTTTGTAGACACTGGTAGATTTTTAGATACTGATCATATATTAACAATAAATTTTAAAGGGGAATGATTTCATGCAACGGTTGTCTAGTAATACAATGAAACAATCTTCAAAAATCATGCTAGGACCATTTGTTTGACTCCAATTTTTAAATATACACTCGTTTCATTTTAATGAACAATTACAAAAAAAAATAAATGAAAATATACCCTTGAAAGTGGTTTTTAGCATAGTTAATTATAGGTCCTCCATTTTGATGAGATGCTTAGATCTACGCCTTAGAATTTTTTTTTTTTCTTTCCAAATATTCTAGATGGCTTTATCATGATTGGATTAACAATGTCAAAAAAGAAAAAAAATTATTTTAAATTCATAAAGGCGTAGATCTTGAAATTCACCAAATGGATTGTTTAGATTCATTGTTAGAGAGGACTCGTTTTAACTATATTTGGGGGGCAAATTGAATTTTATTTTTTTTGAGATTGATTATTGGGATGGCGAGAGAGAGTGTACAAATTTTGAGGTCATAAATAGATATCACACATGGTTTCTTAGAAATATGGTTTCATTATATTACAATGACACGGTGACATGAGATCATTCCCCAATTTTAAATAACACAATGTTTCACTAGTCCACTATGGAATTCGTGTTTGTGTTTACAAAACATACTCATACTATCTTATATATACTTGAAAATGGGATTTTGTTTTCGTATATATGCTTGAAAATGAGATTTAGTTGAATTTGGATTTCAAATAACATATCAATATTTTTAAAATTGGAAGCAAGATTCTATGTTGATATTCCAAATAACATATCAATATTTGTAAAATTGGAAGCAAGATTCTATGTTGATCAAATCATGGTTTTGTGTAGCTATGAACTATATAGTTTTTAATGTTGTGGAAACTGGATTCCAAAAAAGTAGACTTAAGAGGGCTGGCCATGTGTCACATAGATACAACATCTATAAGGAGGGGCGATTCGTTCAAGTGGAATGCTCTAAAAAAGCAAGGTGAAGGCCTAGAAAGGACATGGATGGAAGTAGTGCGAAGAGACTGAGGGTTTGATCTTTGTAGAGCTGAGTGGCAGCACATGATTTGTGTAGCTGACCCTAAATAGTAGGGATAAGGCTCATATGATGATTAATGATGGATCTGGATTAAAAAATCAGATAAAAACTCTATAAAGCTGGAAGAAAGATTTCTAACTTTAAGGAACTGGGTTTCGTGAAGATTCATTGATCAGAACGCTGAATCGTGATTCCAAAGCTGATTTGCACTTGGGGTAGTAGATTCCGGCAACTATGGTTAGGACCTAGTATTCTTGGACCTGCATGGGTAGTGATTAAATAAGTGGCTGCATGATAGTGTGAGACAAATCCTCTTGATCACTGTGTTTCATCAAGTGATCTTGGCCTTGTAAACAAATTGCAATACTATGGTCAAACTGACCATAAATGAAATCATGAATGAATGACAGAATCACCCTATACTATATTCTTGTTTTACAATTCATATCAAGTTTATTCCAATTTCTCTAATGGATGATGGCTTCTGATGCTTCTACCCAGTTGTCTTGACACATCAAATTATGAGGTCCTCTCGTATATTCTGTATTATTTTTTCTTTCTATTTTCTTTCTTACATTTGAGTTGATTGAGAAAATATACAAAATGCAGTCTAGATTAGCACATAATTGATTCTCGCACCAAATTTGTGCATGGTTTTTTGCAGGTACAGAGCCATTACTAGCGCATATTATCGAGGGGCAGTGGGGGCCTTGCTTGTGTACGATGTGACCCGACAGGCCACATTCGAGAACGTTGAGAGGTGGCTCAAAGAGCTCCGGGACCACACCGACCCCAACATTGTGGTCATGCTTATTGGTAACAAGTCAGATCTTCGCCACTTAGTGGCTGTCTCAACTGAAGATGGCAAGTCCTTTGCTGAGAGAGAGTCCCTCTATTTTATGGAGACCTCTGCCTTAGAATCTACTAATGTGGAGAATGCTTTTGCTGAGGTTTTGACCCAAATTTATCGGATTGTGAGCAAGAAAGCTGTTGATGCAAGCGAGGATGTGGGGCCCACAGCTTTGCCAAGCAAAGGGGAGAAGATAAACATTGGTGGTAAGGACGATGTATCGGCCTTGAAGAGAATCGGGTGTTGTTCGAACTAGGGTTTTCGGGTGGGTGTGTTAGGGTAGGTTATTTGATTGAGATTGTTTTGGATGTATATGATGGTTTGTCTCTCTCCGTGGAGCTGATTTTATTAGGTTGAATGAGAGAGCTGGAAGTTTTTTCTTGTGACTCTGGTTTTGATAAAGGTTGGAGGTAAGAGTTGGAGCAGGTAGAGTGTTCATTTGATGCGCTTGTAGCCCTTCCTGGTGGGGAAGTTGAATTTGATATTTGTTTTCTTTTGACAAGGTAAGAATGGGCTCTCTCTCTCTCTCTCTCTCACTCTCACTCTCACTCTCTCTCTCTCTGTATTTATTGGTTTGTGTGGGTCCACAAGCACCTTCTAGGGGATGTACTTTTCTCCACCTTTTATTTTGTCGTAATGCTTCCGGTTTCTGTTAGGAGACATGGCGTCCCTATGCTGTGTCCCACATCATTTGGAGTCGTTTAATGTTAAAATCATGAAGAATGACCACAACACAAGCCATGCATGCAAATAAAAATGAATAGTAGAGGTAGCATAGGTGATGCATTTGGTTGTTGCATTGAAGTATGCCAGCGAAGTTGGGAAGCACATGGCGATGGTGTGAGGGAGAGAGGACTGCCTGTTTATTCATTTAATTTAAAATAAATTAAATTACCAAACTTCCTCTAAATTGTAGAGAGGTAGTTTTTTAGTTTATTTATTTTAAATTATTTTTTAAATATTTTTATAGGTAATGATGGTGAAAATTATGGACATATGAAATTTGATATTAAGTTGGTGTATGAGGTGTAAAAATTAGATAAAATCAAGATACATAGACCTTTTAAGCGGGCACTACCTTTTGGGGCTTTAAAGTTATCCTCTTTCAATAAGTAAGAGAGTTAGGAACCTCTTTGTAGCACCACTAATATAGAGCATTTGGAGTTGTGGGTTGGAATAGTGTGAGTTATGAAAATGGGGATTGGGCATGAAATAGGCCCCCATAGGATTGTTTTAGTGGGACTAGAGAAGTCTTTTCCGTTTCTCTTTGCAATGTTCAGAGCGGAGAGCTTGTTATGCCAATGCTAAGCTCTAGTCATGATCTCGTACTATGTTTTAGTAACGATCTCGTCTTTGCTAGTTCCTACGGTACGGTGTCAAAACTACGGCTTCTTACTTTGGTATCTCGCTGCACTTTCTTTAGTCAGCTCGTTGCTTTCTTCCTTCTGTTTTTCACAAATAGAAAGGATAAAACAGGGCATGAGTTAACTATATGGGTGGCGATGGTGGGTCGACCTGTGGACCTTGTGGGTTGGCTTGATGGGGCTGGTTTGGACCTAGAAATTGGATCTGACAGGTTGGGTTTGGGCCTAATTGACAGATCCGATTCAGGTTTGGTCCGACTCGAACCCTATAGGGTTGGGGCGGAATCAACTTGATGTGATCCGACCTTCATTTATGTGTTAGGTACATATATTGTAACTATGTATTATAAAATAAATAACAATTTCTTTTTGAGTTTTTGTTTTTAGACCGACTCGATATGGTGGGTTGGCCTTGGGTTTAACCTATACCTAGTGGTTTGGGTCAGGATGACTAGATTGGATACGACCCAAGTCCTAATTAACTGCACTTAGAAATGGATAGTTCACCAATATAATGAAGTACATGCCCATGGAGCGAAGGGAAGCTATAGTTCACTGCACTTCGAAATGGATAGTTCACCAATATAAAGAAGTACATGCCCATGGAGCGAAGGGAAGCCATGAAGCTCAAATGATTTACATAAAGGAGAGGTATTTCATGTGAAAGAGACGGATCGTTTGTAATGAGCGAGCATTGATAACGTGCTCATGCGGGATCAGATTGTGAACTTGCACGTATAGCATGCTCATTGGAGAGCATATTGTAAACTTTAACTCCCTTCGTCCAAAGAGCTACCTGCTTAGGAGGGTTTTTATTTATTTATTTGAAATTATGGGATCCATCTGAGAATCACCGTGATTGTTTTAACTGGGAAACACTTCAAGCCTTTTTGTTTTTTCTTAAAGGGTAGTTAAGTGGTAGGAATTGAATTGGAGATGTGCACCTCTCCTTAGAGCTTTGACGAAAGGAAAATTGTTTCGTGGGGGCTAAACCACATTTCTACAATATGCGGTCTCAAGGTATAAAGCATCCGTTTTAAAGATGGATGCAAATAGGTGGTCCATCTAAAAACAATTGAAACTAACTGTCCCAATGTTTTCTTCATAAAATCATTATTTTTATTTTTTAAAATTTATTTAGTTTATGTTAATGATTTCCATATTAGATATTATTTGTCCATAACAATTGGGTCCGAAAATGCATCTCAAAAATAGATTTTTAAGAGTCGACTCGTTTCTACATGGACTCATAGAAACTTTGTCCATTACAAAGTTTGGACATCCAACATGCATGAAACGTCAAAATAAAGTAGATAAGAGTGATCGGATTTGACTGAACCAAAGTACACGTTTGCTTGTGGAAAATGGGTTGTGGAAATTATGAGCATGAAATTATTGAAGAGTGGAGATAGGAAACAAACCTGGGGCTATGCGTGTGATAGGGGTCGTTATATTGAATTCCAATAAATATCAAGCTTTAGAAATGTCAATACCTCAGATACCCAATGCCGTGTTTCCATTTTTCAAAAGGGAAGAAGAATAGATCCATAATAGTAAGGGAAGGAATCAATGCTTTAGTGATAATGTTTGACAAACATTCATCGACCACGATAAACTAACTAAATTATAAACAAATAAAATTTCCCCAGGATGACACAAGATTATCCTCTGTTTTGGTAGGTAGCATCTCTCTCTTAACTTGAAATTTTCCTTCAAATTTTGTCTAAAATTTAGAAGGAAAAACTTTTGTATAAGGTTGTAACTTTAAAAATGTACAATTAAAGATGCAGCTCAAAAATCTATTAGAAAAGATTGTTTTAATGTTGAAAAACCCTCTAATTGATCATCTCGACATCGAGATGTATTGATATTAAAAAAAAAAAAAAATTTGAGTATTAGAAATAGTGCATCTTGCAACACATTATCTAGACCGTCCATTTTCAAGATTTTCATATGTTTATAGATCTACTTGATTTTAACCATTTTAAGAGTTTAAAATAGATTTTTAGATAATCATAAGAATGTTTTCCACCAAAATTACATGTTACGATAAAATTTGAAGGTACGCCTTAATTGGATTGTTTAAGGTTACAACCCTAATGTTAATATGCTCATACAATATAGGAAGTCGTTTTGGTGAATGGGCTTCTTCACCTGTTTGTATGCGTCCCCCTCCATGATTCATGTTAACATAGTTTTTGAATTTAAATTTTTAGGATCCAAGATCTAAAGCATGAGGATCAAGGATACGTAAAAGATAAATACAATTTTTCAAAATCTAAGAATGATACACCACCTGTTTGAAAATTTTAGTTGAACCTTTATAGCCTCCTATCTTAAAGATGGGTGTTTGATGGTCAAGAGGATGCATGCATCATCAGATTCATAAAAATAAGCGTACATATATTAAGTGACATGCTATGTGATACAATGTTATTAGGATCGGACGGGCCACCGATTCACTAAGAGATTTGGCTGAATTAAATTGATTCAATAAGTGGTCGAAATGATTGGACTAGATTTTAAAAAATAAAATAAAAATAAAAATAAATATATTAATTTAAAAATATAAAATATAAATTTTTTTTTACCTAATTTTATTTAGATGGTCGAACCGGTTAAAACTGAATGGTTCGACAAACCAATACTGATCAAACATTGCTTTTGACTAGTTTTCGATGACACTTGATTTTTACCTTAGACTAGCTCAACCAAAGCATCGGTTCACAATCCGACTGGTTTGATCACCAATTTAGTCCGGTCTTGATAAGTATGTTGTGACGTACCACACCCACGAGTCAATCACGATGAATATATCATGCACACGTGTGACACCCATTATCCATTCTTAGCGGCAAATGGTGAGATGCAATGTGATTCTAATATGGGATAGCCACAAGGAATTGTAGTTCATCTCCGCCGTCTATCTTGCGAACAGGCGGTGGATGTAACATGAATGCATTGTATATCAAACAAACAAGGTACAATATAATGAGTACGTATACTGTGTGCCAGTGGGAGCATTTATTCTCCTACTTCCTCAGGCATTTGACCTACCTGGGTGGAATTTTTCAATATGAAAATTTGGGAACCATCTAAGAATTACTTTCAAAAAATTTAAAATTTAAAATTTTCTAGCACTAAGATCTCACTCTCAAAAAAGACTGAACGGTCTATGTTAACCTTGAGACCTTATGTTTTTAAAGTGCATAAAGAGTGCAATCCGAGTTCCTTTTTTCTTGACGTTTGTCTATGCGTTGAAAAGGTTAAAGCTCTTAAATTTGGGGCCATATAATTTTTCTTACTCTTAAATTGAGTTTTACCCGAGAGAATAAATGCACAGTATACTTCTGCCGAAGCATAAAATCTTTTGACTCGTATAATAACATGCATCACCTAGAGAGATGTGGAGAGAGAGAGAGAGAGGTGATTCAATCTACCAACACAACAAAAAAAAAAAGAAAAAAAAAGAAAGAAAAAAAGAAGTGTGATTCATGTGAAGGAAAAGTCAAGGGTGGAAAATGATAGTTTAATGGTGGGAGATTATTATTTTCAGAGTTGCAAGAGACTGCAAGTTGATGTTCCAATCGCCACTCCATCTATCCATTCATTACGTGAAAAGCGGGGAAGAACAAGTCTCCAATCAATAAAATGAATCCTTCCATTCAAATAAATAATTAGATAGAGCCGACGCTCTAAATAATAAAATTAAAGCCTACCTCAAAAATTTCACTAGAAGAAGTTGTTTTGATGCTCAAATATTCTCAAATTGATCATCTCGACATCAAGATGCATGGTACTGAGGAAACAATGATTGCAAGTTTTGGAAATAATGTATTTTGTAACGTATTTTTGGACTGTCAATTTTCAAGATTTTCAAGTTTTCATAGATCAGTCGATCTACACTATTTTTTAAGCTTTAAACTCTATAAATAAATATGAAAATATATTTTAAGGCTATCACAAAGATTTTTAATATTGAAACCATATTTCTCGACACTATTTGAAGGTAGGCTCTAATTTGATTGTTTAGAGCCTGGCTCTATATGAACTGGCACTTTTTATTTATTGGATGCGGTTTGTATAGAGCTGAGGCTCTAAACAATCAAATTAGAGCCTACCTTTAAGTAGTATCGAGAAATATGGTTT
>NW_006496517.1:321015-390882 GCF_000471905.2 Amborella trichopoda | reverse complement strand
GAAAGCTTAAAAAATAGTGTATATCTCATATCTATGAAAACTTGAAAATTGACCGTCCAAAAATACATTACAAAATGCATTGTTTCCAAAACTTGCAATCTATTTTTTTCTCATGTCCATGCATCTTGATGTCGAGATGATCAATTTGCAGATATTTGGACAAAACAACCTCTGCTACCGAAACTTTTGAGGTAGGCTCAATTTGATTGTTTAGAGCCTCGGCTCTATATAAACTTTTCCCATAAATAAATCTCAACTACAAAAACAATCACTATTTTTTTAATCAAAGCCTTGGTACCTAGCTCTCGAAACCCGACAGATTGGATATTCGTATTTGCTGGTTTTTTAAACGGTTATTTAGAGACAGAATAATCGAAATTATTAGTATGGGCTTAGTAGTAAGGGTGGGGTGGCAATGGTCTAGGTAGCCTCGCCAGGCTGGCTCCACCTAAAAATTAGGGTTCGGGTCACAAAATGTGGCCCAAAGGCCGGGTCACAATGTCTAGAGGGCCACGCTTGAGCTAGGGCTAAGACGGTCACAAAATGTGGCCTGAAGGCTAGGCTTGGATTGGGCCATGAGGGACCCAATTTGGCTCTGCCCTATCCTCATTGTCTTTTCTTTTTTTTTTTAATTTTTTTTTGTTTTATTTTATTTAGCCCAATCAAGTGGGCCGGACCGGCCTGGTGATTAGGCCTCAGGCTAGCCCAGCCTGCTGGAAGCCCTACTACCTATGGGTCCCAGCACGGCCCTATGGGGTCTAGGGCCGGGGCTGGCCCAGCCTGGTGGCAGTCCTACCTACGGGTCCTGGCCCGCTTTCTTAGCACGATATAGTTGACTGCGGCGTAGAAGGGTGGGGTTACGCGTTAACTCGATGGTGAGAATTTGATGTGTGAATGCATTGAATCCTTGTTTGAGCCAATGAAGCAATCTTCGCCCAAAAGCGTATTTGTTGGTAAATCACCAAGAGAATGTGAATTTATTCAACAATGATGGAGTCCAAAAAACCATTTAAGAGAAAATGACGTCAGTGTTACGGATTGAACTCCGATAATCCGACTTAAATATATATGTGTATGATTTTGAAAGGAATTTTTACGGGTAAATTAGCAACAATAATATATTATATGTAAAACACGTTCAAAATTTAAAGGGATAAGTTTATTTAGAGCTGAGGCTCTAAACAATCAAATTTCAGCCTATCTCAAAAGTTTGTTTTTTTGATGCTCAAATATGTTCAAATTGATCATCTTGATATCAATATCAATGGACATTAGAAAAAAATGGATTTCAAATTTTGGAAATAGTGTATTTTGTAACCCATTTTTAACCGTTAATTTTCAAGATTTTCAAGTTTTCATAGATCAGTCGATCTATACTATTTTTGAAGCTTTAAACTTTATAAATAAATATAAAAATATATTTTAAGGCTATCACAAAGGTTTCTACTATTGAAACCATATTTCTCGACACTATTTGAACGACACTATTTGAACGTAGGCTCTAATTTGATTGTTTAGACCCTGGGTTCTATACCAACCGCACCCAAATTTAAATGATCACATGCTAGGTAATCACTAAAAACTTGTCAATTTTAACAAATAAGAACCATTCCGGAATTGACTAAGATTAACATAGTATACTAATTTCTATTATAATAGTATTTTGGACAATCGAACCCAAGACAGAGAAATTGAGACAGCAATTTCTATAATAGGACTTTGGACAATCGACCCCAAGACCAAGTAAAATTGAGAGAGAGAGAGTACATTATAATGTATTATAATATGGGGTAATTTTGAAGGAAAAGGTTTATATAAGGGTTGCAAACTTATACAGTAGGAGTAAGGCGCACCTGAAAAAGCTAGTACAAAAGAGTGTTTCGAAGTTGAAAAATTTCAAATTGATCATCTCAACATCGAGATATATAGATATAAATAAAATAAGGAATTTGAAATATTAAAAATAGCACATCTTGTAATAAGTTATCTAGACCGTTTATTTTCAAAATTTTCAAGTGTTAAGAGATCTACTTGATCTACAACATTTTTATAATGTTAAATTTCACAATTATAGTTAATTTGACCATACAACATAGATTCATGAAGAGAAGGAGTGAAGTTAATAGGGGTCCAAGAATTAGGTGATGGAATTTAAAAAGATAGAAAATAAATTTATTTAAGAATAACTTGATAAAAGCAGTTATGTGGCATGAGATGACTAATAGTATTTTGAAAGTAGCAAAAGAAGTTTTAGGAGAATCTAGAGAAAAAAGGCATTTGGACCATGAAGCTTACTGATACAGTGATGAGGCTATTAACCAAAAACAATTATATTATAAAGCTTAGCAATATAATATAAATGATTAAAACTTAAAAGAATATAAAAATGCTATGAAAAAGGCAAGAAAATATTAAGGCTAAACTTAAGGCATATGATGATTTATACAAGAAGTTAGAACAAAAGATGTGTCCAAATTAACAAAAATGATAGAGAGGAAGTATAAGAATCTAAACCGTGTTAAACGCATTAAAAGTGAAGATAAGAAGGTCTTGATGAAGGATGACGAGGTTAACGACATGTATAGAATTTATTTTAAAAAATTGTTAAATGACGAACACTGTGAGAGCATAGTGCTAGGTGGAAGTTTTGACATTAATGAGGTCAGGAATTATCGATACATCCATAGTATTAGGACATCAAAAGTAAACAGAGCTTTGAGAAAGATGAAGATAGAAAAGACTTTAGTACGATATGCTATCCGAAGAGAGATTTGGAAGTGCATAGGAGAAATTGGTATATCTTTGTTGACTAAGATATTCAATAAGATGATGAGAATAAAGAAAATTCCAAATAAATAGAGACAATGTACTGTGATTCCTATTTACAAGAATAAATGAAACTTATAAAGCTATGTGAGCTATTAGAGGATCAAACTTATGAGCCACATTATGAACCTGTGAGAGAGAATTATTGAGCAACGAATAAGATATGAAATGAGTGTATGAGAAAATCAGTTCGGTTATATGCCAGGGAGGCCTACTTAAACAATAGATTGAGAAGTTTAGAGTCAAGAGAAAGGACCGCCAGATGGTTTTTATTGATTTAGAGAAAGCATACAATCGACTACCTGAAGAGTTAATTTGGTGGGTGTTGAAAAATAATGGAATTATGAAAGACATTATCATGGTGATATATATGCATGAGGAAGCACTACCTAACGTGAGGACAACTAGTGGAGAGACAAGCGAGTTTTTAGTGACAATAGGCCTACATTAGGGGTTAGCGTTGAGCCCGTATTTCTTTATTTCTGTTATGGACGGGTTAATTAAGAATCTACAGGATGAGGTACAATGGTATATGGTTCACGGATGACATAGTTTTGATTGATAAGACTAGAGACGGTGTCGATACAAAATTAGAACTTTGGATGGGTGCTATGCAATCTAAAGGTTTTAAAATTAGATGGACTAATATAGAGTATATGGAATGCAAGTTTAGTAATGATATGTATAGCAACGAGGTAGTAGTTCTGAATGATGACCAAAAAGTACATAAAATATATTATATCTAAGGATGATAATCCACGAGAATGAAGAGATTGAAGAAGATGTTGCACATAAAATTAGGGTGGGCAAAGTAAAGATGTGCTTCCAGAGTTTTACGTGGTCGTTGCATACCAGTGAAACTAAAGGGTATATTTTTTAGGGTGCTTGTAAGATCAGTTATGCTTTATAGGATGGAATGTTAGGCGGTCAAGAAATAACATATCCATAGAATGTGTATAAGTGAGATGAGAATGTTGAAATGAATGAGTGGCACGACCAAATGATAGAATTAATAATGAATACATTTGAGGGAACTTAGGGGTGTCTCCAATAGGTGATAAGATGAGGGGAAATAGACTTAGGTGAACCGGCTATATGTAGTGTTGACCCTAAACATGACCGATTAGGAGCGGCAATTTAGCTTAAGCATAAGGCCCTAAAAGGGCAAGGGAAAAGGCTAAAATAATATATATGGAAGTAGTGAGAAAAGATATGGGGCTTATAGTCTAATTGAAAACTTGATAAAGTAGAATGGTGTAACAAGATTTGCATGGACGACCCCAAATAGTAAGGATAAAACTTGAATGATGATGATGATAACATTTTATAATCACTGTTGGAATAGATTTTTAAGCCTTAATAAAATTTCAGACACTGAAACTATCGGCAAAATTGAGAGGTGCGCCTTACACATACAGCATATGATGAGCACCTTATACAAACCTCACCCAATTTTACCAGAGGTTTATTGAAAGGTTTTTTTTGGTATAATGACATATTATTGCAGCATCTTGTTTCTTCAACGTCATTTTTTTTTGAAAGTTACTACGAAAATCATGCCTCTTAAAATGTGCATTGGAAATACCGAGTCTTTTTTGAAAACTTCATGGTTTAAACCGAGTATTCATAACTTTGTCCTAAACCATGTGTTTGAAAGATGAGAAAGAGGAGGGGGACCCATGATGCCCATTTTATGCTCACTTTACGCACCATGAGAAACAAAGGGGGTGACATCATGCTACATTTTAGAGTATGTATATCTATATTGGTATACATCATTATGAATAGATATGTATATGTATGGATATATATCTCTTAGGTATCTCTTGATTATGATAGATTAATTAATAGTTATTCATAACCGTTGGTATTTATCTTTAATTATATATTATATATGAATCAATTACTAATGAGAGAGTTCGCAATATTATGAAAGAATCTTCTATGGGGCCTAAGGCTCAAATATACAGAAATACAGTTTCTAAAATTTTTTCATCTATTTTGAGTAGGGGTAGCAGATCCATTGCTACCCTATGACTATGAGTTTCTTTTTTTTGCCAAAAATACTGTAACTGTTGTCAATTTTTCCATCTATTTTGAGTAGGGGTAGCGGATCCATTGCTACGCTATGATTATGAGCTTCTTTTTTGCCAATAATACTGTAACTGTTGTCAATATTGTGACAATATGAACACCTAGCACGCGTCTGATGAGACACATGATTGTCATGATAAACCCTATGACTACGGGTACGGGTCGGACCGGTTGGACCCAGACCCTTACCCAAACCCAAGTAGTATTCGGGTATAAAATTTGGACCCCATACCCGAATCGAGGTTGGGTATACCCATCGGGTCCCGGTTCTAGTCGGATCTATGGTCCCTCCTCTTCCCCTAATTTTGGGGTTGGGTATACCCATCGGGTCCTGGTTCTAGTCGGATCTATGGTTCCTCCCCTCCCCCTAATTTTCCCCTAATTTTGAGGTTGGGTATACCCATGTGAGGTGCCGGTTCTAGTCGGATCTATGGTCCCTCCCCTCCCCCTAATTTTGAGAGAGAGAGGGGTGTTAATTTGGGCTAATTGGAGATTTAGAGAATAGGAGTTGGGGCGAAATGGAAATGGATCACACTTAAATTAAGGAGGAGACCGGTGTGATTATAGAAAAACACAGGCTTCATGGAAGGGAGGGTCCATGTGACCTCCAATTTATATAAGTTAAAATCCGTCCCTTTCGCTATTGATTTAAAGATTGGATATTTGGTTGCACGTCGTCTATAAACTATCGAACTGTCCATCTGTTAAATGACGGCCATACATAAATCTCCACCCTCAATCATAACACCCCCTCTCTCTCTGTACTGGTTTTCCGGCCATACCAAAGTTCTCCGGGCATTTTTCGCCTGATTTCCGGCATTCGATTTTGCCGTATAACGCGACGGTATGACGCAATTGTTCATACCTTAGGAAGAGAAACTCGTCAGCACACTTTTAGAATTCATGGAGCTTCATCAACATAAAGTGGCTTGTTTCAATTCTTTCAATGAATCAACGGAGGAGAAGACTCAAGAGCCTGAGATCCTAAGTGATTCCGGCCAGGTTCATGCCAGACAACCGGTTTTGGGGGGTTCGAAGACGGAAACAAAGGGAGCTGCTGCTTCTTCACCCAAAAGAAGGTGAACCAACAAACACCATTTCCTCCAATTTTTCAATGGGAAGCAACTTGTTGTTTTCTTCTTAATCCAAAACCAGGTGAACCATGAAACTCTTCATGATCCAATTGTTTATTGGAAATAATGATTTTGTTAATGTGAACCGAGAGATCATTTGCTCCATTTCTTTTAGAGGGCATAACCTTTTCATTCTCTATACAAAGGAAGATAAAACGCGTTTTTCTATGGCATGCATCAACCACTCTCATATTTGCCATGTAAATCAAGTTATTTGAGAGGTAAATAGCACACAATAAATGCTTTATTAAAACATGAAAATCAATTCCAATAAATTTTTTAGTATTTTACTTTTTTGAATTTTGATAGATAGATCGAGCAGATTAATACTAATGATAATCCATAGTCACATAAGCTAATAAAAAAAAAAAAAAACCGAAAATTATGGCTTGTTTTATACTCTTAATCCATGTTTGAAAAATCAGGCGGTCCACTCGAGCCTGGCAGGCCACGGAGCTTAGAAGGATAGGCATGGGCATTGGCCTTGGCTGAATCCTATTATTTGATTTTTCGTTATTTTCTTCTTCTTTTTTTTTTTTGCATAAACTCGTCATTCTCCTCAGTCCCGAATAGGAGTCGGGACCTTCGAGTCCCACGCGAGTCCGTTCATTGTTTGAATTATTACGGGGAAATGCAGGCGGGTTGTAGAGAAGAGAGTGATCTCAGTCCCAATTGGAGGCGATCTAGAAGGTTCACGGCCAAGAGGGGAGGGAGCTCCACCGTCCGATTCATGGGCTTGGAGGAAGTACGGACAAAAGCCCATCAAAGGTTCTCCATATCCAAGGTAACACCCACCCCGATTCTCTTCCCCTCCTCTTCATTTTTACACGAAAACTATGCCACGATCGCTTTCCTTCAAATTTCATCAAAATTACCGCTTTGTCCCTGCGGCTGTCAAATTCGTCTCTCGCCAAGCCAAGCTGGTATTTTTCTAAAAATGACCATATTATCCGTAACATTCAGCTAAGTGACCAGCGCCCTCTTAAAACTTATGAAAATGACCATAATAGCCCTCCTCCATTAACATAGTCTCGTCAAATTGCTCCCAAATAATTAAATTAAGGCGCACCTAAAAAAAACAGTAGACGAAGTTGTTTCGATGTTGAAAAACTCTTAGATCTGATCATCTGGGCCTTGAAATACATGGACATAAGAAAAAAAGGAACTTCAAGCTTTGAAAATATTGCATCTAGTGTATTATCTAGACCGTCGATTTTCAAGATTTTCAAGTGTTTATAGATCGTTTTGATATACAATATTTTTGAAAAAAAAAATTTCATAATTAGAATATGAAAATAAATTTTCAATCTATTATAAAGATTTAGAGTATGAAACGATATCTTTTGATAGTATTTGAAGGCATGCCTTACTTTGATTATTTAGATCCTCAACCTTATTTAAAATACACCCTTAATAAATTTGAGCACGTATATTATGTTTACGTATATTATGTTTCCAATCTCCTGCGGGAATGTTACGTACATTTGCTCCCTCACTCAAAATACTTACTGATGTTGATTTTTTCAGTTCTAAATTTTGAGAACCACCTACAAATTACTAGACAATTATTTTAAGAGAAAAATTAAAATTTTAGATCTCGTACTTCCAAAAATGGATAAATCTCTGCTCAATGTTGATAATTTTTTTTATTGCGACCTTGAGAAATACATAGCATGTAGAAAAAATATACAATAAAGCTATTTATTTTTGGTACAAGATGGCCATAATTAGTTTTCACCATTGGATGTGAAATTCGATGACTACATTTATTCCATTGACCAAGTTGAAATTTCAAAAGAAATTTTTGCGAAACACATCCAAGCTATTAGATTTCACATCGGATGGTTTGTAATTAATTTGACTTCTTTGTATCAATGGTAAATAGTCTTATTGTATACGATTCTTTTTTTTTTTTTTTTTGTTTTTTTCAGCTTAATTTTTGGGGTGAAGACCGTTATTGTCCTTTTAGCAGGGGGAAAGGGCAATATGGCAAAATATTGACACATGTCACGTCTTTATTGGGTGCAGGGGATACTACCGTTGCAGTAGCTCAAAGGGTTGCCCCGCTCGAAAACAAGTGGAGAGGAGCAGGGTAGATCCGTCAATGTTAGTCGTCACCTACGCCTGCGAACACAACCACCCCTGGCCCCCAACCTCCTCTCGCGGACCACCAAACAACAACAACCCTAGGATTCCGTCCAAAACCCTAAAGGAAACCTCACCGGAAAATCACAAAATCTCGGACCACCCACCTGAGATTACGCCGGAGATGGAGTTTGAAGCCGGAGATGGCTTCCAAAGCCACGATCTTTGCTGGTTTCCAGGTGTAGACATGCTCCAGAGCTCTGCTTACGTGCCGGACGACGGCGGAGAAGGGGTTTTCGGTCGAGAGGTTTTGGGTGACGAGGAAGTATTCCGTCAGGAAATTAACGGTAAGGATGAGGAGTGCTTCGCGGATTTGGGGGAATTGCCTGAGTGCTCGGTGGTTTTCCGTCGGGGCTTGTTCGAGATTCAGGAAGCAGCCGCTTCGTGGTGTGGAAACACGGGGTAAAATGACGAAAATTGCCCCTTCCTTGTGTAGAAACGGCAGATTCATCCGGCCGTTTTAATGGAAATGCCGGATCACTCCAGCACCGAAGAATATTCCTGTTATGCCTCACAATTGTGACAATTCTTTTCAGAAGTCCGATTCCTACCACTCAACTACCCAAAAAAAAAAGAACAAAAAAAGACACCCAACCTGGAAAATTCCATGCAATAAATGACTATGATGAGTATTTTCTAAGAATTTCAATGGGATTGTATACAATGAGACTATTTACTTTTGATACAAAGAGGTTACAATTACTTGCAATTATCTTATAAGAAATTTGATAGTTTCGATATGTCACAAAGTTCGAAAAATTTCGTTTGAAGTTTGAGCTTGATCAATGAAATAAATACATCCATCCAATTGGACATCCAATGGTCAAATATTAATTATGACCACCATGTATCAAATATAATGGTCTCATTAGATGCTTTTCTATGTTAATTGATGACTATTTTGCTCATTGTAATACTTTGTATAAACAAGCATGTACTCACTTGATGCTAGCCAAGAATGAGGGCGCAATTGTGAATGTGGGGGTGCCCTTTTTTCTTGGATATGTTAACGGTGGGAATAGAAGGTGGGATTAAATCCTATTCGTACTTATGCATTATGTATGGCTACTTAGTTTTAAAACTGGTGCCTGGAGGGCATGCATTCTCGATTCCCCAATTTGGATCGGCCATTTTGGGATCTTGATCAATACATCCATAAAACTAAAAATAAGAAAAGTAGAAAACTTGATGGAATCATGTGGTTCTAGAGATTCCCTAGAACCGAATCGTCCCCCACCAATTTCAGGTGGAACACGGTCCCGGTTTGAATGGTGAGGATATTTTGGTAATTTTTTCTCAGTCCAAACCTTCCCTTGTCCTCTTCTTCTTAAGAGTATCTTGCTGGCAAAGGGGGATTATAAATACAAGGGAAGGCGCATGCATCGCGGCTTTCTTAAGATAATCTTCTTTTATATTAAATATTGGGAAATAGTATTGAATAGTCCACAATAATCGGTTTTAATTAAATGTTGAGAAGGAGAAAAAAAGGTTAGATGGAGTAAATTATAGGAAGAAAGTCCAAAGCTCGTCTTAATCTCCTTGGAAATGGCATCATAGTCTTAAACGCTTCCGAATTTAATTCATAGTTTTTGCATCCAAGAGTAAATTTGGGATCTCTCCTTGCCTCTTGGCCACTTGCTTCTAGTATGGGGAAAGATTTGATGCTTTTATTTGAAAAAGAAATGTAAAAGTGGTGGAGGAAACTTCAAAAATCGCACATGCTTTTGGAAAATTTCCAATTAAACAACTCCTTGACACGCTACATGAGCAAACCACAACAAATAATCACTCTCTCTCTCTCTTTCTCTCTCTAAATTTTAGTTTATTATGGTTAAGTCAGCCGTGGAATGCGAACCAGTAAAGCAAGCAGTGTAGCAAATGTCAACTGCCTAACTAGAGGAGCCGTGGTTGATCTGGTCAAAACATTACATTTTATTTTTGATTTGACAAGTGGTGATGGTTTATGGGTCCTAAAAAACCAGATTTAGCTGTTATTTGGCTTGAAGTTAAATGTGATTTGCTTTAGAGTCAAATAGTTCTGCAAAACAATGGAGAGGACTTTGATTAAAGTCGGTCCTTGTATATAAAAAAAGTTAATAATGGTGCAATGTACAATGGAGTGATGCAGAGGGCCATAACCCACACCAGAAAGGGGTAGAGAGGTGAAGCTAGTTGAGAGAGGGAATTTAGAGTCTTATAGAGTATTGTGAGAGGTTTAGACAGTGGGCTTAGTTTAGAGAGAGAAGTCTCAATGAGAGACTAAAGAAGGTTCTAAAAGGATTGAAAAAACAAATAAGAATGCCAGAGAAGAATGAAGAGAAATGTGAGTTTTTAAAGAAGTAAAAAAGTGACCACAAGCTTTAATGAAAAAAGAAGAAGAAATTACAAAGAGAGACAAGTATAAATACAAATATAATAAGGCTTAATAATTGATGAAAAAAAGGGTTATTTATTACTAGAGAAGAAGACAAGCAAAAAAAAGGTACTAAATGAAGAGAAAGTAAATAATTGAAAGGGTAAGGAAAAATTTAGACAATAATAGAAATAAATAAGGGGGAGAGAGAAACACATAGAATTCTACGAAGTGAACTTAATAAATGATGAAAAGTAGAGAAGGGTTTATAGAAACTAGAAACATTGACTCTATTTTTGGGAATTTTGATATTTAATGATAATTCAAAGAGGCACAGAGAGAGACATAGAACCCTTTTTTTTTAAATTTATTTACTTATTTTTATAAATAGAAGTTACCTGAAAAACGACCAACATAGAAGTACAAAGAAAATAGGTGAAAAGCTTGACGAAAGGGGATGAGTACTGTGCTCAACCGCCAACATTTCGCTGAGATATCATTTTAAGGACTGCGACTTGCTGACTCCCTTGATTAGATTAGTTATCAGAATAGTTAACAACACCTCACATGCTCCTAATCGAATTACGCTCATAGTAAAAAAAGAGATTTGTTGTCCCGAATTTCGTCCGGACACGGGGTAAGACAAGTTCACCAAAGGACCATTAGAGCACAATAACTCTACTGGACTTGGTTACCCAATTATTTTGCAAACTGTAAACTCAACTTTACTTATGCTTTATTTCACACAAAGTAAATACATATTTATAGTGAAACACAACACGACTTACCGCACAATGGTTTACAAAACCATGGGCTAAATCATAGATGAAAAAAAAAAATCATACAATACCCTGATACATCAAGTACATCTACATGTCACTTATATAGTACCCTGGTATATCAAGAACATCCATATGCTACTCTTATTTACATTCACTTAAAATAAAATATAAAAGTAACAAGTACAAAGCCATAATTACATATACTCGGCTCTCATTCTTCCGCACACTAAAAAAGTAAATAGTAAAACCACTCATAAAAAGTAAATTCACTTTTCATAAAGTAAAACTACTTCAAGAAAACCATGTATGGTTTCTTTGTGAGATATTTTGAGATGATTTTCGTGACTCCTCTGGTGACTCATCTTCAATAATGCTGTTGAATTCTTTGTAATGAGTCATATAAAAATGTCCTCATGCTTGGCAATTCTTGCAATTTTTAAAATTTTTGTAAAAGTTTTATAGTAGTTGTAATGATATCAGTGGCTTTATGTTGAACGCTTCATGAATATAAAGAGTTTCGACTTTATATACTTTGAATAAACCTTGATCAGTGAAATTAATCATTTGAAAATATTTACATAAATTTGGTTAAGTGCCTCGATCTCGCCCTCTTGATCTAGGTGATCTGGTGGCACGTGTCTCAGGTTTCTGGTGAACCTAAGATTTGAGATTGCTGTCTTGGAACCTTGCTCGGGGCAAGGGTAGGTATATCAACCAATGAGAGAGAAATTTTAAGTGGGTTCGGGATATACTCGGGCTGACTCGCGTGGGTGCCCTCTTTGATAACGAAGAAGGCCCCGAGCTTCTTGAGCTGGTTCGGAATCGCTTCCCTTGACTTGTAATCCTCTTGTTTTTCTGCGCAACATTTCTATGGTTAATTTGTAAGACAAGTGGGTCAAAGGGACCTACTCTTGTCTTAGGGCAATGCACATTCACATAAAAAGACGATGAAGTGCAAGGTTCGGTGAAAAATAGAAAAGAGAAGAGAGCTCGAAGTAGGGGTGAGACTAGCATGACAACCAGAAATTACCGACTCGGAGTGGTAGCAAGACGGGCATGGTTCTCAGGACCAGCACGACGACAATACTACTCGAAACCGAGGTCACGTTGGTGATAGGCTAGGTCTACCCACAATCAAGTGAGAGGAGAAAGAGATGAAGAGGAAAGAACGAGACGACCAAGAGAAGGGGAAATCCAGACTTCAATAAGCATCGCGATAGGCAATGCAAGGAGATGACGCATCCCTTGTGGACGACGCTAGCTCCTGACGAGGCGCACGATGATAGTTTCTCCTAAGTCGCACGACAATAGGCTCGGGACGTAGGGAGAACAACGATAAGCACCGGGCATGCGGAGGAGACTCGCGGACGGCGATAGGTGTTGCCAAAGCCCTTAGCGGGTGGTGATATGTATCGTTGCTTACACTAGACACGTGGCAGGAAAAGACCCCTGCAGGTGGCAACAAACCTTGCTGTTTAGGTTCTTCACCGAGATATCAAAGCTGTGTCTGTGGGTGGTGATGGGCATTGCCATCTACAGGCCTCACTTAAAGGAAAAAATAGATAAGTAGAAGGGGAAGGAGACTCGCACATGGCACTGCCATCGCCATGCATACCCTGTGAGACCAAGGGGGAGGCATGCATGGCACTTCCACTGCTGTGCATGGCCCCTACGAGGAACTCAGGTGAAGCAGGAGAAGAGAGGGGAGAAGATAAAAAAAAGAAGAGAGAGAAAGTTTACCTCAAACTTAGGGGTACCAGTCAAAAGTTTCTCTCACCTCACTCCCTCTCTCAAGCGTGACATAACAATGGTAAGAAAGATAAACTTGTATTAAGTGAAAATTCTCTCTTGTGTGTATGCCTCTATCTCTCTTTTTTTATCGTACAATGATGGTATGTATATATAGAAGTGTGCCCCAAACATGGGTGGATGATCAAAAGTAACCCTAATTGCTGGAAATTAAGATTAAATTGAATTAAAAGAAATTAAAAAATAGGGTACAAAATGATAGATTTACCCCTTCTTAACAAGTTGTAAAATTCCAGAATAGTCCCTGTGTTGCCCTAGGACTTGCGTGATCGTGCATGGTTGATCTGGGGTCGTTTTGATGCCTGGTTGATCATACGATGATTGGTTTTTTGTAGGGCTCGACATGACGATCGATTTGATACGAACTTCGAGTCATGGATTGTGTTTTTGATATATAATCATGTGACTTAAAATTTGAGTAGATCTTGAAACTTTGGATAGATAGTGTGTTTGTTCCTTGATTTTTTTTGTGTTCTCTTCGCTGAATCACTCTGAGGATGCCACTAGGATCATGGGGCACCAAACACAGCTCGATTCCATGGCCTAATGAAGATTTTGCAAGTTTTGAATTTTGGCTGGAATCAAGGATTCCAGTGATGAAATTTACAGTCTGTTTGTCGGCTTCGTGTGTGTACAAAATCCAATCGTTAATCATGTATGAGGTTTGGTTCAGAGATGGCCCAAGACCTTACGCCCGTAATGGAATTGGTCTTGTGTCAATCGGGCTCATGAGCTGCGTGATCAGACCACTTGAGCAAGGTATGACGTTGTTGAATTTTCTGTACTTTATTCATGGATCAACAACTTCTCTCTAGTTTTTCTTCTCGCTCGGGTATCGTCACGGGGTGTGCCACATATTGAATTGCTCGTCTTGATTAGACGAACATGCTCACCAAATTTACGCACTAACCAACTTAGGACGAGTGAGATATGAACGTCAAAAGTCCATGGTCGTGACTATCGCTTTAATGACGTAGTGTTATAGGGTGGCCTCACGAGAATAACGTGTGGCTTCTCCTGTTTTACTCTTTAGTCTATAACTTCTTCCTGGAATGTCCGTTTGAGCTAAAACTTGATCCCTAGGGGTTTTCAACCGTGTTGAATCCAATGGTGGTGGTCCCACGACAATTTGAGATCCTAAAAATGTAGATTTAGTTATAGGGGTCCGTTTCAGGGTGATAGAGGCCGATTCTGCCAGAGCTGTTTCTCAATCTGCACTACCTTAGACATGTCGAAATGCGATAAAACTTGACAAGGGACTCTTGATAGACCTTATAAGGATCTTGGTCACTTCTAGGGCTGTTTTTAGACTGTCGAAAGTTCCACTACTTGCTAGGTCTTTAGTGAGCGGGGGCCCCATGTTGATGAAAAATACCTTCCAATAGCATGCCCCGCCAAATGTTGTGCTTCGATAGAATCGAGAAGTGCAATCATTTGAGAAGTTTGAGGGATCTTTGTCAAAGTCCAACCCTCGAGAGACTATCTATGGTTCTGGAGCATGAGGCCTTTGTTAGGACCTCCTCGTACAGAACTAGGCCTTTTTTGAATGCTAAATGCTACGAACCTTCGATCGGTGTTGTTTACTGATACACCAGGTTTGTTTTTGATGCTCAAGGTATCTCCTATAGGTCTCGTCTACGGGGTCTAGTTGGGGTCTTCTGACCCAACCCGAAAGTCTGGTCTCATGTAGGCTGGGGGGTTTGACAAAGACTACCCTAAAGCCTGTGGCAGGTTAGGCCATAAATTCATAAGTTTCTTACCTTCCCCATGACTCTTTGCAATTTCGGAGGGATCTTTTAGTCATTGTCTTCACCCTCAAGGACTCTTGTTGTTGTTGAACTAGGGAGATCTTATGCGGCTCTCACTCCCTGATGAGCCATGAAACTGGGGAGATCTTATGCGGCTCTCACTCCCTGATGAGCCATGAAATTGGGGAGATCTTATCCGACTCTCACTCCTTGATGAGCCATGAAACTAGAGAGATCTTATACGGCTCTCACTCCCTGATGAGCCATGAAACTGGGGAGATCTTATGAGGCTCTCACTCCCTGATGAGCCATGAAACTGGGGAGATCTTATGAGGCTCTTACTCCTTGATGAGCCATAAAACTTGGGAGTCGACTGAGGTTATGGAAGTGCGTCAACCTGCTTTGTCGGTCCAAGCACCCTTTCGCAGGTTTTCACTTAAACATGGGAAGTGGCACCGTGAGGACGGTTTTCACCAACTTATGTTATTTTTGGGATCTTTTACCCATGAATTTGTGGTCATGTCCACCCTTTTCATCCATTTTTGCTCAAAGTGCCCTCTTGGGTTTTTCATCGTGCTTGCGTTTCTTTTTCCACGAAACTTTTTTACTCATGGTTTCGTGACCATGCCCATTCGTCATTTTACTCATGGTGTTGTCCAGGTGTACACCATGCCCGTTTTTTTTGAGCAGGCGTGTTTTAAGGTCGTGCCTTCGAGACCTGTGCAAAGCCTTTTAACGTCATGCGGTGAGGATGCATACTATAGTTTAGGGTCATACAGCTAGACCGTAGTAGTAAGGAATGGCTGTTTGTAGAGGCCACAGAGTGAGTTTGGTGATGACTTTGACTCACTTGGAAGGATAACATGAAGTTGCCTATGGAGAGTAGATTGGATGGTAGGTGAAAGGTGGTGATCCACTAGCTGACGGCAAATATGGGTGCCAAGATGGCTTGCCATTTGGTGAGCATGGGTAAGACTCATTGCGGGATGATGAAAGATGGTGAAGGTGGCCCGTGCACATTAATGGGCCAGCTAGAGAAGACGTGCATGGAGATGCACGTAAAGGACGTGTGCGCCTAGAAGAAGAGGGTACGTGACTACAAAAGGGTTAGTTAGGGAAACGTGCACGAAAATGCATGTGAAAGGGGTGTGCAGTTAACGGGGGCATGTTTTAAGGTCGCACCTCCTAGACCTAGGCAAAGCAGTTTAACGTCATGCTGCCAGGATGCGCACTATGGTTTAAGGTGATATAGCTTAGACCGTGGTTATGCACTTTTAAGTCATGCAACCAGGACCGTGTAGTTTAAGGTGGTAGGCATTTCTTTGGTGGGTTTGCTTCTTTTGTACGAGGAGGGCGTTTCTCTTGGCCTGTAACTGTCCTCTGATCCTCAGATGCAAGAGCAATGCCGCTGGCTTTGGTTTGTAACCGTCCTCTTATCCTCAGATGTAAGAGCTTTGTAACTTCCTTGACAATGGGCATTCGGTTGTAACTTACAACTTTTTCTAATGCAATATAAGAAATAAATTTCCTTTGAGTTGGCTTGATGTTTCCCATCTTCATTTCTATATTTTTATTTCACACACCGCACTTTATTGCCATGTTAGGGATAATACTTCTTTAAATATCGCCCATTGATGGGGGGCTTCGCCTATTCTCCATCAAAGTTCGTCAGTATATATGCCCCACTTGGTGTAACCTGCTCGATTACGAATGGACCCTCCTACTTAGGCTCGAACTTTCCTTTGTGACACCCGTGCATGACAGTTGGTCTCTTGACGGCTATGAATAGGTCCCCACGAGCGAATGAATGAACCTTGACAGACTTGTCAAAGGCTCTCTTCATTCTTCCTTGATTGAGCTCGAGGTTCTGTTGGGCCTCTAGTATCTTTTCATCAAGGGCATCCAGCTCTTGGTAGCGGAGCCTGACCCTCTATTCCTCAGTTAATCCCTGATGTATAGTAACACAGAGTTAGGGTAATTGAATTTCGAGGTGTAGAACCACCTCACGCCCATAGACTAGGGAATAAGGGGTGGAATTTATAGCATTGAGAGTGGTAGTGCGATACGCTCATAGAGCCTCAGGCAACTTCTCGTGCCAGTTCTTCTTTGACTTTGACACCAACTTCTGGTGTACCCCGCACAAAGTCTTGTTGAACGCCTCAGCTAACCCGTTGGCTCGAAGGTAGTACTTAGTAGAGTACTTCCACTCAAAACCAAATTGGTTGACTAGGCGATCCACATGCTGGCTCTTGAACTGATGTCCATTATCAGAAATTATTCGGTCTGGGACCCCAAACTGGTAGGTGATGTGGTGCCGCATGAAGTTAGCCACAACGGTCGTTGGAACCTGTCTGGGAGGGACTGCCTCAGCCCATTTGGAAAAGTAGCCTGTCACTGCCAGGATGAAGGCATGACCCAAAGCAGAAGGAGGGTCTATGGGTCCTACAATGTCCATGCCCCACTGGGAAAAAGGCCATGATGTCACTGTAGGATGGAGAGGCACTGGGGGCTGATGAATGAGACTTGAGTGAATTTGGCACACCTGTCATCTTTTGGCGTAGTTTTGGGCATCAGCTATCATGGAAGGCTAGTAATAGCCGAGTCTGCGTACGCGCTCATAGAGCTTGGGGCCAGATTGATGCAGCCCGCAGATGCCCGAGTGTATTTCTTCGAGTACTTTGCTTGCCTCTTGGGCATTGATGCATCTAAGGAGGATTCCATCAAATGACCGACGACAGAGGACATCCCTAACGAGAAGGGTGTACTTGGTAGACATCCGTCGTACGCCGCTGCGTTCCGCCCGATCTTGAGGCAACCTCCCATGTCTTACGAAGTCCATGATAGGCTCCCTCCAATCTTCTACTTGCTCAACCTCTGCGCACATCGGGTCGAAGAATCCGGGCTCCTGCTACCTGGCCTTGGATTTTTTTCCTTGGGAAATTTCTTGCTCTGTCTCGATGACATCCCTAGCCTCGAGAAGTGCCCCGAATGGGTAAGGCGGACACTCAGGGAAGACATCCCTCTCATTGTCTGCGTCAACTCTGATTCTCAAGTCGACATGTCTCCATTCGATTACCCAAACCGGAGTTGGCCCCTTTGAAGACAATTGGGTTGTGGCGCCGAGCTTTAAGAGCGTATCAGCCTGCGAATTTAGCCTTATAGGGATATGACTCAGGGAGAAGTCATCGAACTGGGCCATGTATGTTTTGGTTGTGTTATGGTAAGACTTGAGAGGATCCTTCCTTACGTCATATATCCCCTTTAGCTACCGAATGACCAGCTCAGAATCACCGAAGATATTTAGCTGCTCTAAGTTTAGTTCCTAGGCAATCTCCAGTCTGATTATGAGGGCATGATACTCGGCTTTATTATGAGAAAACGCCTCTACAAGTGAGAAGGATAGAGGAATTGTTCCTCCATCAGGAGTTAGGAACACAACTCCGGTACCGCCTCTATCAGACTGGAATACTCCATCAAAGTACACCTCCCACGACCGAGTTAGCGCCGTACAAAAAACTTCTTCATCCGGGAGATCGCTTGACATGGGAGATTCTGAAGGGATTGGGTGAGCTGCATGGAAGTCTGCTACGACTTGATTTTTAACTGCCTTCTATGGTACATACGTGATGTTGAACTCCATCAGCAATAGTACCCACTTGGCCAAACGTTTTGATAAGCATGGCTGGGTCATAAGGAACTTGACCGGGTCTACCTTGGAGATTAACTTGACTTTCGATGGGAGGGTAATTCTTCTCAGCCCCTTGCATTCTGCGACTGAGTTAATAGAGCGCTGTCTCTTTCCCTCCATCATTATTCTGCGCTAGGAATGCCTCGAGTGACTCATCGAGGGCGGTCACGTATAGGATGAGAGGCCTTCCTAACACTGGTGTAGAGAGTACCGGTGGATTCAACAAGCACCGCAGCTTAGCACGCTTCATCCAATATGAAGGGAGTGTCCTTCTTCAGGAGGTGTGAAAAGGGACTGCATCGCTCTGAAAGGTTCGAAATGAACCTCCGAATGTAGGCGAGTTGTCCTTGGAGAGACCGTAGTTCACGAAGGGTTGTAAGTGACGGCATGTCCTAAATTGCCTTGATTTTGACTGGCTCGATCTCTAGCCCCCGGTATCTCATGATAAACCCTAAGAGTTTTCCTAAGCGTACGTCGAAGGCCCATTTCAAGGGGTTCATCGTGAGTTGGTGATGCCGCAACCGCTCAAACACCTTTTTAAGGTCTTGCACGTGAGTGGCTTTTGTTTTAGACTTTACCACCAAGTCATCCACATAGCACTCGACCTCCTTGTGAATCATGTCCTTGAAGATGGTTGTCATGGCTCACTGGTACGTGGCGCCAGCATTCTTTAGCCCAAAAGGCATCCCAGTGTAGCAAAAGACACCTTTTGGAGTTAAGAACGCAGTGGCCTCCTCATCCTCTGGCACCATCCTGATTTGGTTGTAACCGGAATAACCGTCCACAAAGGAGAAGATTTGGCAATGGGCCGTGGATTCAACCAGTATCTCAATGAACGACAGGGGGAAATCATCCTTGGGACAAGCAGTGTTCAAGTCATGAAAGTCGATGCAGACCCTGATTTGGCCATTTTTTTTCTTGAATGGGACGATATTCGCAAGCCATCTAGGGTATTTGACTTCACGTATGAATCCGGCTTGCCTGAGCTTGTTCACCTCAGCATCGATCTGCATCTCGAGGTCAGGCCTAAACCTTCTTGATTTCTGCTACATGGGTTTGATGGTGGGATCAATACCTAGGCGATGGACATCAATCTGGGGGTTTAGACCGGGCATCTCATGATAATAATGCTAGGCGAAGACACGTCCCGATTTACTTGAAGGAGGGAGATCTAGCTTTCTTTCTCTTTCAGGGACATCTTTGCTGAGATGAAGGTTGGCCTTGGGTCGGCCTCATCCCCCAGGTTAATCTCTTAAAGCTCATCAGTCGTAGCCTGCCCTCCCTCTTCCCACTCTTTGGGAGCTTCTTGGAGTTCCTCGTCGAGGGACTCACAAGGGTTTTCTTTGATCTCAAATGTGTCCACCCATGATCCTAACATCTCGGCCTCTAGGAGGGGCACAATGGGGGAGAGGACTGGTCTCTGATTGGTCAAAGTGAAGGAAGGGTCGGCTTCAAACGGGGGGTCCATGACCTCATGATTGGGCTCACTCGGTACTTGCCCCGAGCTGGGCTACGCGTCATGTACTTGGATCATGTGACAAGCCTCTTGAGAGCAAAAGCTCGAACGTGGTTTGGTTTTGGCCCGTGTTGCTAGGTCGTCGGTAGTTGTCAAGAATCCTACCGTCTGGGTTAGCAATTCTGTGAGGCGCTCTTGCGGCGACATGGTGAGGCTGGTGCCTCCGAACTCTTTGTTTAGAGTGTCGAAATCTGGGCATCATCGAGCGGTACCTGCATAAGGAATAAAGGAGGAGGAAGGAGAAGAAGAGTTAGAACGTTTCGGGCAACTTTTAATGTTGTCGCCGGAATTGGACATTTGCAGGGGGTATTTAAGGTCATGCCCCAGCTTTGACTGTTGTGGGGTGTTTTTAACGTCGTCACCCATTTTGGTCGACTCTTGAGATATTGATAACTCAGGGCCGTCTGCCTGATTGGAGATAAGATGAGGCGAGCTGCGCTTGGGATGAAGTCCCACAAGGTCGGTAGCGGAGGAAGGGGCCTGAGGAGTTCTTCATTGACTAGTGGCTGAGGAAGATGATTCCTTCGGCGGGCTGACCTAGGTACTCGCCATCTCCTTCAAGATCCCTGAGGGGGTGTTTGGATTGCCCTATCAGGTTGGTGAGTGGCCCTAGCTTGGCAAACTGCCTCATGTTTTAGGGATTTGAGCCTACTTCGCCCATGGTAGACTTCCCAGGGCTGAGAGGTCGAGGGCTCTGAAAGGTCTAGTGCATGCTCGTGAGGGGCTTATAACGGGGCTTCCTCTTGAACGGGAGCGAAGGCTTGGACGTGTCTTGAGAGAACCGCACAGACGATGTGGCCTTGCTGGACTTTCTTCGTGACTAAGGCCTTGAACCCAATGCACTCCTTGAGTTCGTGACCCCACACTTGGTGATAAGGGCACCAGAGTTTTTCTGTGCCCTGAGTAAGACGCTTAGGCTATCTGGCTGACTTGGGGGTGACAAGACCTTGCTAAAGCATTGCCTCAAAGAGGGCATGCAGAGGGCCTTGCTCAGTATTTTGCTGGGCTTGCGTCAGGGGGTCTTCTTGCACAGGCGGAAGAGGGACCTAAGGGTGTCTTGCCAGGTCGCCCTGAACCTCCTGACACTGCTGCATATTTTCTGTCAAGAGTTTATGGAAGCCAGTGTACCTGCTGACGTCATGACCTCGTATCTGGTGATATGCACACCAGAGGTTCTCGACCCCTGGAGGCAGGAACTTGGGCTGCCTTGTTAGCTTTAGGGTGGCGATCCCTTCTTTGAGCATTATAGAGAAAATGCATGAAGGATAACGAGTGCCCCGTCGTCTTCTCAGATCGTGACTATGTGAGATGCCTCAGCTGCCCCCGAATGCCTTTTTCAACTCTTTGAGCTTTATCAAGCCCTTGTTGATAAGGGCCTCGATAGTGTCGTTGGGCTTGTAGCAGTCGTGAGTGGGGTGGGCTACTCTCCTATGATAGGCGCAATACTTCTCAGTTGACTCCTGCCTCGATGACTCTACAGTGGTGCCTTTGACATCTGGATCATATTCTGTTCTAGAGCAGTGCAAGGGTTCACTCCATGTCAATGGGGTAAACCTTATTCTGATGATGGGTGGGTTCAGTAGTCGTTCCGCTTACTGTTTTTAGGAGGTGGGATCACATTGTAGGATTGCTGCTTGACCTCGGTCTGAGGCTTCTGTGCTTTAGAGAGGTCGAGAGTTTGGGGAGCCGCACCTTTGGTGTTGTCACGGTGACTGCCACGCTGATCACTACCTTTTGATTGCCCCAACTACTGGAGCAAGAGTTTGAGCCAGAGGTCGACGAGGGCTGCCGTGGTGCTTGAAAAATCCCTTGGTATGAACTGCCTTAGAGATGTGCTCTGACATGGAGGGTGGATTGGATGCCGCGACATGTAAGGCAATCTCGAGAAGCATGTTTCGTATGCAGGTCTGGGCTGCTTCCTTCTTGGTCATGGGAGTGGCGTGAAAGGTCTCCATCTCTCTTCATCGGGTGATGAACTTGTCAATCGGCTCACTTGGGTCTTGCATCAAGGTGGGGAGCTCGATAGTTTCCATGTTCCTTTGGACTTCAAAGAAGCATTGGTAGAACAACTACTCCATTTCTTGCCAAGTGTGTACCAAGTTTGATGGCAGCAGAGCATACCATTGGAAGGTTGGTCGTTCTAGAGTGCCGATGAACTGGCGAAGGAGGAGACGTCCGTCGGTTTCTGTCTCTCGACAGGCCGCTTGGAATTGGGCTGTATGCTGGTGAGGAGACGTCGTACTATTGAAAAGGGGGAGTTTCCCTTTTTGGTAGTTCGGAGGAAATGACACCTGGTCAATGTATGAAGGATACAACTTTTGATAGAGTGGTGTCTTCTGCATGCCTGGGACCTTGTTCTTGAGGCTATGGGCCACCATAGCATCTATGTCGATTTGGGAGACCCCGTGAGAAGAGGAGTTGTCTTGGGAGACCGGAAGGGGAGTCTGCCTAGGAGCTGTGTCCTCACTGGTCAGGGAATCAGACGAAGAAGGGGGCTTGGAGGCCTTTAGGCGCTCCATCTTTCTGAGGATAGCTTGCATCATTTCCTTGAACTTGTTCATTCGCTCCTCCTAACGTCGTTGGGGCTTTGTATGCTGATCTTCTGAGGACCGGTTCTTGATGATCTTGGGACTGTGACTTTTGGGTGGTGATCACCAAACAATATTCCTAGACTTGCTCAGGCTCCGGAGATTGAAGAGGGAAGAAGGGATTACAATGCAGGAAGTCATCACGGGTGGTGACCTGGACTGCCTTGGAGGTTTCCTTGGCCATGATTTGCAGGCCTCTGTTTTGCTTGATCCTGAGGCGGCTGTGGACCTCATTCCAGAACCGAGCATGGGACCTGGACTACCTCGTTTTCTTCGAACAGGCGAGGGCCATGTCTATGAACTGAAGCAGGAAGTGGGGCCCAAGGATGGAGGGCAGCTTGGGTTCTTGTCTTGGAGGCTGGGGGCCTCTGTCTGACATCAAGCCGTTGCCTCGAATTCCTTTGTGAGGCCCTAGTGTTCGATTGACCCAAGGATAGCTCAAGATGGTACTCTTAGGGAAGACCTTTGAGTACCAGAGGTCAAGGTGTTTGCTTGGAATCGGGGAAGCGACAAAGGAAGAAGCTGGTTCGTGACTCCGCTTGAGTCTGGATCCGAGAGGGGCCTACAAAGATGGTGTGTGTGCACCTTCAGGGTTAGCCGTCTGGGTGACTTGGGGGTCAGCCCGGGCTCGATCAATGGGTTCATCCTGAGGAGGCCGAGACTCACGAGCTTGTGTTTGTGAGGGACGACGCAGGAGCTTATCTCTCACAAGTGAAGCTGTGTGTGCTGGGAGAGAAGACGAAACGGTCGACGCCCTTGTGCTTGAGGTGGAATAGAGCTAGTGCTGCCCCAAGCTATGGAAAGCGAATGCATGGGGCATGTAGGGTTTAGCCCGAGAAGGCTTGGCCCTGGATGCGAGCTCAAGGAAACATGAGGGTTGCCTCGAGGTGTGGCTCGAGTAGATAAACAACGAGCCTTTGAGTGTGTGTCAGAGGTGAAGACCTCGGGACCTCCGCCTTTGTGTACTGACCCTCCAGGTGTGGAGCCCTGGAGTAGTGAAGGAGCACAGGGAGTTGCCTTGTGGTGAACCTCAAAAGCAACGACAGTTTTCTTGCCTTTTGCAGGGATGGACGAGGCAGCATTCCGGCGTACCGCATCAGTATGACTGTAGGAGATTTTCCAATAGCAGGGTGTGCGACTTCAGAACTGCTACCCATGCAAGGGCCCTTGGTGGAGAGTCCCCCAGGGAAAGAAAGAGGGAAGGTAGGGACCTTTAAGTCCCCTCTCGCACTGATCCAGGTGAGAACCTGAGAGCCGGATCGTGAGTCCTGACTCAAGAGGAGAGTAGGGAAGGAGCCTTGAGGGACAAACATCCCTCGAACAGCCACAAGTGCAGGGATAAGGATGTCCCCGACTCGGATGAATGGGTTGAACAACCCAAGTGCCATAGAAATAGGTGCAGAAAGTAAAAAGGAAATTGGTCAAACAAGAGCGAACAGACTAAGGGGTAGTATGTTCCCAGTGGAGTCGCCAAGCTGATTAGGTGCCTCGATCTCGCCCTTCGGATCTAGGTGATCTGACGGTACGTGTCTCAGGTTTTGGTGAGCTTGGGATTTGAGACCGCTATCTCGGAACCTTACTCGAGGGCAAAGGCAGGTATACCAACAATTGAGAGAGGAATTTTAGGTGGATTCGGGCTAGCTCGCATGGGCGCCCTCTTAGATCACGAAGAAGGCTCCCCAACTGCTTGAGCTGGTTTGTAATCGCCTCTCTTGACCTGTAGTCCTCTTATTTTTTTGTACAACACTTCTATGGTTAATTTGTAAGACAAGTGGGTCGAAAGGACCCACCCTTGTCTTAGGGCAATGCACGTTCACATGAGAAGGCGATGAAGTGCAAGGTTTGGTGAAAGATAGAAAATAGAAGAGAGCTTGACATAGGGGTGAGACTAGCATGACAACAAAAAATTACCGACTCGGAGTGGTAGCAAGTCGGGCATGGTTATCAGGACCAGCACAACGGAAATACTACTCAAAACCAAGGTCGGCGCGTCGGTGATAGGCTAGGGATACCCTCAGTCAAGTGAGAGGAGAAAGAGGTAAAGAGGAAAGAACGAGACGGCCAAGAGAAGGAGAAATCTGGATATCAATAGGCATCACGATGGGCAATGCAAGGAGACTGTATATCCCTTGTGGGTGATGGTAGCTCCTAACGAGGCACACGACGATAGGTTCTCCTAGGTCGCATGGCGATAGACGTGAGACACAGGAAAAATGACGACGAGCAATGGGCACGCAGAGGAAGCTCGTGGACGACGATAGGTGTTGCCAAGCCCCTAGAGGGCGGCGATTGGTATTGCCATCTACACTAGATGCACGGCAGGGAATGACCCTTGCAGACGCCAACAAGCGTTGATGTTTGGGTTCTTCACCGAGATGTCAAAGCTGCGTCTGTGGGCGGTGATGAGCAACGCCGTATACAGACCTCACTTAAAGGAAGAAACAGACGAGTAGAAGGGGAAGGACACTCGCGCATGGTGCTGCCCTCGCCATGCACGCCCTGGGAGTCCAAGGGGGAGGCATGCACGACACTACCACTATCGTGCATGACCTTTGCGAGGAACTCAGGCGAAGAAGAAGGAGAAGAGAGGGAGAAGAGAGAGAGAAGAAGAAAAGAAAAAGAAGAGAGAGAAATTTTACTTTAAACCTAGGGATACAGGTCAAAAGTTTCTGTCACCTCACTCCCTCTCTCAAGCATGACATAACAATGGTAAGAAAGAGAAACTTGTATTAAGTGAAAACTCTCTCTTGTGTGTGTATGCCTCTGTCTCTCTTTTTTTCTCGTACAATGATGGTACTTATATATAAAAGTGTACCCCAAACTTGGGTGGATGATCAAAAGTAACCCTAACTGTTGGAAATTAAGATTGAATTGAATTAAAAAAAATTAGAAAATAGGGTACAAAATGACAGATTTGCCCCTTCCTAACAAGTTGTGGAATTTCAAAATAGTCCTTATGTTGCCCTAAGACCTGCGTGATCTTGCATGGTTGATCCGGGGTCGTTTTGATGCCTGGTTGATCGTAAGTGATTGTTTTCTTGTAGGGCTCGGCATGACGATCAATTTGATACCAAGTTCGAGCCATGGATCGTGTTTTTGGTGTACGATCATGTGACTTGAAATTTGAGCAGATCTTGAAACTTTGGATCGATAGTATGTTCATTCCTTGATGTTTTTATGTATTTTCTTTGCTGAATCACACTGAGCATGCCACTACGATCACTAAGCACCAAACACAGCTCGATTCCGTGGCCGAACGAAGATTTGGCAAGTTTAGAATTTTGGTCGGAATCAAGGATTCCGACGACAGAATTTGTAGTCTGTTCGTTGGCTTCATGTGCAGAATCCGATCATTAATCATGTATGGGGTTGGGGTCAGAGATGGCCCGAGACCTTATGCGAGTAATGGAATTGGTCTCGCGTCGTCGGGCTCGCGAGCGGTGTGATTTGGCCACTCGAGCGTGGCATGACGATGCTCAATTTCCTGCACCTTCTTCATGGATAAGCAAAGCGTTACTTCGCGCTCGGGTATCGTCATGGGGCGTGCCACATATAGAATCGCTTATCTTGACTAGACGAATATGGTCACCAAATTTTAGCACGATCTGACTTAGGACGAGTGAGATATGAGCATCGAAAGTTACTAGTCGTGACTGTCTCTTCAATGGTATAGTGTTACAGGGTGACCGCACGAGAATAGAGTGCGGCTTCTCCTGTTTTACTCTTTCGCCTATAACGTCTTCTTGGAATGTCCGTTTGAGCTGAAACTTGACCCTTGGGGGTTTTCAACCATGCCGGATCCAATGGTGGTGGTCCTACAACAATTTGAGATGCTTAAAATGTAGCTCTAGTTATAGGGGTCCGTTTCAGGGTGCAAGAGGCCGATTCCGTCGAAACTGTTTCTCAGTCTGCACGGCCTTAGACATGTAAGATTGCGGCAAAACTTGGCAGGGGACTCTTGAGAGACCTCATGAAGATCTTAGCTAGTTATGGGGATGTTCTGCGACTCTCGAAATTTCCACTACTTGCTAGGCCTTTATTGAGCAGGGGCCCCATGTTGATGAAAAATACCTTCCAACAAAATTATTTTCTCAATTTGTATATCCTAATAATTTTGTCATAAAATCTATGGTTATATGATTAGGATATACCTCTCTTATGAAAATTAGCAAGTCATCCGATACTTCCTTTTCAATAATCCAGATAAGTAATTTAGGCTCTAAGGAAGTCTATATGAAATTGGTTATCACTATACTGATTCTTTCGACAGAGGTGAGAAAGCACTCAATATTAGGGCAGTTTTCTGTAGTTGAATTACTACTTTCTGGTTTAGGAGAAAAAGAACTCATAACCTTTTGACAAAGTTTTTGTCCTTCTTTCGGGGTTTCTAAGGACTATGTCAGCCACTCATTTTTTTAGACTGCATTTTTTTGGACCATTCTTATCATTTTCATTTCACTGGTGAGGGCATCTAGAAGACGATGTTCTTTTCCAGGAAGTTTTTCAACTGAAAATTCATACTGGGAAAGGATAAACTGCCACCATGCATATTTCTATAATTTTGGGTTGCTGGTGATTTTCTTTTTCATTATGCTTACGAAATTTGAATAGTTGCTTCTAAGAATAAATGTTTCTCCAATTAAACTGGTATGAAACGTTTCGACTCCTTTGACTGGAGCTAATATTTATTTTTCAGCTGGTTAATAATTCAACTCATGCTTTTTGAACTGGCCGCTAGTATAAGTACATATTCTTTTTTCTTTTTTATATTTCTTTAACAGTACTACCGTACAAGTGTCAGAATATGAATATGTACAAAGAATAAAATGACCTCCACATACTGGTGCAAGAGGGGGCAGAGATTGTGCTTCTGTTTTGAGGTTTCTTACCTCCTGAGTAGCTTCTTCTGACCATCAGAATGGTTCTTCTTTCATAGCTAATCTAGTTTTCTTGGTTTTCTTAGAAAGTTTGTCAATAAAGTCTTGAATATAATTAAGACAACTAAGAAATTTCTTCCATTGAAGCTTATCCTGCAGCTTATCTGGAAATTTTTCAATTTTATGGATGACATGGGGCTGCATCTGGATTTAGCCTTTGGAGATATGTACACCAAGAAAATCAATTGATTCTTTGACGATATGAAATTTGTCTTTTGGAGAAGAAATACCTATTCCATGTTTCTGCACAATTTTTGAAAATGTTCTGAGATGCTCTAGATGTTCTGGCATGTTATCTGGAAAAACAACAAAATCATCTATGTAGTTAGCAATAAAATGTGAGAATGGTTTGAATATTGAATCCATCCTCCTTTGAAAATGTGAAGGAGAATTTTTTAGCTTGAAGGGCATCACTAGCCATTCATATAAACCTTCAGGAGTAGAAAAGGTTGTTTTGTGAATATCTTTTTTTTCAATTTTCACTTGATGATACCCTGCAATCGAATTTTGAGAAAATCTATTTTTCTACAACTCCATGTATCAACTCTTCCTTACGGGGTAATGGCCATTTAATATCTATTGTGACCTGGTTTAGAGGAATATAGTTAATTACTATTCTGTCTTTTCCTCTGTTTTCTTCTGAATGATTTCTCATAATAAAAGTTGCACACGAATAATTTGACTGGGATGACCTAATTAACTATTTTTCTTTCAATTCTTTTATCAGAGTTTGCATATCATCTTCATCCTCTTTATTACATCTTATAGGTTTATTCTGAACTGGAATATCATGGAGAGTTGGTATATGGGCTTTAGACGAATCCTTATCCCAATTTTTTAGAGGATGTTCAACACAACATCTTTTGAGGATTTCCCTAATTTCTCTTACATTAAGTAGTTTTAAACTGACTTCTAGGCTCATGCCCTTTATTTTTTTTGATGATCTCATATTTCCTATGTTCTTTTTCCAACTTCTGAACATCTTTCATAACTTTTATTATAAAAGGATTTTTTTGAATTTCGTTTGACCTCATTTTGAAAGTTGGTGGAATTCGAGGTACGTTTTTTTTTCTCCTTATATAGTAAAAATTATCATATATCTCGACACTGTGTAAGACTCGGTGGAATTCGAGGTACATTTCTTTTCTCCTTATATAGTAAAAATTATCAAATCTCTCGACACTGTGTAAGAGTTATTTCATCTAGAGTTACAGAGCCTATCTCTGCTTGATATCCTCCATCCTCAGTATTAACAAAATTGACAAAAATCCTTTTTTTTTTTTTCCAATTCTAACAAGAATATTAATGGAAAATTCCGTTAATTTTATTCTTCCATTCATTGTATCAACTTCTTGTCCTTGAGAATATTTCACCCAATTTTTCTATAGTACTTTAGTGCAAAAATTTATGTTAGTTCTAGTGTCAAGAAATAATTCTATGCTTTTCCAATTTTCACCTCTATCTGTAGCAATTTTCGTTGGCATTAGTAACAAATTTTGAGAGTGTACCATTTTTCGAATTTGATACAAATTTTCTTTTGAAATTTTTTCATCGTTTAATGGTTTTTGAAATAATTTTCTGTAATCTCCCTTATAGTCACTTTGAAAACTTTGTTTAATTTGTTCAATATGAGTATCTTCATCAGAAAAACACTAATAAATCACTAGATTCATCATTACTGGATAGAGAACTTACAAAGTCTTCTTCAATTATTTGGTAGGGGCAATATGTCAAGCATTCTTACTGTTGTTTGTTCTATTCCCTCGAGACAACATCTTTCTAGGTCATCATCTTGCTTTGTCCTACCATTTCTTCTTTTTCATCATTTTCATCACCTATACTTTCATCATTTAGAGCAGGAGTAGAAGTAGAGGAAGAGTCTAAAAGTTTTTTGAGATCTCCATTGTACAACAAATTTGTTATTTATGACTCTCCAATCAACTCCAAAACATTATTTTTCTAAAATTTCAACAAATACAGGACATACAAAACCATCTTTTCGGGCCAAATATAGTTCCAATAAAGCATAATTTTTTTTACCAAAATTACTGTAATACAAACTTCTTCAATATTCAATCATATGCAATGGATATTGCTTCGATATATACCCATTCTTTTCTTTCAGCATTTTTTTTTTGTACAACTCTGGAAGATCATGCATAGAAAAATTAAATCTCTTTATCACATAGAGGAATATTTATTCCAATGATGCAAAAACTAGGTTTCAAGTAAAAGTTTGTTTTCACTATTGGTCATTGGCTTTTCGGGGTAAGAGATATTATCATAAAGCCATGGACAAATCATTTTTGGAAAAATCTTTTGCTCACCACGCTTCACTGTGGTAAGAGGGGACAAACTGGAGCAAACTTGTACGCTCTGATACCAGAAAAGAAGAGAGAGGTGAAGAGAGAGAGAAAGCCAAAAATGATAACGGCTCATGGAATGTCTTGGCTGCACTTGCCCGAATGAATCTCTTCGAAGCAAGCAGTGCCTCGAGCTGTGTAATTTCCTTGGCCAGAGTCTCACTCGATGACTCGGCCGCATCATAGCATTCCTGACCTCATCCTTTTGAGCAATAAGAACCTCCAAAGAGGAGAGGCGAGTTTCGAATCTCTTCTGGCACTTGTCTTGAACGAATCCTCTCCTTATCCACAAAAGAGGGGAGAGCTCTTTGGAACGTGCCACCAGCTCCCCAAGACCCTCAATGGAGTAACTTGTCATTTTCGAAGGACTTCATGTTGTTGTGGCATTGGGTGTACCGCACAAGGTATATGAAAATAAAATTTTTTCACTAAATTTCCATGAAATTTACATCAAAGACGCATTGGGGAAACTCCACAACAAATTCAATGGATAAATAAAAAGACTTCAAGATCCTAAACAATTACTCCCACTCAATTGATAAGTACAAATTCCACAAATTCAAAAATTACATCAAACTTGATATGTTTCTTCATTACATACATTATTCATTACATAAACATCTCAACTCAATAAACAAAAACAAAGTACACATTTCATCAAACTTGATATGTTTCTTCATTACCTACATTCTTCATGACATAAACATCTCAACTCAATAAACAAAAAACAAAGTAAGTACACTAGATTACATTGGTGTGGGAAGCTTATTTATTTTTTCACGGTATCGGGAGGAGCCCTATGTATATAAGTACTAGAATTATTCAAACTTTCCACTTATAGCCGTTGAGTGTGGTTTCTAGTCATAATACAAGACTAAATACACTCATAGAAATATGCAAGTAAACCCAACAATATAATGCAAGAAATAGGTATTAAATTGATGCCAGGTCTATATACCTTGGCAGACGGTGAGTAACTATGCAAAACCTAGGGATAAGATTCTTGGAAATATAAAAGGCATGCTCCTAGTATCACAATGGAGTATGATGCACGTAGGAGCATTATATGAGGGCCCTCATATGCCTTAAGAGTTTTGGTCATCGGTCAACTCATAGACCTTGGCTAATGATCAATGATAGCAAAAGGTGCCAAGCCATCTCAATTTGAGGCAAGTTCTAAGACATATATCCCTGAAGCTACAATATGCCTTTCCACACAATATTGAAAGAGTTTGAATATGATACATATACTTTCGAAACTATTGTCAGTCAAATATATGTGTCTTGGCTAACGGCGGGTCATAAAAGACTATCCAACCATCTCAATTTGAGATAAGCTCTAGGACATATATTTCGAGACCACAATATGCCTCTCCATACAATATTGAACGAATTTGGATATGGTACAATACGTCTTCGAATCTGTCATCTGCCAAAGGAGTGTTTGACAGCCGGAACATAAGAAAACCTCATCATATGATATCATATTGAGGCGTGTCCTTGCATACATATTCAATGAGGCCTTATATGGCCCAAGAATCATATAGGTTGGACATCATTCCATAATTTACCGCCGGCCATATTATGCCTTGACTGACAACCCAAAACATGATATTTTGGGGATTGATCCAAAATTCTTGGGAATTAATATTTGAAGCATTATATCTCTCATCCAAAAGTTTTAGGTCACTTGGAGATTGCTTAACTCCTCATCCACAACCATTAGCAGCCAGACCCTTATCCATCGTTTGCTAGACATATTGTCATGATGACTTCCGTTGACTAATTTTGGCATTTCTCCCAATCTATAAGGAGTTTCTCATACGACTTAAACCATTAGATTTCTGACTCAATGTCCTGTCAACCATATAAGTGCGGCATCCTATGGATCTCTCATATGAGAGTGGCAAGCTTCGCAATAGTAACCATAAAAACTTTGCAAAGAATGATTTCTCCCAATATATATAAAGTATTGAGCTCAAATTTTGTGGAGATGGGTGTCATAATCCCTTCTACCAAATTATCATACTACTAGGATCTATAATTCCTACGGTGAGAGCGATTGAGTCCGCAATACTTAGATTTATTGTCGCAATCAACAACATAAATGTGTTCAATTTCAATGGGACATATTTCTCTCGTCTGTGATCCATTTGAGGTGAGGTTTGAACCAAATGGATCTTGAGGGATTATAAAACCTCTTCAATAGGAGCTTGAAGGATTTTTCTTCTTTTGACTTACTCTTGTCCTCTTCCTCCTCTTTGATTTTGAATCTTTCACCTTTGATGATGTTTTCAATTGATTGTGGTTGCAGTTCTTGAAGGAGGACTAAGATTTGGGATGTTGTTGAAGACTTGGGGATGGCTTGCATGCTTACGACCCCCTTCTGTAACAGTTATTGCAATATGTGACTGGATGGCTCACAAATTTTGAATGAGTATCCTCCTAATTGGTGACAATCATTGTAGGCCCCTTGGGTTTCTTGAGGAGGTGAATCAACAACTAGTCTTTTAAAATCTGCAGAATCATAGAATGGAGCTTGTAGACACCACCCTCGAAACCCGGCTAAGGGAATTCATAAAACCTTTGATTCAAAGTCCAAAGGACCACATAAAAAATAGTAGACCATAAGTGACCTAAAACTCAAGAGAACTATCCCCAAACTTATCCCAATATCCTCACATAGTCATCTTAGAGACCCATCGCCTTGTGAACCCAAACAACTGACCTAAGCACCTATCGGGCATCTAGAAACCTGAATTCTTAGCCTTGTAGACACCTAAAAATATCTCAAATTTAATCAAATTTAGTTTCAAATTCTAGAGGAGGCCACAAGCTTTCCAACGGTCCATGAATCACATGCATCAGACTTACGGTTAGAAAGTTAAAGCTTGAGGGCAATTGTTTGAGTAAATAACAATTTAGTTCTAAACGGGCTGGACACGTATTAGCACGTGACACGTTGTGCAGCTCATTGGACTCAGGGCAGCTCGATGATGCAGTAAAATCATTTTTTAATTAGGATAAATCTAAAAAATTGGATAAATCTGAAAAATTTCGAAACAGTTCCAAAAACATAAAGAAAAATATGTAGTAGAAGCCTATAAATACCCTTCTCCAAAACCCAAAATGCACATTAGTAAAAGAAAATAAAATTCCCTATAAATCCTTAGAAAATAGGAGAAGTTAGTTAGGAAAAATACCCCAAAAGCAGGAAAATTCCTTAGAAAATTCTTAAAAATTAGAAAAAAATCCTAACAAATCCTTAAAAGTCACAAAAAAATTCCAAAATTTAGATTTTACCCTTGGAGATCCTAGGAGACCCCCAAAACCTTAGAAAACTAAGGATAACATCCTCCAAACCCAAGAAAAACCTAGGTAAATCTTACCTAAAAATCTCGAGCTTTTTCTTGCCTAGGAACCCTAGATCTAGGTCAAAGAACATTAGATCTATCAATTTTAACAAGTATAAGGCATCTATAAAAGGAGATGTTAGCGTGAATCAGAAGAACGACTTGATTCAAGCCCAAAATTCCATGTTCCGAGTCTCTAGAAGTTAAGTATTTCTTTCTCTTTTTAATTTAGTTTATTTTTTTTCACTTAATTCTCTATTTTTTTTGTTTTTCGAAAATTTATTTATGATTAAAGTCAGTAAAATTTTTGAAAGTTTTTTCTTTGTCAAAATATAGATTTGACACTGATGTTGCTAGTAGATTAAGAAGTGGACCGGATCTGCATAGATCTGCAATTTTTCTGAGCCCATAGTTTGAGAGACCCCACATTCTCTACATCTTTATAAAATTCACTCAGTTTTATAAAAATTTAAGTTGATCTCATCCAGAGATCGGCGCATATCAGAGTGTAAACAAAGCTCCTTAGGAATGAGCCTTACTACTTGGTATTGCTGGGGGCATTCAGTCACAAAAATAGGATTGGAAGACTCACTATTTTGCCCATTTTTATTGAAGCCATCAAGTTGGACTAGCCCCTTGTTAATGGAGGACTGAATGATTTCCTTAATAGGTAGCAATCTTCAACAACATGCCCAACCAAACGATGGAAGATGTAGTACTTTGAATGATCCTCCATCCCCACCTCTTTTTGTCTTTTGGGTTCCGGTAGCTCGATCATTCCTTCATCCAGGAGAATTTGGAGGGTCATTGGGATCCACTATTTGTTAAAAGTATAAACTTTGTTTAGCTTTTGAGTTAAAGTGGGCCGATTTCATGAGTGTTGAGAGGTTTGTGCTGACACTTATTGTTTAGGGTGGGGAGCTTGCTACGGGTGTTGAGGTTGTTGGGCACGCAACTTTTCTTAAGAGACATCAATTCTTGAAGTTTCTTGAGGTGAGGGGATGGGTTGGGCTGAGGAATATTGTCCCTTGTCTTGGGTCGTTGTGCTAGCCATAGCCCCCACTTGCTGATTATGAGGACAGTTCCCATTACTATCTCTTTCTCGATTGGCCCTATTGGCCTATTCATAGTTTGACCAGCATAAATCCCCATGGTGCTCAAGTAGTCCTTCTACAACGACTGCTTGTGAAACCAGCTCAGCAAATATTTGTGGCTTGGATGCTAGCATAGATACTGAAACCTCTTTTCTCATGTTCCACGGACAAGTTTGGATAGCTTGGATTTCTGGTATGGGTTACTCTGACGGGTGTGGTTTCTATAAGGTTGCAACCTTAAACAATCCAATTAAGGCGCACAACATGTAATTTTGGTGAAGGCATTCTTTGAAGGGTGCGGTTTCTATGAGGTTGCAACCTTAAACAATCCAATTTTATAAGGTCTAGATACTGTGTTGTATGATGTTTATCATAACATGTAATTTCAAAAATAGTTAAAATTAAGTAGATCTATAAATATATAAAAATATTGAAAATGGATGGTCTAGATAAAGTGCTGCAAGATGCACTATTTCTGGTACTCAAAAACTTTTTTTTTCCATATTCATATATCTCGATGTCGAGATGTTCGATTAGAGTGTTTTTTCAACATTACAATAACATTTTCGCTAGATTTTTGAGGTGCATATGCGATTCTACATTTTAAGGTTGCAACCTTATATAAACTTTTCTCTTCTTAGAATTATCTCAAAATTTATTTTCATATCTAATTAGAAAATTTTAAACTCCAAAAATAGTTAAAATCAAGTGGATTTATAAACATATGAAAATCTTGAAAATGGACGGTCAAGATAATGTATTGCAAGATGTCTATGTTTGGGACTCAAAATATTTTTTTCTTTGATATTCATACATCTCGATGCCGAGATGATAAATTAGAGGTTTTTTCAACACTAAAACAGCCTTTTCTGATGGATTTTTTAGGTGCATATGTAATTCTACATTTTAAGGTTGCAACCTTATGTAAACTTTTTCTTACTCTGACATATAGCTAAATTCTGCCATTTCTGAATATAAGTGACAACAAATTCATTGGACTGCTGCCTCATGGTGAGCAATTCAAGTGCATCAACTTCCCTTTCACCATCATAAAACTATTTGTAGAATTCAGCCTCCATTTCAGCCCATGTTTGATTAGAATCAGGGGGCAAGCGTGAGTACCACTTGAATGCAGGGCGAATAAGTGTTTCTACAAACTGTCTTCAAAGCAAGCGGTATTCTGCAGTTGACTCTTGACATGCGGCTGTGGGGATCCAGTCTGATCGTACAAAGGCAATCTACCCCTTTAGTAATTTTGAGGGAAAGGCAACTGGTCTATATAAGCAGGGTAAGGCTTTTTGTACAATTCAGGCCCTGCTGAGGCTGAACTTTGAACTCCCTCCAAGCTATTAGCGATCATAGCCTTGACATCATCAACTATAAATGAGGGCTGGCACCTCCTAAGGAGGAATGCCCCAAGCCATTCCATTTTTGGAATACCATGTTCCAAGTGGTTGGGTTCAAGTTTAGGTTAGCAAAAGATGTGGGTATGAATGGTTTGGACTGACGGGGTTTTGGCATCCGCCAGTAAACTTGTGGCTAGATTGAAATTATTTCAGGGCAGGTCTTTGGCCTGGAAATGTATTTGTTTAGGGATCACTGGATTGCACCCCAGGGATTTTATCGCCCTTGGATTGGGTTGTAGGCGCTCTTTTATGTTGGCATGGCTACGCATGCAAGGATGAGCGCGACTCCTTTTACCGACAACGTGGCTACCCATACTGCCCCTAACTCGGCTACCTGTACTGGGCTTACTGAGGCTTCCCCCATTTGAGGTTTGAGGAGTCATGTGTGATTTGCGAGTGTGGCTACCCATGCTCGGACCATTAACATAGCTATCCATGCTTAGGGAGTGGCTTTCCGAAGTTCCACTTGAGACGTCGATCTTGTGCCTAGGGAGTGGGTTTTCGAAGTTCCACTAGAGACGTCGAACTTGTGCCCCCAACTTTGTGCATTTCAGATCAGGACTGAAATGGAGCTGATCAAAAGGAAAGTTGGAGTTTCCATCGCGGTGTGGACCGGAAATGGGAAAGAGCTTGAGTAAGTGTTGAAAACCAAGGGTTCAGACTCAAGGGTGGAGCGGTTCCCAATGGAGATGATAGAAAATATGTACGGTTCGAATTGCGTGTATGTGTTTGCTCTTGTGACTCGATTACACTTAGAATAAAGTGGATATAGACCAGAGGCACACGATAGAAACCGACAACTTTATTGCTATAAGAAGCAAATACAAAAAGGGAGGTTCTCTCCCAGATCTGGCAGAACTCGAGCCCTCTTAGACCACCGGCATTTGGTACCAAGGAAGCCCTCTTTCCAAGACATGGGCGTTCTATCAGGCTAGAATGAGGAGAAAACTCAAATGACTGAAGAAGCCAATTGCTTATGAGAGGCCCATGTACCCTCTGAATTCCCGACGATGAGCTCATGAACTTTGTGTTTTGGAAGTGGGTACTCCAAGTTTTTCTTTAGTTTTGAAAGTTTTTGGTTCTTGGAGTTGTGAATCTGAGTATTTTGAGTATTTTTATTTCTTGGGGTTTATGTGAATTTTGGGATTTTTTTTGTTAATTTTTGAGGATTTTCTAATTTTTTAGAGTATTTTGTGTATTTAGGATTTTAAGGAAGGGTAATTTGGACTTGGAGTCACCCCCCCCCCCCCCCTTTGCATGAGGTCTCTTTAAAGACGCACATAAAAGAGGTTGACTTAATGTCGAAAATCCCTCGGGGTGGATTCACGATTGATGTTGGATGGGCCCAAAGCCCAACTGATGCATCGACAAGGACACAACCCGTCGTCGAACTTGTAAGGGCATTCTGGGTAGTTTTAGGATTAGGGGTAACTTTTGGGGGGATTTCTATTTCTAAAGGTATTTTCGAGACTTTGACAAGTTGAGGGATAGTTTGGGTACCATGAGATGGAGGCAGAGGTAGTTTGAGAAGTTTGAATTTTCTCTCTCTAGGTTAGGGTTATTTTTTAACCCTTAAAAAACGAGGTTAATTCTATAGAAATGGGTAGAAAACTAAAAAATTGGTGAGTGAAAAATAAAAAGTATGGCTCAAAGGGGGTGGATTATTAAAAATAACATTGGGCTAGGGCTGAAAATTACCAAAAAAGACATTTGAACTTTGAAATTTTTTATGATTTCCCTTTGTGGAAGCTTCCTTTTTTATCCACCACCAAAACCCATCAAATCAGACCTTTTTCCACCATTTCGGCCCAAATTTTTTCCATCAAATTGTGGATCAATCAACCATGATCAATTTGCAACAAATTTGAGTTAAAACCATTGCCAATTCGTCAAGTTCTACTAATTTTGAGTTTTGGGTTTTCATTTCGAATAAAGATTGCATACCAATTTCTATACCTCGTCATTGCACTCAAATTTGGCCATTATTTGATGATCAACCCATAGATTCTTAAATGAAGGATGCTGAGACCGATGTTTGGTGAAACTTTTGGCCCAATAGATCTGAAAAAGAAAAAGATCATACCACCACAATGATCTAATGATATATTTTTGATACCAAAGGATTTGGGGTTTCCCTCAATGCTCGCATCAAAATTTAGCTTCAATGACTCTGCAAGAGGAGGAGACCAATTAATTAGCTTCTGAATCTTCCTAACTGACATTCTTGCCACTTCTTTCATATTAGATACTAGATAAACTTTGGAAACACATCTAAACTCCATCATAGGCAGTGCCGAAAGATTTCTACCCCATGTTTTAAATCCTCATGATCCTTAAATCCTAAATGATTCTTCCTAATTCCTTCAAAAGTTATTGAATTTCTCTCCTATTGTGGAATCCACAAATGCTACAAAAACAATTTGCCAAATTGAGACTCTAGTCTTGGGAGAGGGGGACTTCCATTATGAAAATACGTCCATTACTGTTTCTTGGGGAACTAAAGAGAAGTAAAAAAGTTGAAGAAAGGCCAAGACCACAATTTATAAAGAAGGGGCTAGTGGAGAAGGACATGAGCAGTGGATTCCGCATCTTGACACAGTACAAAAATTAGTCAAAAGCATTCCCCTCTTTTGAGTTGATCCACCATTAGGAGTCTTTCTCTTAGGGCTAATCATGAGAAGGCCTAGGTTCCTGTGCAGTATGGGAAACTTCCATGGGATATTAGAAGATGCTTCAGTGGCAATGACTCAATTAGAGATTGGTGTATTAAATTGTTGAAGGGTATTTTTCGACACTTGTTATCCCCGATGCGCATAAGGAGAGAGCAACTTGCAACCTAGGTTTGCAGGAACCAAAATGCCTATGGACTACGGAAGTAGTAGATAAATAAGCCCCCATTCAGAACATAATTCCTGACAGCCCTAGAATGGCCCCAAAAAGATTGAAACATGGCTAGGGGTCTCCTAAGAACGCCCGTCGAGTTTCAAAGCAATCCGACAAAGTTAAAGTGGATCAGAGTTCAAAACAGTTTTCAGAATTCTGCCTCTAACACTAATAAAAAGACCCTGTAACTACAACCCTATCATCGAAACTTCAGATGATCACCAGACTGCTTCCATTGGATCAGAACGTCTGAAATCCCCCGAGTACCAAGTTCTAGCTTATTCGGACGCCTCTGAGTCAGTCTGGGTCAACTTACAAAAAATGGGTAGGCCGCACGGGAATTCGGTGCACCCTTGGTGAACCAACTTCCATTTATGGAAACTGTGTTCTCCAATTTCAGGCTGAATTCCCCTTAGCCATATCTCTTTCATCCGGGATCAAACTGAGCCCAAACTTGGAGAGGATGTTCGTCTCATCGGCCCGATCATTTTGAGATATGGCATGCCCACTGGTGTGGCCGGAGCCAAGAGAAATCGAAAAGAGAAGATCGCCATGGGAAGGCAAAAGTTGTAGGAAATTTGAAGAAAGTCCCTTTTGATCTAATAGCCATATCACAACGTCTGCATACTCGATCGATCTGAAAACATAGGCATTGCGACCACACGATCGAGAACCTCATTCAGGCCAAACCTCCCTAGTGAAGAACGACCGGATTTACTGTATTTCAAGGACAAAGAAGAGGCAATTTTCGGCCCCCGGAATCCCAACTCCAGCCAAAATTCCCGAATTGAGAAAGTGGTCATTTGAGCACCAAATTGAGCCATTCTCATTGCAAAATGATCAGGGCAACGTGCTCGACAATCCACTGTAAAGAAATTGAGGGGAACAATCCTGAAACGAGCACAATCTCAGATCTAAGATCGCAAGTTTCTCACAAAACTTGTCGCTTTGGGTGGGTTAGTGGCTCAAAATCTTGGTTCATGGATCGAAATCTATACCAAAATGACCATCGCATTGAGTTCTACAAATGTCTTATGTTATTTTGGCCGGACAATGGCCGGAAAGACCCCATGTCAACCACAAGAAGTTCACGTGAGTTCATGGCCATGGCAGGGACTGATCAGGAATTGCTTAGCTTGTTGTGGGCGAGGGGAAAAATCGTCATTTTTCTCGTAATTTTTAGCTTTTCTTTAATTCATTTTAATTGTATTTTTCAGCAATTAAGTTAGTTTTTGAGCATCCACCCGTGTTTTAGTGGTTGCCTATATATATCTAGCATGTAATAACCAAGAGGACGGTTACTCGATCCTTGATTCTGTTCCACTTAATTCAGATCATTGAGTGCTTTCCCCATTATTTTTCTTGTGCCCTGTGTTTGAGAGAGTGGAGAGAGAATATTTTTGCCATTTCCCCTTGGTCTTAGCTACTGAGACAAGGACTGTTAAGTAATCCCACTCCTTCCCATGTGTGAGGTTGGGGCCGTTGGGCCCGCCTCTTTCTCTCTCTACTCCCTCTTCTTTTCTCTCTTTCTATTCTTTCTCTCTTCTTTTCTCTTTTTCTCTCTCTTCTTTCTTTTCTCTTTTTCTCTCTCTCTTATTCTATTATTTCTCTCTTCTTCTCCTTCTCTTTGTTTTCCTTCTGTTCTCTCTTTCTCTCTCTACTTTTCTCTCTTCTTCTCCTTCTCTTTCTCTCTCTAATTTCCACTCTTTTCCTCCTCTTTCTCTCTCTTCTTCTCCTTTTCTCCCATCTCTTCTTTTTTCTCTTTCTCTCTCCTCTTTTCTCTTTCTGTCTCTACTTTTTTCTCTTTCTCTCTCTTCTTCTCCTTCTTTCTCTCCCTTCTCTTTTCCTCTCTTATTTTCTCTATTTCTCTCTTTTTTCTCTCTTCTCTTTTTCTTTCTCTCTTCTTCTCGTTCTCTTTCTCTCTCTCCTTCTCTTTCCCTCTTTTATATCCCTCTCATTCCTCTTGCCTTCCTCTTCCTCTTTTCCCCTCTCTTTCTCCTCTCCAAACGACAGTCAGGGGACTTTTCTTAAGTGGCAGTCTCAACTGTCGTCTCATTCTCTCACCCTCTCCCTACTTTTCCTCCCCTCAAGGACAGTGGTCAGAGCCTTTTCCTAAGTGGCAGGCCCCAACCACCATCTCGTCTCCTCTTTCTCTCACTACCCCGAGTGGCAGTCTGAAGCCCTTTCCCTGAGTGGCAGCCTCAGCCGCCGTCTCCCTTTTTCCCTTTTCTTCCAACTTCTTCATTCTTTATTCTCTCTCTTCTTCCCTCTTCTCTTCCTTGATCGGCAGCTTTGCCACTGCCTCGCCCTCTTTCTTCCTCTCTATTAAAAAAATCCTTCTCTCTCTCTTCTTCCTTTCTCTCTTAAAAAATCGTTCTCTCTTCCTCTTTTCTCTCTCTTAAAAAATCCTTCTCTTTCTCTTCTTCCTTTCTCTCTCTTTCAAAATCCTCCTCTCTCTCTTCCTCCTTTCTCTCTCTTAAAAAATCCTTCTCTCCCTTCCCTCTTCCCCAAGCGGCGGCTTAACCACTGCCTCTCTTCTTCTTCTTTCTCTTAAAAAATCCTTCTCTTTCTTCTTCCTTTCTCTCTCTTCAAAAATCCTTCTCTCTTCCTCCTTTCTCTCTCTTAAAAATCCTTCTCTCTCTTCTTCCTTTCTCTCTTCAAAAATCCTTCTCTCTCTTCTTCCTTTCTCTCTCATCAAATATCCTTCTCTCTTCCTCCCTTCTCTCTCTTAAAAAATCCTTCTCTCCCTTCCCTGTCCCTGAGGGGCAACTTAGCCACTGCCTCTCCTCTTCCTCTTTCTCTTAAAAAATCCTTCTCTCTCCTCTTCTTCTCTCTCTTAAAAAATCATTCTCTCTCTTCTTTTTCTTTCTCCCTTCAAGAACCTTTCTCTCTCTCCTGTTTCTCTCCCCCTTTGGAAATCCCTCACTCTCCCCTCTTTCTTCTCTCTTAAAAAATCCCCCTCTCTTCCCTCTTTCCCTCTCTCTTCATAAATCTCTATCTCTCTCTCCTCTTCCTATCTCTTCAAAGATACCTCTTCGCCCCTACTCTTTCTCTCTCTCTCTCTCTCTTTTATTTCTAAAATATCCTCTCCATCTCTCTATCTCTCTCTACTTACTTTCAAAAGCATATATCTTTCTCTTTTCCTTCTCTAAGATATCTCATTTTCTACTCCAATTCTCTTTTTGCCTTTATCCTGCATCTCTCTCATTCTCATACTCTCTCTCCTTCTTTCTTTCTCTTTCCATGATCTCTCCACCTTCTCCCTATCTCGTATTTCCCTCTTCTCTCTCATTTCCTCTTTTCGATCCCCCTCTTATATCTTTACCTATTTTCATTTTTATTTTTCTCTATCTCTCTCCCATGAGTACATACGAATGCTCACTTAAGAGACAAACCAGGGTCCCCTGATCCACTTGTCTGGACATTTTATGTGTGTGTGTGGCTGCAGGAAGGAAGAAAAGAGGTCAAGGGAGGCGAGCCTGAACCAGTCTCAGACTTGGGGGGCTTTCTTCGTGATCTAAGAGGGTGCCAACGTGAGTCAGCCTGAGCGTATCACGGATCCATGTGAGATAAGTCTCGCCTCACAACCTTAATTCCTCTCTCACTAGTTGGTACCCTGCCCGCGTCCTCTCCATGCGGTTCCCAAGAGAGCGATCTCCGGCCTCAGATCTAGTCGCAAACCCAAAACCAAGCCACCAGGCCATCCCTGCCCAGAGGGCGAGATCGAGGCACCCAACCATATATGTATACTTTAAAAGCTCTCTAAAGGTATCCAAGTTCTAGTGATTTCATCTGGTCTATCAGGGAGGTAGAAAAAATATCTTATTGGTTACAACAAGGTTACAAACTACTCCGACACTTGATTGTCCACCCTTCTTATTTGAAATTTGATATTTGATATCTCATGCTATTTGTCTGCCTCTCCCTAAAACAACCTCTTGAATTTTGAGGTTAAGGTGAAGACTTTTACTGTAAAGTTCTAAGAAAAGTGTTTGAAGGCAATGTGGCACCATTTATCCCTCCAGAACCAAGTGGATTGGCCATACCCGACATGTTTTATACAGTTCCTCATAAACAAATGATTAAAATATGGCCGATATATGGCCCCACATATACAAGTGAAGCAACACACCTTTGATTGAGAGGCAATGGCCTTTTTTAGGGCCATATCACACAATTAGGGGTTGCAATGGGTCGGGTTCGACTGGACCCTGACCCAAACTCGAATGTATTTGAGTCCAAGGTTTGGATGCATACCCGGGCTGTATTCGGGTCCAGGTCTTGGACCTGGACCTGACCTGTAAGGTCCAAAAGTTGGACCCATACTCGTTCCCGTCGGGTCCCTGGTCTATCCTGTTGGGTCGCAGGTCTGGTCGGGTCCATTGCCACACTCACCATGAGCTTCCTTTCTTTCTTTTTTTTTACCATTTCTTTATCATCATAGACACAAATTATTGGAAACAAGGTCACAATCCGCTATTAGATTTCAAACCGTCTGTTTTGTCGTTTGATAACTAAAGATGATTATGAATTCTTATCGCATATTATCCTTAATACACCTAAATGAATAGGACTCGAAGTATTTTATCTCCAACAATTTTCAGATACATGTCGGGTCCAACCGAACCCGGCCCTGGACTCGAATAGTGTTCGGGTCCAAGTTTTGGATCCGGACCCGACCCTCCGGGTCCAAATGTTGAGTATACCCAGTCTATCTATGCCCAAGTTAGATAGGTTTTTGATATCGATGGATTGGTTGGAAGAATTTCCCTCTGCTTAGACTGTCTTTTGATCATCTCCCTATCTTATTGAATACTGGTTTGTTAAAAGGTAGGCCGAAACCCGTCATATTAGATGTCAGTTGGTTGGAGGAGAAAGATGTTATTGAGCAGATTAGAGGGGCCTAGGAAAATCCTGTTGTGGAGGGTACTTTGAACTTCCAATTGCATAACAAATTGTTGAATATCAAACATAAACTGATTGCATGGAAGAAAGATAACAATTTTGATATTAAGGCCAAAATCGATGGGGTTTTATTTGATATTGAATTGTTTACAATGCAAAATCAGAGAGATCTTCAGATGAAGACCCCTCAGATCTAAACACCACAAACTGATTTTTTTTTTTTTTTTTTAAATGTTATAGATAATGTGGGGAAAATCAAATTTTGATATGAGGCCAGATCCGCCCAGAAATGAGCTGATCTGTTCTCAGATCAGTGGCAGCGCCAGCATTGATCCGATTACGAAAAACAAAATAAAAGCAATAAAAACTAATCTAATATAATTAAAATGAAATAAAGCAGAAAAGAAATAATAAAAGAGTAAGAAACGATAACAAACTTGGCTAGATGGCCCAGGACTCCCGAGCCATCCAGGGCTCGCCTGTATCAGAACCGGTGTCCTCTTTGTCTCTCTTTCTCCAACTGTTGAGCAAGCCTTAGCCTGATTGAATGGGTTTTCTTACTTAAAGATGGCTGAAGACTAGGGTTTCCTAGGTCTCACGATCTCATATTCTCTGGGCTCTCTCTCTCTCTCTCTCTCTCTCTCTTTTTGGGCTCTTTCTCTCTCTAGATTTCCTAGCCTCTTGCATCCCACTTCTCTCTTCTCACCTAGACGTCCCACCCTAAAGATTTTTTCTCTCTCTCAAGTGGTACGATAGTTTATTTTTCTTATAGGCCTAATGGGGATGTAGAATGGAAACTATGAGATTTGCTAGGTGTAGAATAGATAATTACTAAAAGCTGAGGATTTGTTAGGTGTGGAATGGATACCTACTAAAACTATGGCATTTGTTAAGTGTGGACCACAGGATAGGACCACGGACTATGGTGGTTTATGGTTTACGCTATTGAAATAGTGTGATCCTATGGGTTTTCAAAGGTTGGGAAAATCACAGAATTCTTCAGTTTTAAAAAATGGGGTGTCTACAGTTGCCCCTCTTTGGCACTCCCTGTCCTTCGATGGTTAGGTGAGTGGCAAAGAAGTAGACACTCTTTGGCGTTCACTGTCTATCGAGGGGCAAGTGAACGACAAAGATAATGCAGACATTTTAAATTTCATCCTGACTTCGTGGTCAAATGGTACACCAACTATCCCTCTAAGACATTGCGCTCCCCGCTCACCCACCTAAGGCATTTTCCTCCGAGGGTTTTTGACGCGAGATGTCGGTGAGTTACACAAGTTTGAAACTCAAGTTGGATTTTTTAGCCATGCCACTTAACTTTAGGGGTTTTTCATAATTTTAAATTTCTTAAACCTGACATTTTCTTTGATTTCCTTAAGGTTTCCTAAGGTCTTCTATAGGTTTCACATGTTTAGGAAAAGGTTAGGCCAAGTCAATTCTAAAGAGAGAGATGAGGCGGTAATGCGGTGATCATCATAAACGGGTGTCCAAGCCCCTTCGTTTTAAAAGACATTTTAGAAATTTTGAAAATAGGGAGAGATTTGAAATAGAACCCAAAACTTGGACAGGTCACGGTTTTAACAAAGGAATTAAAGTCTTTGAAAACACAAGACGTATAATGAAAATTTTGAAAAGAGAAAGATATTTTGAAAAAATAAATTTAGGTAGCAGTTTTAACTTCTGCAACCATAGAGCCCTTCAAGCAGTTTAACGTCATACAGCGATGGACAACACACCCGACCTTTTACGTCATACGAGGCTGAGATGAATACACCCGACCTTTTATGTCATACGAGCTAGACGAATACACCCGACCTTTTACGTCATACGGGGCTAGACATTCTCTGAATACACCCGACCTCTAACGTCATACGGGGCTAGACGTTTTTTGAATACACCCGACCTTTTATGTCATACGGAGCTAGACATTTTCTGAATACACCTGACCTTTTACGTCATATGGGATTAGACGTTTTCTGAATACACCTGACCTTTTACGTCATACGGGGCTAGACGTTTTCTTGTCTCGACTCTTTTACATCGCACGAGTTTGATGTTTTTCATGTCTCGAATCTTTTACGTTGCACGAGTTTGACGTTTTTCTGTCTCGGCTCTTTTACATTTCACGAGTATGACGTTTTCTCAATTGGATTTTGGGCGGCATTTTAGGCTCGTGCCACCGAGGAGCTTTTTATTTTATTTTCTTTTATTTTTTGGCTGGGCGACATGGGTGATGTTGCCCAAAGGAAAATGTTTTTTTTTTTTTGCTTATTGCCCATGTCTTGGGGATTTTTTATTTTTTATTATTTTTTTTGGGTGGGCAACACCACCAGTGTCGCCCATAGAAAACATTTTTTTTTTTTGGTGTGTGGGAGACAACACCCGTGTCGCTCATAAAAACATTTTTTTGATGGTTTTTTTTTAAAATTATTTATGAAATTAAAAGTTTTAAAATGAAAGTTTTTAACCACTTGTGACCCCTTTGGTGGACCCTATGTGTGTGTATGAGGTCCTTGCTTGAATTTTTAGGACAAGGAATATTTATTTATCTTCCAACCTCGGGTATTGTATTTCAATCGAGCAAAACAAAGTTTTGAAGAATACATGATACTGCTCCTAGGTGTTCATTATCTCTTTGTATTTCTGATTTCGTTCCTTGATCTTCCACCTTTCGAGCTCTAAATGATCGAAGACCTTAACAATGTTCCATCAGGCTAATGCTCATTGATTTTTCTTTTGACACCACGTTGACTCAAGAAGAAAGAAATGAAGATGTTTAGAGAGAAAAGACATTGGAGAATAGAAGGAAAGGAGAGAAGTTCTTATTTTTCATCGCTCCAAGGTCCCTTCGACTGTTCAGTCTAGTAGCTTTTTTTCCAACACTTGGGATTCTATTCGGATTTTAAACCCAGTAGATTTATTTATTTATTCATCGCCCCGGGGTCCCTTTTGGGTGTTTAGCCTGATTGCCTTTTTTCCAATGCTTGGGGTTCCTTTCGGATTTTCAGCCCAACGGATTTTTGTATTTTTTTTTAAGAAGAAAAATGATGACAAAAGAAGAGGAGGAGGAAGAAGAAGAGGCAAGGTGCCTTTTTGTTTTATTGCAGCAATTCACCCTGAGATCATGTAGGAATTTCGATCATCTTTTACTCCTCCAAGTGGCAGGGAGGTTCTAATATCGGCTTTCCTTTGATTTCCCTTGACCCAGGTTGGCATCCAATATCTCTTTGACAATGGTTGCTGAATTTTCGTTGAACTTTTCCTTTAAACTGCTCTACTTGAACCTTGATTTTGGGATAAAAAATCACTCTTAATTTCTTAATCCCTCAATCTTTTGCATGGACAGATAAGCTCATCAGGGTTTTCCCATTAATGAAGTACTTTATGTTACACATTACGCATTAATGTCTTTTGAAGTGTGAGGCATGAATGCCTCATTTGGTTATTTGCAAGGGGTGATGATCACCCAACTCCTTTTCGATTATCTTTTTCATTGCAAATTTTGTGTTGCTTTTCAGAGGTTAACTCCGTAGTGGGCTCCTTCTCAGTGCTCAAGCTTAGGTGAGACTCTCGCACTAGAAGAGTGATTAAGTTGGTATTAGATGACCTTATGGCATGTTGGGAGTGAACAAATGAGGGTTGAATTTCATTAATTGCCCCTGTTGTGTCCTCTTCATGAGAGGAGATTGCCCCTATTGAGTAGTTTGATGGGGTTGCCCCTGCAGGTCTTCTGTTCCATTGAGCACTTGTTTGTCATGAGATGAACTTTCTTGATATGGGGGTGCCTCGATTATTGGAGTTGTGCTCCTGCCCCATTTAAGCTCTGGAATTCTCTCCTCTTGAGGAGGTGACCCAATTTGGTCCTCATCTTTTAATTTTTCTTCCCAGACGGGTGGATCATCTAGGAAGTCTTGTGAAGGTGGCCCTGGTGACCCCCTTATAATTTCTAAAGGTTCAAGCTCTGTCGACTCGAGTGAACGTGTCAAATCTTTGGGAATAGTCACATCTAGGCTCTTTGCTTCTTCACTATCTATAATTGGGTTCATCTCAGAAGGTGACTCAAGTAAATCTTCTATGCTAAGCTCCTCATCCCATATAGGTGGGTTGACGAGGAAGTCTGATGAAGGTTTTCTTTTTAGAAGATTCAATAGATCTTCTTCGGGCTCTTGGAGGTAGTGACCACAAGCAAATATGAATTGAGTCGGGTCATCTTTTTCGTCCGTACTCTCGATCATGTGAATGACAATGTTCCCTTTCGGATTATCTTAAGCTCCCATCTTTCCATTCGCTATGACCGTATTTTCAGGGAGACGATTTGCAAGGATACCCATCTTTTGATTAAGCTCTTCAACAGGCTGATTTTTCGGTGGGAAAGTGATGTCCCCCTATCGATCAACCCTTGAATGACCTGTTTCAAGTGATAGCAATTTTGAGTGTCATGATACTGGTGCCATTTGCACCATTTGCTCTTATCTATGACTTGGAATGGTGGCTTGGATGGTGGTGGGAGATAAACCATTTTTATAGACAAGAGTAATTCCAGTACTTTTTCTAACGGGTCTTTGAGATGAGTGAAATTATCTTCTCGCCTTCGGTTGTGGTTATGATTGTTGCGTTCAGCAGCTGAACCTCGAGCCAGCCCGTTAATGATAATTTCATTAACTTGATTGGAAGTATTCCCCTTGTTGTCGTTATTGTTTTTTTATTTATTTTGGAGAGTGATTATCGGTTTATTCTCGGGCCTTGCTGAATCGATTGATGAAGTTCTTGAAGGATTCTCTCGAGTTTTGCTTTGTTGCACTGAGTTCTCCCAGGGATAAAGGCCTTGGTGTTGATCCACGGTAGTGGGACATGAATAGGTTGAACATTTCATCTGAAGTGATGTGCAGTTGTGTACTCATCACTCTTTGATGCCAGTTCAGAGCCTCACTGGACAACGTTTGCAAAAATATGGCCTTTAGTTGATTTGGCCTATCTCGCAATGGTCGAACGGAGAGCAGGTATGCGTTAACATGAGTATCTGGATCGCTCTTCCAGTTAAACTTTTTTCAGAATTATGGGATAACGAATCCGGGGTTAGGCCTTCGAGGGTAAAACTTCTTGAATGCCCATTCTTACAAGAATATCTTGCATTGCTTTTATGGTGCCTTCATATTGGGCATTCGGTATGACGGTAGGCCCATCGGTTGGCAGGTTCCCACATGTAGACTGATGAGTCAAAGCTTGGGGTATGTATTGGCCCGTATGGACTTGAGGCTAATGAGCCACTATCACGGGGACGGTTTGATATACATGTGCCTGAGGGATGTAATGTCCCATAGGTTTCACCACCGGCTGCGAAAATTGCACGGTTTGTTGGACCGGATGAATTACAGGAACAGATTGAAGAATCGGTTGACTCGGTTGTCCTAGGGGTTGCCCTATACCACTAAACTGATTTGGAATCAACCTATGTGGTGGGGCATGAACAGTGTAACCTTGGTCAATTAAACTTTGAAGGGCAGCTTGGATACCTACATCACTTAAGGGTCGATTTAAATCGCTACGTCTGTTTCGCATGACATTCAGGTTATCATGGGTTGTACTATAGTGGCTTGAGGCCGGGTCAGATTCTTAGACCTAAGTGGGTCTTGGTTTCGAGGTCATCGTGCCTCAAGGTTATTTTGGTTCGAGTTATAGGAATGAGAGTTTGATACAACATGAACTTCTTCCCTCACTCAACTTCTACTTTGGGTGTCAAAGAGCCCTTGCAGGATGACCCCGGCTCGAACCCCTTGGTTATTCAAAGTTTTTTGGGCAGAACTAGCTTTTTGGGTTATGCAGATCTCAGGCTTGGGAGCCGATCCTTGAGACTTTGCCTCTACTTGAAGACTCGGACGCCTGAAAATGGACAAACCCGGGTTCTAGCCGTAATCCCAAGGGATTGCGGCACATTGGTCCCTAGGTTTGGGAAGGTTGGATTTGGAGTCGACAGTGGAGCAATCATCATAGTCGCCCTAGGCGACCGACATGGTGACTACTTTTGACTCGGTTCTAGAATCTAGACCTAGGGTGAGATCCAGACTCGACGGCTTAGGATAGAATCTAGTCGGACTCTAGGGGCAAAACCCTAACTAAGACCTTGTCTAGGACTAGACCGGATGATTCTTGCTAGACTCAATGGGTTTTGGTTTAGACTCTTAAACTAAGGTAAGCCGAGTCTAGCTCTAGAGGTAACTCTAAGCTTAAACATATGCTAGAACCTAAACTGAGATTTAGAGTAGATGGGTACGAGTCTCAGCTCGAACCAAGAGTGGGTCTGGGTTTGGACCTGGGCATGAGCTTGGTTAGGACCTGGACTGAGCTAGGTGCAAGCCTGGGCTTGGACCAAGAGGGTTTTGAAGATCAGACGCGGTGTGGAGTTGAACTGGATCAAGGTTGAGCTAGGCATGAGCTCTTGGCTTAGACCAAAAGGAAGCCTAGGTTCGGACCTGGGTGTGAACCTGGTTCGGACCTGGGATAGGCTAGGTACAAGATTGGGCTTGGACCAAGATGGTTTTGAAGACCAGACCGGGTGTGGACCCGAACTGGATCAAAATTGGTTTAGGCACGAGGCCCTGGCTCGGACAAAAAGGGGGCCTAGGTTCGGACTTGAGTGTGAACCTGGTTCAGACCTGGGTTAGGCTGGGTACAAGCCTGGACTTAGACCCAGAGGGTTTAAGCTCGGACCAGAAGGGGCTCCGGACTGAGTGCTAAGATTAAACAACTGAGATAAGCAAACACAACACTCGAAAACGTTTGCCCTAAATTATGGGTAGGCTCAATCTGAGTGGGTTCCTAACTATTGGAATGTGGCTAGGCTAAGTAGGTCCCCACATAGGTCTTGGCTTCCTGTTATATGATTTTTACTAGGTCCTACTATATGTGGAGTTGCTTTGAGGCAAAGGATTACGGAAGGGCACTCACAGTTAAAGTTATGCGAATCCCAACCGCCTCAGCTCTCAATGCTAGGTTCCTCTCACACAATTATTGCGGATTTGGGGGTTTTCGAAAATATTTGTTGGTTTCCCTGGCATTCTCGGTTCGGTGTGTGCAAGACTGTGTAAGGAAGCACACCCGAAAAAATAAAGTAGCAAGCAAGCAGGAACACAATGCAAGAAAAATGTGAGCAACTGGTACAAAGCGTGTCAAGTGAGGTGTGCTTCGAATCGGGTTTTTGACTTACCAAATGCACAGCTCAGATGTGGGGGTAAGCAACTCCTAAGAAAGTATATAGTAAATGAAAGTGGTACCAGGCAGAACCTGTGCCTAGTTTAGCGCGCCACGAGATGAGGGTGACTCGATTAGAGCATAATTAGAGAGAGAGTGCAAGTGACTCTGGATTTTTTTTTTGATTAATAGAGAGAAGCATCAAATATTGAATCACAAGTAAAGAAATGAAAGAGATTTTTTTTTTGACAATTTTTTTTTTCTTTGTGCTTTTGGAAAGAGGGTAAAGGTGATTTTTTTTTTTTTTGTTAAGTGAATATTCCTTTCTTTTTTTTTTTTAGAAAATGAAGGGGCTTTAAAAAAAACCTTTTATAGCAAAAGTGATTCTTTTTTTTTTTTGAAACCAAATAAGTTTTAAGATTTTATTTTATTTTTCTTGCAAAGCAAATTTTCTTTTTTTAGAAATGAGAAGAGCCATAAATTATTTTTTTTTTGCAAAGCAAATTTTTTTTTTTTCTTTTTAGAAATGAGAAAGGCCTTAATTTTTTGTTTTATTTTTTGAAATCAAGAGTGACTTTAAATTATTATTATTTTTTTTAACCAGGATGCCTAAAAAATTTGCTGATGTTTTTTTTCTTAGGAAAGTGATTTTTTTAAAAATAAATTTCTTAGGAAAGTGATTTTTTTAAAAATAAAAATGGCTAATGATATTTGTTTTCTTTTTTAGTGGATAAGAAAGATGGCCTCGAACACCCATTTCTTTTTCACAATAATAATCTTTTTTCTTTTTTTCTTTTTCTTTTTTTTTAACAAAGAGGCCTAAAAAGTATTTTTGTTTTTAAACAAAGAGGCTTACAAAAATGCTTTTTTATATATTTTTTCTTTTTTTATTTTGAAGCAAAGAGGCCTCTCTGTTTTTTGAAACGAAGATGCCTAAAAAAGTGATGATTTTTTTTTTCTTTTTCTTTTAACTAGATAATTATCAGCAAAAGACAGGAAATTTGAATGCCAGCAAAGCTATTAAAAGAGATTTTTTTTTTACTAAGATGGTGTCTTTCTCTACAACTCACAGCCGACTATTTCTTACTTCAATGCTTTTACAGGACCCTAAAAAATCTCACGTTAACACCCACTGTATTGGCTTTTTAAGGAGAAAAGTAATGATATTGTTCAAGGTTGAAGAGTTACTGTAAGTGCATGCATATGGTACAGAGTCCGCAAGAGAACAAAAAAAAAAAAAAAAAATCAAATCCTCAGTTGAGACAAAAGTTCTTGCAGAAAGAAGAGAAGAAAAATGCATGAATTGAATCAAATACCTTATGAACAAAATCGATTAGGGCTGCAAGAGAACAAGTGAACTAAACAACAATATTGTATAGAGCCATGTGATACGATAATAATCACAATAATAAAGACGACCACGCTATTTTGATAACCTAAAAAAAAAACAACCAAGATAAGCCCATCTCCTGCGTTGACCATCTAAATGCAAAACAGTAAAACCTTTGAGAAAAGCCTTCCTTCCTAATCTTTTAGTAGCATAAGATAAACCAAAACAAACTACGATACAGGAATAAGATAAACCAAAAGGTTAACCTTAGAAGCGTAAGATAAACCAAAATAATGAACTAGCTATTTTTAGAAGGCAACCAGGTGATCTTTTTGTTTTTTTTTGTCAAACAGTCAAACGATGCCAACAAGAATAATAAAGCAAATTTTTTTATTTTTTTTAATCTTTAATCAAAAGATGGCCCTCAAAAGGAGATAGGTTTTTTTTTTTTTTCGTGCATGGATCTAGCTCGAAATGCCCTACGGTGGATGCCAAACTGTTTACAATGCAAAATCAGAGAGATCTTCAGATGAAGACCCATAAGATCTGAACACCACAAACTGATTTTTTTTTTTTTTAAATGTAATGGAGAATGTAGAGAAAATCAAATTCTGATATGAGGCCAGATCCGCCTAGAAACGAGCGGATTTGGTATCAGATCAGTGGCAACACCAGCATTGATCCAAATATAAAACATGAAATAAAAGTAATAAAACCTAATCTAATGTAATTAAAATGAAATAAAGCAGAAAAAAATAATAAAAGAATATGAAACGATACCAAATCGTGCCAGATGACCAGGGACTCCTGAGCCTTTGAGAGCTCGCCCGTATCAGAACGAGTGTCCTCTTGGTCTCTCTTTCTCCAAGTGTTGACTAGGCGTTAGCTTGGTTGAATGGGTTTTCTTACTTAAAGAACGGGTTTCCTCTTGGTCTCTCTTTCTCCAAGTGTTGACTATGCGTTAGCTTGGTTGAATGAGTTTTCTTACTTAAAGATGGCTGAAGATTAGGGTTTCTTAGGTCTCACGATCTCATTTTCTCCGGGCTCTCTCTCTCTCTCTCTTTTTTCTGGCCTCTTTCTCTCCCTAGATTTCCTAACCTCCTACGTCCCACTTCTCTTTCTTCTCACCTACACGTTCCACCCTAATATTTTTCTCTCTCTCTCTCTCTCAAGTGGTCTCTCTTCTCACCTACACGTCCCACCCTAATATTTCTCTCTCTCTCTCTCAAGTGGTCTCTCTTCTCACCTACACGTCCCACCCTAAATATTTTCTCTCTCTCTCTCTCTCTCTCAAGTGGTACGATAGTTTATTTTTCTTTAGATAATTACTAAAAGCTGGGGATTTGCTAGGTGTGGAATAGATACCAACTAAAACTATGGGATTTGCTAAGTGTGGATCATAGGATGGGACTATGGACTACGGTGGTCTATGGTTTAGTGTGATCCTACGGGTTTTTTAAGGTTAGGAAAATCATAGAATTTGTCAGTTTTAAAAAATGGGGTGTCTACATGAATTATTAGATTATAATACCTAGTTGGCTGGTGTGTTAACTGAGCAACCGGTATTGGATCGCAGCTTGAAACTTAAAGAATTGGAAGAGTTGTATAGATCAAAGGAAATTTGTTGGAAGCAAAGATCTAGATCGAAGTGGTTGAGAGAAGGGGACCTTAATACTAAATTTTTTTCATGCGATTGCCAGTGCAAGAAGAAGATAAAATGATATCTTTGGATTGACCTTTTCTGGGATTGATTCAGAGAACGATTCTGCAATAGAGGGTGAAGTTATTAATCATTTCAAGAGGGCTCTTACTAAAGAAGTTAAATTTATTCCTAGTTTAAACATAGTTCCTTTCAAAGTGTTGTCGGTGGAGATGAAGAGTCTTTTGGAGAGAGAGTTTACTATTGAAGAGTTGCATAAGGTTGTCTTTACAATGTCAGGGGATAAAGCACCATGACCTGATGGTTTGCCTTTAGTTTTCTTCCATAAATTTTGGAATTTTGTTAAAGGTGAATCATTGGAGTTTGTCAGAAGTTTCATGATTAGGGGGCATATTTTTTAGGGAGTGAACTCAACTTTTCTGGCATTGATTCCCAAGAAATCAATGATTTTTTATCTCTCAGACAATTAGACCGATAAGTTTACTCACCAGTCTTTATAAAATTATTGCAAAAGTTTTGGCAGAGCGAGTGAAAGTTGTCATTCCTCTCATCGTCTCTAATACACAATCAACTTTTATTCAGGATTGCCAAATTACTTATAGTGTGCTTGTTGCACAATAATGTATTCACTCAAATGTCTTGAGTAAAAAGACCAGTATTCTGCTTAAGCTGGATATGAAAAAACCTATGATCAAGTAGAGTGGGGAACCCTGTTAAAATTTTTAAAGGTTATGGGGTTTGACGATAGATGGAGGAGCTGGATTTTTGTGTGTCTTTCATCTGCTTATTTTTTGGTGTTATTTAAGGGGAGTCCCATTGGTTTTTCAATGCTTCTAGAGGTCTTCGAAAATGGGACCCTATTTCTCCCTTCTTATTCAATATCTATGTTGAATGCTTCGGTTTGATGTTGAGTAGGGTGGAGGGATTGTATCATTTTGCGGGTTTTAAATCTTTGACTCAGGTGTTATTATCTCTCATTTGCAATACGCAGATGATACTTTAATCTTCTGTGATGCTTGTTGGAAATATGGCCTATCAAGGCCTAAATTCCAATAGTCTCTCATTCAGTGAGAGCGATTAAGAGATTGAAATCTTGGTGTTTTGTGCAATGGATTCCATATTCTTCTACCCCGAGTACGCATGAGGCATCGAGAGTTCACGTGTTGAGAAAACAATTTATTAAGGAGGTGTGAGGGTCACCTTCTAGTCAGGATTTTATAGGTTAGCCTCATGTTTAGCTGCAATCGACCAGGGCTTGGAGAATCCAAACGAGAAAAATAGAACTCGAGAACTTATTGAGTATTCCTCATGCATGGAATGGTCAAGACTTATGGGACATAAGTCCGTATCTTGACACGAGAGCATTACATGGTATGTGCATTTTCATTTCGTATGGGAAGCCACTCTTTCAAATGTATTATTCGAATTTGGAAGAGCCAGTGCACTTGTGCTTTGAGAGGACCCCTATAATTGAGTTAGATCATATTCCACAGGGGTACACATATAATCCATTGAGAGCCGGATGATTGGAAGTTCTGACTCAATGGCTTTGATATGGTCAATTATATGTCTCTACTTTAAACTGTGGAACATAGGTCTATTGGGTCGATCTGAGACTCGGTAGAACATCATTCGGGACTAGCCCATTGGAGTACTCCGATACCTATAGTTATTAGCCTGAGATTTGACTATACCTTTTGCCCGATTTTATAATAATGAGAAAAATCTAATAATTTCTCAAAAAGAATTTAAATATTTATTTTAAATTTTTGATAATTTTTCAAAATTTTATTTTTTAAAAAAAAAATGAGGTTTTTCTAATTGTTTGACTCAAATTCCACTTTAGTCTTGACCTGGTAGTACCATGTAGCATTCGAGTGGCCATAAGGCTGCCTTGTGGCACTCCACGCCTCACTCTAGGATCACCGCCAAGCTAGGCATTGATCCCTAGGCAGGGGACTAGATTGGCATTTGGTTGCTTGTCTTATAAGGGGTTGTGTTATGGTGTCTTGTTATATATTGTTATATTTTGTTATTTAATGTTACAACTTAAAGCCCCCTTTGTCTATCACATATCTTAATTAACTCACACATGGGTCAGGCATGGCATGTGTAAATTTAATTAATTTATTTATTTGATATTAAAGAGAAAATACATTTTCAAATTTGAGTTGAAAAATATCTTCACACACATGTGTAAAGGGGATATAATCTTGAAATTTTAGATCTACAAAGTGATTGGCTTTGATAAAGTAGAATATTTCCACATGTTTGAGCTTTTTCAATTACTTTTTTTCCCTTTAGCCTTTGTGGTTATCTACTCTAATACATTATTAAAAAAAACTAAGCGTATTTTTGTAAGGCTATATTGGATACAGTTGAAACAAAAATATGGGCTAAGGAAAAAATGCTAAAGTGGCATAACTTAGGGTTAGGGTGAGTGATAATGGTGTAAAATCTCATCCCTTCATCCCAGTGGTTGGATGGGGATAGGTGGCTAGGTACATTATCCTCTCATGTGCCTTTGGATTAGTGCATCAAGGGTGTTGATTGAATCCAAGGTTACACCCATGCTATAAAAACACATCATGAGATCTCAAACCCTAACTATCTCAACTCTTGAACCATTTTGAAAAATTGTTGCCCCCCTCCCTTCTTCTAAGGTTTTGTGAGAGAAAATTGAAGAGAGAGAGATTTAAAATTCCATTAATCGTGATTTTGATGGTGGTCTTCCTTTCTTATGCTTAAGTCCATAGTGTACATTTATCAAGGTAAACTCCATTGAATTTTTTTTTCTCATAGGCATCTATAGTTGTTGGAGTTTTGAGTTTACAAAAGTTTCATTGATTTTAGAATCTCCATTTGAGCGTCTTTTTCATCATGCTTATTCATAATGTGGTCCTTCATGAATTATAACCTATATGCATGAGAATCCATGATCATGCATAGTATCCATTGATTACTTTGCTTCAAATCCATCAAATAATTTAGTCTCAGAGTGTCACTCAATTTCAGAACTTTCATCACATTTTTACCTATGGGGTTTCATAATCTTTCCATACAACCTATTTTGGTGGTCCAAGGGACCACCGTGTGTAGTTTGGCCATAACTATCTTGTTCTTTATCAAATTCGCTTCAAACCTTTTGCATTATGTTTTGGATGATAATTCTAGTGTGTTGATATCGTAATAAGTGGTTTTAAGGTGTGTAACTGCTTTCTATTTGGATTAGACACTGTTGTGAGATTGAACCACTTTTGTATAATTTGAAGGGATAAAATTAAGTCCTTATAGGGCCTAATTGTGTGGTCCCAACACAAGGGGTTCAAAACATGGCTTCCCTATTTTAATTTGATATTTTGATTCCCTGTTTAGTTGATTTTATTCCTTATAATTTTTTGTAGATTAGTTTTATGTTATATTTAAGCTTTGGGACATAGTTTATGTAATTTGCGCTATGAAAGTGTAATGCACAAGCTAGTATTATTTTATATGCAATTGCCCCATAAAAAGTTGGTATTTGAGTTTATTTGCAGTGGTTTTACAAGGCTAGAAATGGTTGTAATTGTTATTTAAAGTATTGTAACTTATTCACTTAGCTTGGTTTTAAGCAAGTGGCTTGTTCAATGTGTCCATTTTGCCTTATTTTTTGGCTTGAAAATTTGCTCTAGTCTTTGTATCCGCTATCAATGTTGAGTCTATTCAAATCAAGAACATTAATATATTCTTAGAAGTTTGTGAGGTCACGCTTGGATTCAAAGTTAATCTTCACAAATCTTCCATGGTTGGTATTAATTACTCAGATGACATAGTAGTGAACTTGGCAAGTGTGATGGGGTGAAAGTTGGTTCTTTCCCTGTCACCTATCTTGGCTTGCCTATTTCTGATTCTAGGCTTTCCATTGTAGTTTGGGATAAAATTCTTGAAAGAGTCCAATTCAAATTAGATCATTGGAAGCATGAGTATTTGTTGTTGGGTGGGAGGGTGACTTTGTTGAGATTTTGTTTGGCTAACCTTCTGTTTTATCAGATGTCCTTGATTATTATACCCGCTTTCGCAAAAAAAAATTGAAAAAATGATGTGAGACTTTCTTTCGGGTTCCAGTAGTGAGACGAAGAAATTTCTTTTACTAAGATGGGAAAGAGTATGGACCGCAAAGAGAGACGGAGGTTTGGGCATTCGGAATATTAGAATAGTTAACCAAGCTTTGATGTACAAATGGTGGTGGCACAGTTTCCATCAGCAAGACTATCTTTGGTACCAAGTTTTATGACCTTTGGCTTGGGGGTGGAAGAGGTACGGATACCTCTCATGTGTGGAGGGCTATCTTTAAATGTAGGCCTATTATTTCTGGTTACTTTAGATAGAACTTAGGTTATGGTAGTCAAATTTCCTTGTGACACCATAAGTGGATTGTGGAGTACTCGTTAAAGTTTGTTTTACCAGGGTTATGTGGGATTGTTTGTAGGCCTAATTTAAAAGTCAATGAGGCTGTAGAAAGAAGGGGTCAACTTATGTCGTGGAATAGTTTCTTGGCTTATAGCTGGTTGAACAATGTATTATTTTCTCAATGGTTTGCATTGATGGAGTTGTTGGATAAGGCCTATATTTCACAGAATGTTGAGTTCGAGATGATATGGGAGATCGAAAGTGATGGTTTTTTTTCTGCCAAATCGTGTTATTATCTTCTCTTTCATGACGGTTCGAGATGGTCTTGTATTCTTATTGCTCAAATTTTGAAATGGGCAATTCCCCACAAAGTTCAAGTTTTTATTTGGTTTGCTGCACAAAATAAAGTTTTGACTATTGATAACTTGATCAAAAGGGGGAAAAGTTCTGCCAAATGTTTGCTTTTTTTACAAATCTGATTGTGAAATTGGTGCACACTTATTTATCCATTGCCCATTGACTGTGAGAGACTGGCACTGGCTGTTAGGCATTTTAGGGATAAATATGGTGCTTCCTCAATTTGTGGAGGGGATAATTCACAATTTGCTTTACCTCATCTGCCTAAGACGGGTTATGTAATTTGGAAGATAGCTAAAGGTGTCATCCTTTGGGAGGACTGGAAGGAGAGAAATAGAATGACTTTTGATGAGAATTGTATGTCTTTTGATAGAATAATTCATATCATAAAACTTTCCATTTGGTCGTGGCTATAAGTTACAAAAGAAGGAAGGGGTATCTCTCAGGTGGATGTCATGGTTAATCTCAATAATCTTTTCCTTCTTGGTTTTGGTAGCAGTAGATTGAGATATATCTGGATAGCGCTTTGTCCTGGAAGTTTAAAGTTCAATTTTGATGGAAGCTCCTTCGGTAACCCTAGTTTAGCTGGGATTGGTGGTGTATTATGTGACTATTTTGGAAATATTTTATTTACCTATGCAGGTCTGATAGGTAATACAATAGCTAACTTTGCCGAGCTTAGTGCATTGCTTAGTGGGTCAAAGATTTTCATTGATAGAAATTTTGGTAATAGCTGTTGGAGTGAAGGGGATTCTATGAATGTGCTTAGATGGTGTAATAAGGAGCAGAGAGTTCCTTAGGAACTCCGGTCTTTGTGGTTGCAGATTATGGATATTGTAGCTTCTCCGTCAGTCTCCTTTTCCCATGTTTATTAATAAGAAAACAATGTGGTTGATGCTTTGGCTAAGGGTAGAGCTTCTTTACCTTCATTTATTATCTCTAATGATGTAATTTCTTTTTTGTAGTTATCAATAAAAGTAGGAACATTTGTAAAAAAAAAAAATATTTAGAGAGCATTGTAAAGAGATTAAAGTCGGAACCATAATCGTATAGATACAGAAAATTACATAGATATCCGTTCTACTTTGCGTTATTACGGATGTACCAAATAGTTTCTGTTATTATATGTATGTTTGTTTTTACCTTTTATAAAACAAATTTTTTAAAAAGATGACTTTACCCTTTTTCGGATGTTGAATAACAGAATTTGAGGGTTTTTCGGATGTTCAACATCTAAAAATAGGCCGAAAGTTTAGCGTTCACATTCCCATTTTCGGGTGTTGAGCATCCAATTTGAAGTGTTTTTCGGATGTTTGTTTCGGATGCTGAACATCCAAAAATGTCATATTTTCGAATGTTCAACATTCGAAAATATGACTTTGAATGTCCAGAAAATCTTCAGAATTTCGCAGTCATTTTCGGATGATGAACATCCAAAAATATGACATTATCAGATGTTCAACATCAAAAACCATTTTTGAATATTCAACATCCGAAAATGTCATATTTTCAGATGTTCAACATTCGAAAATGCATATTTTCGGATGTCCAACATTCGAAACCATTTTCACAAGGAATACAATGTATCGACATAACCTTTCAATTCGGATGTTCAACACCCGAATATAGGAATGTGAACGTTAAACTTTCGGCCTATTTTCGGATGTTGAACATCTGATAAGCCCTCCAATTCAGTTGTTCAACATCCGAAAAAGGGTAAAGTCATATTTTTTAAAAAATTACGTTATAAAAGGTAAAAAACGGACATACATATAATAACGAAAGCTATTTGGTAAATCCGTAATAACGTAAAGTATAACGGATATTTATGTAATTTTCTCTATAGATACACCCATTTTTAGAGGATTGAAATTGTCAAAGAAAATGTGTCCATCAAGTGAAAAAGCTGAAATAGAAAAAAAAATTTATACTCAAACTGTAGGGTATATAAGTTATGTCATATTTTGTACAAGACCTAATTTGGGTCACATATATGGTCTTATCAGTAGATTTTAGAGTAATCTTGGGATGGTTCATTCGCAATCCGTAAAAAGGATACTATATTATATTCAGAAAACTAAAAACTGTAGTCTTTGCTTCCAAGCTGATAGATTAGAGGTTAGTGGGTACTCTTGCAGGAGACCCAAATAATAGAAAATTAACATCAGGAAATATATTCCTTTTTGGAGGTGGGTGTACTTATTGGTCAAGTAATAAACAAGGTTGTGTAGCTCAGTATACTATAGATGCTGAGTATATCTCTTGTACATTGCTGCTACTTTTGTTATCCAGATTAGACGCTGCGTAAAGGATTTGAAGTTGGTATAGCCAACGAACTGGTTAATTATTTTTTTGTGAGAGGCTTCCATCTTATTTATTAGAAATGAGGCCTATAGCTCCAAGGGCAAGCACATTGAGATTGATTATTATTGTAGTATGATATTATTGAAAAGAATGGAATAACAATGAATTATTTCCCATCAGCTGATATGATTGTAGATTATTTGACAAATGGATTAAATGTTACGTAACTTTGATGGGACTTAGGAACATCTAAGTCAGGAACTTCAAAGAGGGACATTTTTTAATGTTTTGGTTATAAGAGGAAAAACGATAATAGCGTGAAACACCCCATGACAAGATTGTATATTTTTAGTCATGAGACATATATCCGTTAAGTAGCACAAACTTGAAGGTATATAAATGTATTCGGCCATTAGGGCAAGTGAGAGATGTTGGTACATGTGTAGCCATGGGGCTTCAGATGTGTCATATGTTTTTTTTTTTTATTAACTTAATTTGTGTTTTCCAAAAATATTATGTATGTTATTTGCTATTTAACTTTAAAAGGATATTTAGAGAGAGAAAATATATTTCCAACAAATAGCGGATAAATCTCCTATATCCCAAATTTGAAAGTCATTTCTCATGAATTCAAGGAAAGCAAGTCGAATCTTAGATAATGACGTCCCCCTCTTTATAAGATTGGGTTTTATGGCCATGAGAAAACATACCAAGAAATTATTCTCGAGAAACTTTGGTTCCGCTGCCCGTCAATATCTCGGATTTTTGGTGAGTTCTTCTTCATCTCTATCTTCCCAACCGTCTTAAGCTCTCTCTCGAAAAGCAAGGTGATCTCCTTTAAGATCTCTCTCTAAAAGGACTTTAAAAGTGAAGTGATTTCCTTTAAAGTCTTGCTCAAAAAATAACTCTGCTTTGTGAAAATCAAGTGATCTACTTTGAATTCCATCCTCACATGAAATTTGAAAATAAAGCCACGTTCTTTAAACTCTCTCTCTCCTCCCACGGGCCACGGCGCATGACGTTATGAATGGACATTCTAGGGCCCGTGCTAGTTCCTCTCTTGTAAATGTCTACTATGCTATCTCTTTCTATAATGGGAAATTCACGTATGAATCATAATTTTTTCTGTTATAACATAATGACTCAAAAATAAATCGTTATTATTTAGAAAGACGGATCTCTTTTTTTTTTTTATTACCTGAAACATGGAACCTCTTTATTTATGCCCTAAAAAACCTTGCTCTCTTCTGTCTCGCTCTTCTCTCTTATGTCTCGCCTGCTCACGGTAGATATCAGAAAAATGGAAGTTTTATTGAAAGGGCTATAATTTGATCTCTTGGAATGGGCCCAAGATCACTACTCTTTCCTTTGAGGCCACTCCCCCAAAAAAACACAAAAAAAATGTCAATTGCCTCTCTGAGCACGTGCGGCAAGAAAGAGAGCGATGAGAGAAGTGTCTCTATAGACAAAAAGAGGAACCGCAGGAGAGGATCATGATTTGGGGTTGCTTCTAAAGAATGAGAGAGAGAGAGACGGTTGCTAGGAATTGGGGCTTTCGAAGGTATAAATAAAGTGGTTGGATTGGGGCAAACTTGACAAAAAGTAAAAAAATTCGGGAATCCGTAACAACGGTTTATTTTCTGTCCATTTGGTTGTAACGGCAAAAAATCCGGTCCATACGTAAATTTTCTTCTATAATATCCACATTTGCTAATTCCAAAATTTTTATTTTACATAATAAAGAAAGTCCATAATGCTCAAACCCTATTTCTTTTTCAAACCCAAAAAACCATTATTTATAACAATTTGTAATAACATTTTGAAAATTTTAACTGCCGGAAAGGGCCGATTCAGTCGATCCACGACCACCGATCGGGACTAGTTCTCCAGATGGTCGAATCTGCTCCGCCGATCCGGATTTTCCATAAAAGACTAATAACGACAGATCAATGTTTGTATATGTATGAGGTGCTAAGAAGGTAATTAGGGTTTAGAAAACTTCGAAACAAGGAATCAAGCAGTACATGGTGTCCCAAAAAGGGTTAACAAGATGGGCACTTAAAGCCAAGGAGACAGAGACAAGGGAGCACTCAAAGCACTATATAGGCCCTTTAAATTTTAGTTGGGAAATGATTCATGAAAGCTGTTAAAGGAAATTGGTGCATGCAAGAAGCAGGCCTTTGAAATCGTTTTCCTATCTCATTTCGTAAGGAGAATAATCGTCACAGGTCTCATCATGCCGTGAAGGGACGGTAGCTCTGTTTGGCACTTTATGTGAAAAGGATCAAATTTTTATTAATAGCATTTTTGGGTCGTGTGAAATTTTTTTTGTGGAAATATTTTCATATCAAATGTATTTTTTTAAACCAATTGATAACTAATTGATATAATAATATCTCCACACTTAACTACATGAGAGAATTTTTCATATTTTCATGCAATAAAAGAACCTTGAATTTACATTACATAAGCAAAGCCTGGCCTTCGTGTTTCCTTGCCTTACGCTTTGGACCCTCTTGAAAACACTGTGATTTTTTGGGTTTGTAGTTGCTCGTGAATTGTATATCTTCTTTCCATTAAAAAAAAAAACGAATTTTATATCTTCACAGAGAAAAACATTTTATAATATCTTCATCATATTAACCATTTTATAACAACAGAATCATCAGTAGTAACATAAATTGATTAAGTTGAAACTAGGTTTGAATCCAGTGCAACAAAAGAATCCAAAAATTTGATTAGTCGTCGGAATGTCGAATTAAAATTTGGCATAAACAATCTAGCAAAAAAATTTCTTTTAGATTTTGAGCTTAGTCAATGACACACACTCGGCCATAGGTGGTCGTGACCTCTTTTTTTTAGTGTTGGCAATTATGTGGGGAAGACACGCCCCTTCGCGTTTTTCAGATAGATTGGGGAGTCAACTTTTTTGAAGGTTTTATTGGACGGTGTGAGTAGGATTGAAAACCACGTGGTAACTCTGTATGGGGGCTCTCGTAGGCCCCACCAACTTGCAATGGTTGCCCATATATATTAATGGACCCCTCAAAAAATATTAAAAAATAAAATATTGATTTTTATAAATAAAAAATAAGTATTAATTCTATTTGAATATTCAAAACAATGAAAGTTCAATATCTTTGGTTTTATAAATTTAAATCATACAAATAAAATATCGAGAGATTCAGCAAAATTCAAACAATAATTCTAAAAATCAAATATCATCAAAACAATTATAATTAAATATTTTTGAAAGGAATTGGATCCATATAGTTTAGAAATAATAAAACACTTCGGTACTCCACCTTCTACTGTGGACCACGGTCCACACTTTCTTACTCAAACTGGCCCAACAGATCTCATGATCCACAGTTCATTTGCAGGAGCTCATGATTAGGCCACCAAAGTCAGCCAATAGACAAGGAGACGTAATTCTAGTTTGTGGATTACGGGTTCTCCCCTAAGGACAAACCAATGTCACCTAGATCTGATGCAACCATAGCTCTATGGTGCATAGAGGTAATCCCTCGCATATGCATATGCTTAAATTTGAAAGGTAGTTCGTTTGCCCAATGCGGCCAACATATGTGCACGCCGTGTGATGGTACAGGGATGAGGCTTTAGCCCCCGTTTCTGATGGCTACCATCACACACAAGGGTTCACACAGTCCCTCAGTTTATTCATCCGGGCATACTCTGACCTCGTCATAATATTTATCGGTTAATCTCTATGCCCAGGTAACTTGGGGTTTTTCCCAACCGACTGGCCTAACAAGTCACGTTGAGTTTGTTATCAGCAAACATCATTTGTTTAGTATCGTTTACACATGATCATACTCGCACTAAGTTTATGTTTGTTTATACAACATTTCATAATGCCTTTAATGGCCATATAAACCCAAAAATATTATACACTTTCCCTATCTAGGCTGCTTCATGCGGAGTAGAGTAAAATTAAAGCAAACCAAAGAAAAGGACATAAAAAATACAGGCCAGGCCGGGCCAGGGTGAAGCCACTCCTGCCTAGGCCCAAGGCCGACCCTTGGGCGGTATTTTATGATCGAAGCCTAATTTGTTAGAGACGGGCTGACCCGTCGAAACCGCGATACCCGGCCCATTGCTACCCCTACTTTCCCTTGTCGTTTAGTAGTCTTGATTGTAGATTGATTTTGACACTATGGCGACGCCTGTCAGTCGAGGGTTTGAAATGTGCGTGCGTACGGTAAGCAAAATGAATAACACAATGTCCCATAAAAAGAGCGTGGTTTGACAACGCCCGACAAAAGCAATGAAGGGAACGAGAGGCTCGTGACTCTCTCTATCTCTCTGCTTCCAAGTCGCAAAAACGGTCGCTTTTTTCTTGGACTCTCGCTTCGATGCCGCCGCAGCACGCGTGAGACAGCTGGAGTCGTAAAAAGCTGCTCGCAGAACCAGCTATGCTTTGTTTTTTCCCAATTCTCATTCTCTCTCTGCATTCCCTCTCTCACTACAAAAGGACGATAAATATATGGAGCATGTCCCATGTAGCCTGAGTCTCTAAATCCCTGCCACACAACATTATTCGTACTGCTCTTTCCCTTCCGTCCAACTAAGACACAAAATGTGGTTACCCAAAAACAAACAAAAACTGAAAAACAAATGTAACATCCCATGCATGTTATTGCTTAGGGTATGCTTGTTTTATTGGTGGGGTTCTGAATTTATAATACGGCTTACATTGCTTGTTGTTCTCTAGTGACTATGTGAAGTCATCATCATGTGGATTTTGGTGGGTTTTTAGAAATTAAATGGAAAAGAAATAGGTAGATAATGGTTTTATTTTAATAAATACATTTCGATGACCAATTTACTTTATGGGATAGAATATTGGACAGATAAAAAATAATATACTCATAGAATGCGTGTAGCGGAGATGAGGATGTTGAGATGGATGAGTGGTAAGATGAGAATGGATAGAATTCAAAATGAATCCATTCAGGAGAATTTAGATTTGGTTCCAATAGGTGATAAGATGAGAGAGAGTAGATAAATTTCTCATTATTTTAGTAACAATAGACGAGAGCCTCAAAAGCTTCACTAACCCTATCCTGATCCTTATGAGCAATCGATCCTTAAATTATCTTTATGTTGCCCCAAAAAAAAATTGAAGATATTGAATATCCATTTCACTTGTTCTTATAAGCAAGACTTTAAAAGTTCTCGATTTAGAAAGGCAATTGCTGATTCTGAATATAATCTATAGGTTCCAAAGCCAATTCACATGAAAATATTTTTGTAAAAGTATTTTCATAGGAAAGAACTCTTTCATGGTATTAGTTGTGGAAAAGTTTTCACGGCAATTGGTTCTCGGCAATGTTTGAAAAATCAAACCCGCCAAGGGCCATGTCCAAGTAATCGGTAAACCTTCCGGTTCAACAGGCCTAATTGGGCGGTCCAAAAAGTGTTAAAAAAAAGTACAAAAATAAATCTACAAAAATATGAGATGCATATTTAAATAATGATTCAAAAAAACGCATCTAAATGAAGTTGAAATGTAGTGAAAAAATTACATTTTAAAAAAAAATTTGTGCCCATGGGTATTTTTGAAATTTTTCTAAAAACAAACACTTTCTAATCTTTGCCAAAATGATAAAAAAAAATTAAAAAACACATTACAAACAAAACTCTTATTTTTTTGGAATTTTATATATTTTTAATTTTTTTTTAAAAAATACCTAGCCGAATCACCATAAACCGACCAAAATCGGATCGGCTAGTGCCCCGTTCTTGTTTGATCGGCCGGTTCCGAGTGGGACCAGCCAAGTTTGTGAATACTTATTCTAGCACATGTTTATCCACACCAAGTAGAAAGCCAATTAGTCTGAATAAGACTCCCAAACTTAACACACATGAAGAGTTCTTTCATGTGAAAATACTTACACGAAGATATCTTCTTACAGAGCAACATGTCCTTCCAGAATTGGAAATTACCCCGATTTGACTAGGATCATCTAGTTCTATCGAAATGGACAAATTAGGTGATTTCCTTAATATTTAATTTTTCATATTATTTTTTATGAAACATCTTAGGATTTTCTTTCTTTTGTCTATAAAGTTTGGAATGAAAAGTATTAAATGAGACCATATACCTTTGGTACAAGGTGGTTATAGTCAGTCTTTGTTATTGGATGTGAAATTAGATGGTTGTATTTTTTCTATTGACTAAGTACAAACTTTCAAATTTTTTTTTTTTTGAACTTTGTGACATATCCAAGTTATCAGATTTCATAATGGATGGTCATAAATAATTGTAACCTCCTTATGTCAAATGTAAATGGTTTCATTGTGTATAATTCCTTTTCACAAAAAAAATAGCAATAAAAAATAAAAATAAAAATTAAATTTTGAGTTCTTGAATATAAGATAGTCCCTACTCAATAAACATCATTATTGTGAATCACATATATGTGACCTGTTAAATATTCTTGTTGTTTAGGATGGTCTCTTCACTGAGAAAGTTATATCCTCAATTGGGTCCTACAAAGCCTTTAGCATGCTTCTTTCCCAATGAAGTGAATCTAGATGCCCTCTCACTAAGGCATAATCTTGGGGCTTTTCAAATTTAGGTTGATAGCCACGAGAATGTCCTCTGTGTTCGAACAATCAAGTAGAAAAGAAACGTAGCAATTACAAGATATTTTAAGATTGAATAGGGACTACTATCTTATGTTCAAGAACTCAGAAATTCAACTTTTTATTTATTTTATTATTATTATTATTATTTGTGAAAATGCTTAATTCTAAATCGTAGTCCATATTTTTTTCAAATAAAAAATATCTTTCTACATAAGGTGTCAAGAACTCAAAATTCAATTTCTATTTTTGTGAAATTGCTAAGTTCTAAAGTGTAATCCAAAATTTTTCAAATAAAAAATATCTTCCAAATTAGGTCTTGCACCCAAGTAGATAAATATATGCTCTCATGAGCCTGCTCTTTTAGAAAATGAATGATTGCAAATTCAAGAAAGCACCTACAATATTCTTTTAAAAGAAAATGTTTCCATTGAAAGTCTTTTGTATAGGGATTTTTGTGTCTTAAGATCATTTACCTTTAGTACAAAGAGGCTATAATTATCTATAGCTATTCAATGTAAAACTTGACAGTTTGGATTGTCACAAAACTTAAAATTTTTTTTTTTTTGAACTTTGAACGTAATTAATAAAACAAATGCAGCCACCCATTTTCACATCCAATAGTCAAGATTAATTGAAACCTCAATGTACCAAATATAAATGGTCTTATTATATACTTTTTCTTTTGTATATTCTCTAGCTAAGGTATCTGTTTTCTTTCGACGTGAGAACCATCTACTAACACTACAGAAAAACTGAAATGCTCTTCGTAGGTGCTCTCTCAAAATCAACCTAACACGTAATTTATCAACTGCAATGCTACATCTCAAAATTCGATTCCTTCCAAAGTACCGAAAAAAAAAAAAATCAAGGGATTTTTCCATGGAGTGGGTTTATCCTAATTTATTTTTGGAACTATCCAAACGATCTTGAAATCAACTAAATAATTGCACAACGGAAAATAATCTTAACCATTGAAACCCATATATGTTAATCCCTCAAATGAATGTTACGGAGTAAATATTTGAAGATCAATTTGATTTACATTATATTTTTTCATTGAAATCAAAATATTTTTTATTGATCATAGGAAGCAACAAAGTTCCTCTGAAACACTTTGTTAGGCGCTCGCCTTAGCCAAGGACTTAGCCGTTCGCCGAGGCAAGTTATTTGGCCGAGTCAGAGTTGACCCGACTGATTTTTATATAGGGCCATCAGCCCTAGAAAAAAAATAACAAATAATGTAATAGTAGTAAACGTAAAATAAAACTAAAAACAATCTAAAAGAGTCCAGATAAGCTTGTAAAGGGGAAAAAGGATTTAAAAAAATTGATTTTGAGTTGGAATTATTTAAAAAAAGGGATTGTTTACCACAACAAAATTTTCTTTTACTGCAACGAGGTCACAGTGACTCTAAACTTTGGAATGTCAAATCCTAAAGCATAGAATGTGTTGCAAAGATCCATAAATTTTCGAGTAAATTACGTGCGGATTTTATTTGGGTCAGGAGAGGCGGTCAGTGTCTCATTTTTCCAAAATTATGAGTACCCCCACTCTCCCCTCCACAACAATCTGGTCTTTTTTTTTTCTAAGTTATTTTTCTATCCGACAAAAAATACACCAGACACGGGACTATGGTTTTTGCAATATCTAGAGATGTCTGCAGTCCTTTTAAGTGAAGTGATCTTTGCTTTTTGGTGTTCGAAATATTGAAAAGCTATAGTATCCCCAAAACCCGGTGAGTCTTTTTTTTTTTTTTCCTGTCATTTCACTTCTCTCTCTTTCCAACTTTCGAGCCTAGGGAAAAAAGAGCTTTTAGGGTTTTGAAGATACCAGATAGCTGCCTGGTATTTCGAACATTAGATAACAAAGAACATTTCACTAGAAAGGAAGCAACCAGTTCGGTGTTGCGAACTAGTTCACTTTAAAGGAAATGTGTTGTCCGTAATGTGATTGCCAGACAACCTTGGTGATTGCGAAAATAATATCCCCTCTGCCTGGTATTTTCATTTCCAGACATGAAAGCAATTTAGAAAAAAAAAAAAAAAAAAAAAAAAAAAGAATAATAATAATAATAAAAAAAAAAAAAAAATCAGGGATGCTTCGTAATTTTGGACAAATGAGACGCCTGACCTCGTTGTTCCAACCTTCACAAAATTTAAAAAGAAAAAATATAGATTATGGCTACCAACATTTACCAATTTTTCGAAAAGTATCCAAATTATATAAAAAAGCATATGGCTCTCCTCACGTTTTCCCAAAATCAGAATGTATTTCTAGTAAAATCTCCGATATAAAGTCCAGCCCCTCCCCCCCCCCCCCCCACTCNCCACACACACACACACACACATACTACACACTCTACACACGACAACGTACGACGTACTACCTAGACACGACGACG
>NW_006496517.1:277885-320002 GCF_000471905.2 Amborella trichopoda | reverse complement strand
ATCCATCTTAGAGTATGGAATTTGGTTTAAAGTTCTCGGGGTTGTTAATCTATGCTATAGTAGAACATAGAATNTAAAAAAAAAAAAATTGATGATTTTTCTAGACCGTTGGTTTAGAGTGTTTAGTGGAACTGCCACGTACATCCACCTTTAAAATGACCCTAGATGCGTTAGGGGATGCACATGTAGAAGCGTGTCTACTTGACACATGATACCTTTTTCCTATATGAAAGAGATGCGGTATGTCCACGTAGTACCTCACATTGACGCCTATATACAATGAAATTTTATCATGTATTTTATTATGGATGCAGTTTCTATGAGGCTTAGGCCTTTCGAAAAAGAGGTCAAAAGCATAGCCTAAAGCTCGCCCAAAAAACAATTTACGCATGGAAAAACTACGTGCCGGTTCCAAAATCAATTTCGATTATTGATTATGGAATTTGTAGTTCAAAAAAAATGGAATAAATTATGTGGATCTGCGGACACCCATCAGAATTTATAACCAGCCCATCTTTATGCTTAAAACCCCAAGAAATCAACCCAAACAATTAGCCTATTTTTTCCATCTGTTCGACCACCCTAGATTAAATAGTCTGAGCATAGAATTTCGATTTTCCATGTAAAGATGAGGCAATTCAGTTATGCACATAGCCCAATTCTCTCTATGTGAAGCTGTATGTCTCTTCTCATTGTGAGTTATCCGAAGGACCTGATTTTTATGCAGCCAAGCGCGCATATGTAGAAATGCTGGTTTTTTAATAAATCTATTTTTGAGATGGATTTTAAAAGTTATTTTTTAAGGATATGTAATCTCTAACATGGAGATCATGAATATGAAAACATAAATAAATTTTAAACACTAAAAATAATAATTTTACTGAGAAAACATTTGGACAGTTAGTTTCCATTGTTTTTAGATGAAACACCTACTTGCATCCATCTTTAAGATGGATGCTTTACAATTTCCGGACCGCATATGTAGAAAAGCGCTCCAGCCCATATGAAACAATTTTCCTTATCCAAATCCTATGCTTTTTTGGTCGCTATTATATTAGATATCCATCATAGTATTCCGAGAGCACATTTTCGATGGGGTCCCATAATGTAATCTAACTCCACCCCGCGATCAACATTTTTTACTAATTCCTTTCTTTTTGTTTGTGTGTTGTGCCTTTTTAATACCAAATATGATGCCTTTTAAGCTCATGCGACTAGAACAAGGCGTAATACTTTTTAGGGAAAATTATGGATACCCCAAAATGAACTTTATAGATATTTTACTTCTCAATATTTTTCCTATCATACCCACGACCCAGTATTTGTTTTTTTTTTTGCATAACCACTTAGTCACACGTAAACTACTCCTCAATCAAATCTCTCTCTACTTGCCCTCTCTTTTTCTTCTCTTTTTACCCGCCCTCTCCCTCTCTTTCTCTCTACCTATTTTCTCTTTCTCTCTCGATCCACCTCTCTTTATTTCTTTACCCGCCCGCTCTCTACTCGCCTATCTCTCTTAGGTAGAGAGAGGATAGGTAGGGAGAGAGAGGTATGTAGAGAGAGAAGGCAGGTAGGGAGAGAGAGGGTACGTAGAGAGAAAGAGAGAGAGAGACAAATTTGACCGGGGGGTAATTTAATCTTTAAAATATTCATTTTTTATTTAGGGTGGAGGTGGTAAACGCAAAAAAAATAATAATGACTGGGGGTAGAATATCTATAAAATTCATCCAAAATTTGCTCTACTTTTTAATTTCATGCCACTAGTACGGAATATAATGCCTTTCAAGGTTATAAGACTGGGGCCAAAACCAATAGTTCATTGTCATGAGGTTTATTGAATGTTATTTGAGCCTTCCACGCAGCTACTGAAGAGGGGGCATGGATGGCCAATAAATGAACTACTTGTCCGGCTCCAAATGGTTTATTGTCATGCAGGTATTTCTCTTTCGCACATACTGCTTCAAGCGGGATCATTGTTGCTAGGATTGGTTTCATGCTATGGGACTTGGGCTTTTTCTTAGATACAGGATGACCGCGGCCCTTATACCCTAGAGTTTAAGGTCATGACATGACCATCACCCTACTTTAACATTGTGAGGATGTTGTACGATATTGAACGACTTTTCTACCACTCGTCATAGACAGAGTATGGGTGCCGGGTCTAGGGGTCATCTGAGATGGATGTTGTCCCACAATATAACATCGTATTGCAGGTATGATTTTTATTTCACCATGTTACCCGTGGTGCCCTTTCGGAGATTCGATGCATCTGTCCGTAGAATTGGCACATTGTTCAGGTGTATTTTACTGATGGTAAAATATAATCGGGAGAGAGAGTGCCAAAGGCACCTAGAGAAGGGTTACTGCACTATCCAAATTTATCATTTTTGTAACTCAAGCGTCTTGATCTTGGGTGTTCTTTTTTCGCTTAACTGGACTTAGATGTAAAAGAAACAAGCGAACTTCATAGGCATCTGGAACTCTTACCGTACCTTAATTAATATCTCAATAAATTTGGACTTGTTTACCCCATTGTGTTCTTGTGCTCTGGTTCGGTTGGAGTCATTTTTTTTTTCTCTCCTCTTTTGTCTTTGTAATGGAGACATGCTTTGGGCAAAGTTGTTTGTTGGCAACTCTATTGGGGAGAGTTTGTTCTTCAGCTCTCTAGCTCGAAACCCAATTATATCCTTAGAAAGGAGAAACAACATAAAAAGGAGACATGCAGATAACCAACGGCTTCTTTATGGTCGGAACTGTGTTGATATTGTTTAGGTGAAGGCAACCTATAGAGGAGCCCATAGGCACAAAGCCAAAAACACAACTTCCCTAAGGCTTGGATTCAAGGGCACTATGCCCCGGAACAAATCCACCCCTAGCCCAACCCCAAGGCTTGGAATGGTGAAAACCGCTAGCCGCATGCCTCAAAAAGTGTTTTTTTTACTTTGTCTACTAGGGCACGAAGCAAAATTCATCGAAAGCCTCGGGGATCCATGGGGCTCCACCCCCCATACATGAGGTGACAGAGAATCCTGTGGATGCCTTTCTTTCTCCGGGTTGAGAATCTTGTTCCCATCCCAATCCCAATCCCAATCCCAATCATACTTAAGTGAGTATGAGGAATCGGAAGAAATCCTACAGACAAGGCTGTAACTCGGATCACTTCATATTGTTCTCGCAAAACCGGAAAGCCTCCCCTAGGCAGATAAATCAGAACACATGGGAGAGCGCTCTAATAGAAGCATTGACCTAAGGATCCGTGGGAGATTAGACCAAAGGAGATGAAGGTTAAGCTTGACAGATTCAACTCTACCCGGTGTCAAGCGCCATCTCTAGGACCGGAAGAAACGCAAAAAGCTCACCGAGATCGGTTGGGATGATCACCCCAAAGTGGGTGACTACCTCAAAAGACTCACTGCTCGACCAAGGAAAGGGAACCGACTTAGAATTATCTTGGCACCAGGCCTTTGGGTACAAAACGCTCATCAATAATCAACAAAAGGGCTATGATCGAGCTCAACACATTAAATCCCAAAACTAGTCCTCGCAGTAGTTTTTAGAGATCAATAGAGAAAGTGGAGTCTCTCAAACTATAGGCTCGAAAACATTATAGATCTATACAGATCCGATCTTTTTCTGAGTCTACTGACAGCGCTGGCTCCAAATTTGTATATTAAGTCTTTAAAAGCTTTTAAAATTTCAATAAATCTAACAATGAAGAAATTTCCTAAGATATAAAATAAAATGGAAAATAAAAGGAAAAATTAGATGAATAAAAATAAAAGAGAAAGAGAGAGAGAGAACATACTTGAAAAACTCGGAGTTGCGGCCCGCATTAAGACCGCGGGTTGATTTATACCTTTTGATGCCTTTTTTTACTTTCTTGAAGCATGGCACGGAGGTTTTTGATCTAGGGGAACTTATTCTATAGGATTTAATCTTGATTTTGGAGGACTTTTGGGAGGATTAGGACTTAGGGTCTCAAGCGTAAGGCTTTCTAGGGTTTTCCCTATTTTTCTAGAGGTTTTCAGTAATTTTCTAAGGGATTCAAGATTTTTTCTATTTTTCTAGGTATTTTGGATGAATTTACTATTTTCCTGGGCTTTCTAGGATTTTCCCTAATTTTATAGGATTTACTAGAGAGTTTTCCTATTTATCTAAAAATTTATGAGAATTTCCTAATTATATAAGCGTTTTCCAAATTAATTTTCTAGGGATTTTTCAATCTATTTTGGATCTATTTTCTGGGATCTTACTATGCTTAGGGTTGAAATAATTTGAAATAATTTAATTGTTCCAACTCTATATAAAGAACAACAGTCATAGCCAAAACAACTATAATAGTAGACATGAGCAAAACAAGAGAGAAAAACTCATCAAAATCATTTGATTTCTCATCATAGCCTTTCACAACCAATCGAGCGTTGTACCTTTCAACAGTATCATCATGACCTTTATTCTTCTTGAAGACCCACCTACAACCAATTGCCTTTCGCTCTTCGGCTAATTTGAAGAGTTCTCATGTTCTATTTTTTCGTAGGGTCTCCATCTCTTCTTCCATAGATGCTTTCCATTGACCGGCTTCATCAACCTCACATGCATCACGATAAGAAACGGGCTCACCATTCTCTGTTAGGAAAGTATAGGACAAGACATAATCATTAAGCCTCACATAAGCCTTTTTAGGTCTATTGTATTTCAAGCTATTGGACAATTTCAGGTTATCGGCCTTGACCACTATCACGCTTGTCCTCATGGGCGCATTCCACCTCGACAGTTTTTGCATTTGACTCATCTTTCTTTTTCTGCATGGAATTTTCATTGCAAATAGCATCTTAGCTAACTATAATCTTGTGGACAATAAAATCTCATAATCTATACCCCTTTGTACCATTAGTCCAAGAAAAACGTACTTGGGTCTTTTCTCCTTTGGAATCAAAGAATATGCATCGCACCCAAAAACACGATGGAAAGAATAATCAACAGGTTTGCATGTCCAAACCTCGTCTAGTGTATTGTAGTCAATAGCATAACTGAGAGACCTATTGATTAGGAAACAAGTTGTACGAATTGTTTCTGCCCAAAAGCACTGCTCTAACCCTGCAACACTCAACATACACTTGGCACGCTCTTTAATGGTATGATTCATTCTCTTAACAACACCTTTTTACTGAGGTATTCTAAGAACTATTAACTGCCTGGCATTCTCATACTTACTAAAAAATTATTAAATTCATCAGAACAAAATTCTCTCCGATTATCAGTTCTTAGACATTTGATGGTCTTACCTTTCTAATTTTCTACCAAGGCTTTACATTTTTGGAAAATACTTAAGGCATCTTATTTCTTTTTTAGTAAATAAACTCACACTTTTTCGCAAAAAATGATCAATAAAAACGAAAAAATATGAAGCACCCCCCATAGAAACATGTGACTCCCATGTGTCAGAATGAATTAATTCCAAAAAATCCTTATTTTTAGTGGTAGACAAAGTACAATGCAATATGCTCTACTTTCCAAATAAGTATGACTCACAAAAATATAAATTAAAAGATTTAAAACTAGGGTGAAGGTTTTTGTAGAGGATTACCTTGAGTCCACGCTCGCTCATATAACCCAAAAACGTATACCGTATCGGCCTCTCCCAAAATTGTTTCTCCAATAAGTCCGTACAAATTGCATGTTAACCCTTTTTTTGCTAGTACTAGTTTGAAATTTTCAAACATCTATTTTCACTTGTAAATTTTAAACCATGCTCATCAATTTTTTCCACAGACAAGAGAGTCCTTCTGAGACTTGGAACATGTCTTACACCTGCGATGGTACATATGACTCCATTGAACATCTTGATTCTCACATCTCCAACTCCCACTATTTTACATGAGTCATTATTTTCGTTGTAAACAATACTTCCTGCACATGGTTGGTACTTATAGAACCAATCCCTATGTAGAGTTATGTGAAGGAATGAACCTGAATCAAGTAGCCAATACTGCAAAATTTCCTGCCTATCCACTGAAAAAACTTAACCAACTTCGTAAAACTCAACTTCTTCTACTAGATTTCCTTGAGAATCACATGGACTAGGTTTCTCATGAGAACCAGATTTAGGGGTTTTTTGGTTCCCTTTTGTGTCTTGAAATCTTTCTTCACATGACTTAATCTTATACAGCTCCAACACTTCACTTTCTTACGCCCTCTTGATTTGGATCTCGACTGATCTCTACCTGTAGTTCTCTCCATTACTATTCCCTGTGCTACAAGCACATTCTTAAAGGAATTTTGACTAAACTTTCATCTAGACTCCTCTATCATAAGTGTTATACCAACATAATCAAATTCAAGAGATTTTGCACTATTGAAATTCATGATTTATCCATCCCATGATTTCGGCATAGAGCAAAGTAATATAGTTGTTTTATCTTCTTCATCAATTTTTACATCTAGTGACATCAACTTGCTAATCAAAGTATTAAACTCATTTAAGTGACATTGCAAAGATGCACTATCGCTCATCTTGAGATTGTAAAGTTTTCGACGAAGAAAAATCATTTGGAAGAAACTTACTTTCATAAGTATTTTTCAGCATATCCCATAAATATTTCACAGTTGTTTCTAAGGAGACATTGAATAAGACGGACTCATCAAGCACCAAAAAATATCTGTCCTAACCAATTCATCCTTCTCATCAAATTCCTCATCATCCATCTTTTTAGGTTTATTTTCTTTGCCTTTTGATGCCACTACACAACCATCTTTCACCAACACCATTTGCATCTTTAATTTCCAGGTTGAGAAATCTTAACCGTCAAACTTTTGAATTTTATATCTGGTTGAATTTCTTCCAGTAATCTTTAAAGAGTTGCGATCTGCTACAAAACCTTGTGTCCAACAAGGATCTTAAACCCTAAGGGTCCGATACTAATTGTAGATGATAAAACCAAGATTTGGGAAAATAAGAAAAAGAAAAATAGTGTAAAAAATAAAAGAAGAGGGACAGATTTTTATGGTTCGGCAAGTTGCCTATATTCATAGGACATCAAAGTTCTCTTCCACTAATAAAAAAACATTATGCAAACATAGATAATACAAGGGATTTCAAACTCTCTCTCAAGCCCTAAAACAAAGGATATCTCTCTCTAGAACACTCACACAAAAGGACTAAAAAATTAACCCTTATCTCTATTTGTCACGTGTTTTCTATCGATACAAAAATGACTTTATATAGAAGAAAAGCCAAGATCCACATAATGCCTCACCCTCTATTTCCTATTCCCACATATTTTCTTTCCTATCTAATAGGCACGTGCAACTCCTTTATAAAAAAAGGAACCATCCTCATGCCTTATTATATGGATTTACTGTGTTTATAATATGAAAAGGAGTCCAAACAACGTACGATCATGTGATTCTTTAAACAAAAAGAAATATGGTTTTATCATTTCAATATTAGTGAGAGTTAGGAGCAAAAATTTGAGAGAGAGAGACAGAGAGGGGGGTTTGAAGATGAAGATTTTTAAGAGAGAAAGAGGTGTGGTTATTCTTGGTTGGAGGGGTTAATGAAAGAAGCAGAGAGAGAAAGAGGGAAGTGGAAAGAAAAAGAGAAAATGAACTCTTCTCTCTTTAATTTATAATTTATAGATACAAAAAGAAAAAAAAAAAGGGGAAAATTCAAAATGGGTCAATTTTAGGTGAAAATTATGCCGAAGGTCAGTCAACTTGTCTTTTTTTTTCAAAATTGCCCCTCAATCCGAGAATGAAATCTTCAGACTGGTTTTTAATTTTTTTTAAACATTTTCTAAAATAGTGTTGTGTCTCATATTTTAGGGCTGTGCCCAGTCAGTCCGAGTATGCCATCTTCGAACTGTCCATATTCTCATGTAGGAATGAAAAAATAGATGGTCCGAGGATAAAAACCTTAGACCACTCCTTAGACTGAGCAGAGCCTAGTTCTGGAGGGGTCCAAGGATCCCATGCTTGGACCAACCATATTCTCAATTGGGAATGAAGAAATAGGTAGGCCAAGGATAGGAACTTCATGCCGCTCCTTGGATTGAGCTGAGCTCAGTTCTGGAGTAGTTCGAAGCTCTTATTCTTAGACCACCTATATTCTCATTTGGCAATAAAAAACGAGCAATCAGAGGATAGGAACCTTGGATTGCTCCCTAGATTGATTGGGCACTACTGTAAAACTTTGGGCATAGTCCTATTTCATAAAAGGTTTAAAAACAAATTTAAATAGGTCCGAAAATGTCATCTTCAGCTCAAGGGGCAATTTTGAAAGAAATGAAAATTTCGGTTGACTGATCTTCTCCATAATTTTCACCCAAAATTGCCCCATTTCGTATTTTCCTTCTATTTTTTCTCATTCTTAAATTACTCTATGGGGCCGCATACTCGTGAGATCCGAGCAGCGCCCTGAAGCCCGTGACCCATAAGTAGGACTGAAATTCCTCGCATGCCCTACGGACCATTCAAAAGCCATTGTTTGTGCACAATACGAGACAAAACAAACGTGGAAACGGAGAGCCAAAAACACATAAACACCATTTAATTAGAAAGTAGGAATTTCACTGTAAATTTCGAAATCCACTTTTAAGGTGGGGATTATTCGAAGTCTCACAAATGATTCGAATAAGAAGACGAGAAAAAATGGTCTTAAGACCAATACATTACTAAAAAGAAAAATAGAAATGAAAATTAATGAAATATGGATTATTTCGTCATTCGGTTTGGGGGTGGTGTCACTCCCTTTGTGCGCTGCTACCTGTTTCATGACACGAGCAACCTGAGCCTCCGCCTCATCCATGGTAATCTCTAGTAGTAATTCAGAAGCTTAAAGTTTCTTAAAAGCGGACAACAAAACAGAACCTGCCCTTTTCCATCATTTTACGTAGCACAGGAGACAGCCGAAGACGATTTCCCCTTTTCACAAATACTCTTTTGGAAGAGACGAAGATTACGTCGACCGTCCCACCATATATGACCGTTTGAAGGAGCATGCGGGGCCTTCATCTCATCCAAGCTTTCTTCCAATTAATTGAGATCGGTTATATGGTCGTATTTTCAGTTCAAATGCCACCAAATCTGTCCTCACTACTTTTATCCATGTCCTTTTTGGGTCGTGCTCTAGCCCTTTTAAACCTTTTTACTAAGGTGTAAACATATAATTCGTGTGATTGGGGTTTATTTTGTAATTGATGAGAGTAAAGAATTGAAAAAGTTACAAAAAAACCCCAAAACACCACATTTTTTATGCATCTTACCTCAACCTAACTTTTTCTCTCACTTTTTTTCCATAACAAACTTTCTATGCAAATACCTCAAAGTGAAAAAGTTCATTATTTTTAGGCGAAAATTCCCTTCCCGTATACACAAATCATTTTTGCCAGATTTGATTGACTTTCGGACCCCAATAACACACTGTCGGAGCCCATAAGTGCAGGACCGCCATTTACATAGTGTTGGAGTCTTGAAATCCAGTAACATCGATTGTCGGACTGCCCTTTGTAACTGTCGGACTGCACTTTACACCATGCCTGCACCTAATGCCAGACCACACTTTACACAATGCTGGAGCCTTACTACGCATTTATACAGGGCCGAGTCCCCTATTTTGACGAGATAGAGGAGTGCCGGAGCCCTACTACCAGACCGCACTTATAGAGTGACGAGGCCCCTATTTTGACGAGATAGAGGAGTGCCGGAGCCCTACTACCAGACCACACTTATACAGTGCCGAGGCCCTATTTTGGTGGGATAGAGGAGAGAGATGTGGGTAAGGTAAAAGTAAAGGAGGGTAGTTTGGGTAATTTTTATTTTTTTTGGTTGGGGGTATTTGCATAGAGAGTATACTTTGGGAAAAAAAATGAAGAAAAGATTAAGTTGGGGTAAGTTGCATAAAAAGTGTAATCTTTGCAGTTTTTTTTTGTAATTTTCTTCAAAGAATATTGAATGAAGGAGTACACGTTTATTCTCTACAAAATTGTCAGAGCCCCTATGTTGAAGAGTTGAAGAGGAGAGTTCATATGGAGAATTCTACAGGGATGTAGAAACTAAGAGAGAGGGAGATGGGATGGCAACTATATAAGAAAGTATGGAACTTTTTCTCATTTCAGAAAATACTGCAACTTGGGGACAGAAATGGTTCCTCTTATTGCGTTTTCTTCATAATATTTTCATTACCGAGTCCAAGGTTAATCCAAGACGGAGACCGAACGAGTCAGAGTTTAGTCTGGTTTGTGGACTTTGTGGCAAAGCAGCACATGTTCTCGTTTATCTCTATCCATGCATTCGTTTCATTTTCTCCTAAATGGGGAAACAACCCTCGCCTCCAGGTCTCTGTCTCTATTCCATTTATTAATCCACTTCTTATCTGTGATGCCATTTAACTAATCCAACTCAATTGCATTGTGACAACCGTTCAAAATCTTACCAAAATAAGAATGAAACGCTAGTTGGAACTGCTTGTCATTATCAACCATGCTGCAATGACGTCCAGTTTTCAAAACTCCTTGCCACAAAGAGAGAGGACAGAGAGAGCAACAGAGAAAGCTTTTGCATCGAGGAACATCAGAGAGAGATATTTTGCACAGAATAATATCAGAGAGAGCAAGAAAGGTTTTTCAGAGAAGAATCTGTGAGAGAGAGCTTTTTGCATAGAATATGTAGAGTTTGCAATAAAGTAATTAGTGAAATGGGAGAAAAGATCAAGAAGCTATCGTTTCACAATGCTGCTATAACCGTCAGCAGAATAATATCAGAGAGAGTGAGTCGTAGAAATTTTTAGATAAGAATTTGAGAGAGATTTTGGGGAGGAGAGTCCTAAAGAGAGAGATTTCCAGAAAAAGAATGAGAGATTTTGGGGAGTAAATTTTTTTTTTATATATATATATATAATAAAAAAAAGAGAGGAGGAATGGGATTTGCAGAGAAGAATGACAGGGCAATTCTCCTTTGGCATTGAGCATAGAAGTGCAAGCATGGACTTTGCACTGGAAGCACCGTCTGCCTGTGCCAGAGGAGAACTGCGCTGCAATTCTTTTGCCTGCGCGTATCACACATCAACTCATGATTGGTTGGTTGAAAGCATGTGGATTTATATGGAGGTAAACGTAGAAGGGTCTTTATTTGGATATGCCATCGAGAAGCCGCATATGCTAGGGTACATACCTTCTCCCTCTCTTTTCCCTTTTCTTCTTTTGCAGGCATGTCCCCGTTCTCTTTATTCCTCCAGCATAAAGGCTGAGAAGCCTCCAACTCATTTTTGATCCTTGGGTGTGCCTTTGAGTCGCTACTGATGATGCCCTTTCCTCTAGTTTTGTGGTCATTTTCTTCTATTTGTCCCCGGTTCCATGTTGCAAATATGGAGCTACTTTTTTTTTCTTTTTATTTTTATGAATCTCATGGCAATTATGTGTTAAAGATATTTAAATGGGACAATCCGATATTGAAAACATCAACTTGTCTTGTAATCAGTTTTTGTTTTTTATATATAATGGACCCATTAGATGTCTCCGATATTGAACCATATATAAAATATAAAAGAAGATTACGGTGGCTGTTATCTCCAACTCTAACTTGACTGCCCATTATTGCTTATATATATATATGGAAAAGGTTTATATAGAGCCGAGGCTCTAAACAATCAAATTTGAGCCTATCTCAAAACTCTCATTAGAAGAGGTTGTTTTGATGCCCAAATATTTTCAAATTGATCATCTCGACATCAAGATGCATGGAAATGAGAAAAAAATGGATTTCAACTTTTGGAAATAGTGTATTTTGTAACATTAATTTTCATGATTTTCAAGTGTTAATAGATCTGTCAATCTACACTATTTTTGAAGCGTTGAACTTTATAAATAAATATGAAAATATATTTTAAGGTTATCACAAAGATTTTCAGTATTGAAACCATATTTCTCGACACTATTTGAAGGTAGGCTCTAATTTGATTGTTTAGAGCCTAGGTTCTATACAAACCGCACCCTATATATATATAGGGAAAGTATATAATGAGACAATTTACCTTTGGTACAAGATAGTCACAATTAATCTTGACCATTGGATATGAAAGTGGGTGGGTGCATTTATTTCATTGACCAAGCTCAAAGTTCAAAAAAAATTTTCTCGAACTTTTTGACACACCTAAGTTATCAGATTTTACATCGGATGATTGTAAGTAATTGTGACCTCCCTATACTAATGGTTAGTGGTCTCATTGTGTATATATATATATGGGAAAAAATGAAATAGCCCACTAGCTCATATGAACATAAGAGCCCAACGGCCCAGATTGAATCTGGGCCGATCAGACTATCATAGATGTCCGGTAGTGCTTGAATTTTATTTTATTTTCTAAAAATCCAAATCACTTAAAATTTTAGGTGTGTTTTCTTCTCATCAAAACGCACCTAATAAAAATATAAAAAAATTATCCATTGAAAGAGACCAAAATACCCCCCAAAATTATTCGGGGGTATTTTCGTCAATTTATTTCATGTAAAATATTTTTTGATATATTTCAAAGATTCACCTATTTTTGAAGAATTCACTCCTAAAATTTCAAGTGATTTGGATTAGTAGAAAAAAATCTAAAATTCAAACACTATCGGACATCCGTGATTGTCAGATCGGCCCAGATGTAATCTGGGCAGTTGGGCTCATATGTTCAAACGAGCTAGTGGCTAATCTCTGATTTTTCCATATATATATAGAAAATACGGGATTAGCCCACTAGTTCATATGAACATATGAGCCTAACTTCCCAGATTGAATCTGGGCCGATCTTACGGTCACTACCTCATCTCATGTTTGAATTTTAACTTTTTTTCTACAAATCCAAATCACTTGAAATATTGGACGTGTATTCTTCTCATTAAGGCGCACTTAATAAAAAAAATAAAACAAATTATTCGCAAAAACATAAATGATCAAAATACCCCTAAAACTTTACGAGGGTATTTTGGTCAATTTATTTCATGTTAAATATTTTTTTGATATTTTTTAAAGATTTAAATATTTTTGATGAAGATACTCCTATAATTTCAAGTGATTTGAATTTGTAAAAAAAAATTAAAATTCAAATACCTCCAAACATCCGTGATCGTCAGATCAGCGCATATTCAATCTGAGCCGTTGGGCTCATATGTTCATATTAGCTAGTGGGCTATCCCATATTTTTCATATATATATATATATATATATATGAGGTTAGCCCACTAACTCACAGATACACATGTGTCGAACAGCCTAGATTGAATATGAGCCGATCTGACCGCCATGACCTCATTTTGTATTAGAATTATAATTTTTTTCACAAATACAAATCACTTAAAATTTTGGGCATGTATTCTTTAAAAATAGGAGAATCTAATAAAAATATCAAAAAAATAATTTGTAAAAAATAAATAGACCAAAACAATGGTTTAAAAAGCGGATCGGTGACCCGGATCGGGCATCTCAAAAACCCATCCGAATCGTCGAATCGGTGATCCGGATCGGGAGTCGACTGAATCGATCGGATTAAACCTTAAAAAAAATCCAAAAAAATTATTAAAAATCATTAGAAATGTTGTTTTTTAAGAATTCAATAAGAAATGAGGGTACTCCATTAAGAATTTTCATTTCTTTGCATGAATATGAGAATATTGATATGTTCTTTTTTTTCCTGAACTACTATTTACCATTTAATTTACATCACACAAAAGGATAAACATAGAATTATCATGGATTAAGTATATCATCATACATGAAGTACAATAAAGCATACAATTCGTAACATAAGATCTAAAAGTAAAATGACAGACGATGTTGTTCTTTATCTTGATCGCGCTGGTGCCATTGATTGAATTCGAGTGACAATTTATTGACTCAATCTAAAAACGAATCATCCAAATTAGTGGGCACCTGACTATATCCAAATTCCTAAGTGTTAGTGTTTTGTTGTGGTCCTAATCCAAAATCCCTGAAGCTTGTCCATCCTTCATGCTCACCTACACTATCGTGCTCATCTCTACCCTTTTGTTGTTGGGACTCGATATGTAAATAATTTGGTTGGGATTGGGTGGCCTCAGAATCATCATCTCTCTCATTTTCCCTTATACCTCCTTCCCATTCTCTCTCATTAGGTGCATTATCACCGACATCTCCAACGAATTTAGATATGTTGGCGGGTTGCTTCCTCTTTCATGTTGCTCATCGCCTTCTTCAAGATCTTCCTCACTGATAGCCTTAAGGAACACTCTCTTGTGCAACACTGGCTCATCTTCTTCTACTACCCATTGTTCTACTGTGTTTGTGATAAATCTTGTGTCCAAGTCTATTGGCCCATAGTCTTCAAACTTCCTTCTTATTTGTCGCTCTCAGAGGTTTAAGTTGTAATGAACGTAAACTAGTTTGTGAAGCTTCTTTGAAGCGAGTCGATTCCTTCTAGTAGTGTGCAACCATTAGAACGTACTCCAGTTTCGCTCATAGCCAGTAGCAGAATATGTTTGGGAGAGTACCTTGACTGCTATCCTCTTTAGGTGATGTGCATCACTACCATATATCTCCCACCATTCAGCTGGATTAAAATGCAAAAAACATTGTAAGGGCAAGAATAATTCATAAAATTAAATATATGAATGAACAAAATATTAGTTAGGGGATAACCTGGATCCATCTTAGTTCGAGAATTCTTGGCAAGTCTAGTTCCGAAGGATCCTATAGCATCCCTATATATAGCAAGCTAAAACAAAATATTTCGTTTTAGTGCATTATTCCTCACAAATATAACAACTAAATCAAGTTCTTACCAAAATATTAAATAATACCTCTTGTATTGCTGTTACCTGGTTTTGATGACTTCTCTCAAACCTGGCAATAATGTATCTGACCCCTTCCATAATTTTGTGGGGATGTTCAGGTGTCAAATAGAAAAATTTTGGGCTGAAGTAGTAATCTGGAAAATATATAGATAGAGAAATGTCATTTAAAATTTCATAAAAAAATAATTTACAATGAACCATTCTAATGATATAAATATATATTTACCTGCATAATGAATTGGAGGTCCAAATTTGGTGTTCTACCTTCTTTCTATAATCTCGACCACTTTACTAGCAAAACTATACTTCTCTCCAATAGTAGATTTGACCCTCTCGATACCTTCATAAAGGATGCCTATGGTAGCTTTATTGTCAGCATCCACCATTCTTAACACCGTGACCAAAAGGATAGTGGCATCTACGACACTGGAACATCAAGACCAGAACCTCCTATTTGAGACTATGTCGTCCACTTTTAGCCCGGTACTGGACTTCGAGAGGAGGTCATTTAACCACTCTTCACTGGTAAACAATCTCTTTATTACACTTTCAGTTTCCCGAATGGAGTCCATAGCCAAGTAATCTATCGCAAAGCAGATTATGACAGGCTTGATTATCTCTTTTTTCTTAGACTGTTCTATGAATAAAAATAAAATTTTAGAATGGTTATATATAAATCTTTACACCAACCTCGCTTCCTGTAGAATCTCCTTCATAAATTTGATCTCACCGATCTTCTCTAACATAAGATCGATGCTGTGTGCAGTACACGGGGTTCATACTAGATGCTTCCTCTTATCCATCAAATTACTGCCCGCAGAAACGCATGCACGCGCATTGTCCGTAATAAACTGTCCGTAATAACATGCTTATCTCCCACCTCCTCCACTTCTGATCATATAGTCATACGTAGAACTTTGCATCATTCTTCGTCCCTGATACATATTTGCTAGACAAAAAAGCTGTACCTTTTGGGGAATAGGCCAAGAAGTTTACAAACTCTTTTTGGCTTAACTTTATTCAACCAACCATCACTCATGAGAGTAATGCCTGTTCTTAGCCAACTTTGTTTATAATTCTAACTTCCTCCACCTCTTCATTCAATATTGGCCCACTGAGCTCATATGTCATCGCGGGTTTTACCCCGGGCCCGACTCTCTGGATTGCGTTGACCATAGGTGGAAAATATGGGCTATTGGCTGCATCAAAGGGGATCCCTTTATCGTAGAACCATTTACTAACATATCTGCCCAACATGTTTCTCGTACCTTTCACCATGTCTTTGAGGGTCATCTGTTCTGACTTAGGCTTTGAGGGAAATGGGTCTATACGACCATGACCTGCAATACTAGCACGCCTAGATAAGCTAGAAATAATTTCTTCAACGTCTGATTCCTCTTGATACATATTGCCACCAAAGGGTCTTCCACAGATCTTGCCATGGTTCAACTTTAATATGTTAAAGATTAAAAATTAACCTGACAGTTCAACATGAAAAATAATCACCATGTGTAGTGATAATATGTAGGGGTAGTTTATGAAGTTATATTTATTGTTAATGCAAAATACTTCTATTGACAAAAATATTTTAATTCCTATTGGGAAAAATAATTTATTTATGCAACATTATAGATAAAAATAGCCTATATCAGCCATTACATATAGAAAAATAAATTTACATTGATATAGTATCAATAAAAAATATATTTACAATGATACAGTAATTCACAATGGCAATACATATGGACTTGTCACAAATCTTCATTTCGACAAACATGAATTAGTTCCTATTGAGCAAAAAAATTTTTTATGCAACATTATAGATAAAAAAAAGTATGTATAAGTCACACTAAGAATCAAGAAAAAAATTACATTAATATAGTCATCCATAATACCCTTACACGTATATTTGACACAAAACACATTTACAATGAAATAGTCATTTACAATGCCACAAATAAAATTTACAATGATATAGTCGGCACAATCCCAACTCGATTGAAATGATCATAAATAGTCGTACATCTCAATTACAAATATGCAAGATAATATAATAAAAAATGCAAGCTCCAAACATGGCTACAACTCAATTATCAAGAACATACATTTTAGGCATTAAAAATTTAATAATAAATTGAAAATTACAAGATAATATAATTATCATACATACCACTATTTTTTTACAATGATATTCACTTTAATTCCTCATGATAATACAGTTTAACAACATGTATTTTTTGCGTTAAAAATTTACAAAATTAAAAATACATTTTTAATGCAAAACGACATTAAAAATATAATACAGTTTAACAACATGTATTTGTTAATGTATTTCTTTGCATTAACAACCAATTAAAAAATACAGTTTTGCATAAAAAAATAATAGCATGCCACGATTTTTTTACAATGATATTCACTTCAATTCCTCATGATAATACAGTTTAACAACATGTAATTTTTGCATTAAAAATTTAAAAAATTAAAAATACTTTTTTAATGCAAAACTGCATTAAAAATATAATACAGTTTAACAACATGTATTTGTTAATGTTTTTTTTTGCATTAACAATAAATTAAAAAATATAATTTTTAGCATTAAAAATATAATAACATGCCACGATTTTTTTACAAGTGATAATCACTTTAATTCCTCATGATAATACAGTTTAACAACATAGTAATTTTTTGCATTAAAATTTAAAAATTAAAAATATAATAACATGCCACGATTTTTTTACAATGATATTCACTTTAATTCCTCATGATAATACAGTTCAAGGACATGTATTTTTTGTATTAAAAATTTTAAAAATTTAAAATACATTTTTAATGCTAAACTGCATTAAAAATATAATATAGTTTAACAACATGTATTTGTTAATGTATTGTTTTGCATTAACAACAAATTAAAATATACAGTTTTGCATTAAAAATATAATAACATGTATTTTTTTGAACAAGAAATTTAACAATAAAAATTAAAAATATTGTTTAATTTCTTATGATAATAAAAAACTGGTCACAATTTTTCAAAAAATCACGATTTTTCAAAAAACTTGACCATGAATAAAAAAAAAAAACGCAGTTCTTCAAAGACCCACCTAACATCAGTCATTCCAATTAAAAAATCCGCCTCAAATCGAATAAATTACATCAAATTGAATACATGTTTTGATAAACAACACTATAAGGAATCAAAGCCCTATAATATTAAATAAAACTGATTGAATTGAGGAAAAAAAAAAAAAACTTAGTTCTTCATAGACATCAGTCTTTTTTTCTCAAAAATCCAACTCAAATTGAATAAATATAATCAAATTGAATACATGTGATGATAAGCAACACTATAACAAATCAAAAGCCTATAAATTTAACACATGATTTGTAAATATTATTGAATTTGATAGCATGGAGGAAAAAAAACACAGTTCTTACCTATTTTTTGTGCACTATGTATTCCTCCAAAATAATCACAAATTATGAACAAAAAATTCTGAACAACACTCTTACGATCAATCACCCTGAAATTTTACAAAAAATGATGCCCTCTTTCGCTTGAAATCAGTGAAATGGCGGAAACCCTAAAACTCACTCTTCGCAAATTTTTTTTATAAAAAATGGTGCTTTTTAATACCTTTTATTGACTTAAATGGATGAGAAATTTGAATTAAAGCCTTCAAGATTCGTTTATAAGGCTGAAAAAGGTGAAAAAAGATAACAAAATGATAAAAAAAAACGAAATCCGTGAAGAACACTGTGCAGCCTGTGTTCTTGGGCTTGACTCGGTGAGACTTTCGATTCACTATTGCGAATCGCCCGGTTCTCTCTAGACACGGTCGATTCCTTGTTTTTTCGTGGAACCGGCTCTGTAGCTGACAATTCCCTAGTAAAACCGGGAGAGTCTGACTCGACTCGATTAGTTTTCAAAACCTGGACCAAAATATCTCTGAAACCTTTCAAGAGTATTTTGGTCAATTTACTTTTTGCGAATTATTTTTTAAATTATTTTATTTGTTATGCCTTGATAAAAATAATGACCAACTAAAATTTCAAATGATTTGGATTTGTAGAAAAAAAATTAAAATTCAATTATGAAATGAAGTTGTAATTCCCTTAAGGTTAGCCCACCAGCTCACAGCTGCATATGAGCCCAACGGCACAGATTGAATCTAAGTCGATCTGACAATCATGAACTCAATTTGTATTTAAATTTGAACTTTGTTTTCTACAAATCCAAATCACTTGAGATTTTGGGCATGGAGCAACATATCCAAATTTGGCTTCATTTGGCGATGAGAGTCATCAATTATGGTTTTTTCTTTGGGAGGAAGAAAAATCGATTGTTGCTCGAAATTGGTTATCCGTTCCCACCCTTGCCTACTCTGTGCACTTTTCGTAAATGATTGGTGGTCTTTTGGTAGTCCCTTAGACATTGCATCAGAAACGATACATTCCAATATCAGATTGCCTCCAAATTTCAAAATTAATCTTTTGAGCATGTAGACATCCCCTATAAATTCTAGCGAAGGGAATTCCTTGAAACCTTGATTCTACATCCTAAGGACTACATAAACCCTAGTGAGCTATAATCAACTTAGAACTAGTTTAATAGTATCAAAACCATCTAAGAGATATACTTAGTCGTAGCAAACCCTGAGAGCTTTCTAACGGTCCAAGAAGCACTCCCATTGAACATACCATAGAGAAGTTAGGGTGACGGGGAGGTTACCCATCAAAATTATCAAATTGGTCCTTGGCGCGACTCACCACATGTCTCGCATGGGTCGCGTGCCACGTGGAGTGTTGTGCCACAAGACTCACTGTGCCACCAGAGGTGGTTCAAAACACGTTTAGTCCTATTTTGATTAGGTTTCTAAGTCCTTTTTTTAGCAGAAGATTTCAAAAAAATTCCAACATTGACTATCCTAATCAAACTAGAACTAAGAGAGTGGAATAATTTTTAATCATCACCAACCTGTAAATACCCTATCTATTTCCTCTGGAAAAATCATCCAAAAATAGTCTAAAAATTAGTTAGCAAAATCCCTAGAAAATTCTAAAAATTTGGAAAAGCCTAAAAACTTACGGAAAATAGGAAATTCTTCAAAAAATGCTGGGAAATATGAAAAATCCTAAAACCCCTAGAAAATTAGGGAAGATCCTAAGAAAACCTTAGATCCATGCTTCAAGAAAGCAAGGGAAGGCATCAAAAGGTGTAAAATAAGCCATGGTCCTGATACGGGCCCAAATCTGGGTTTTCCAGGGGCCTAATATTTCTTTCTCTTTTATTTTCTTTTATTCTTTTTCTGTTTTATTTGATTTTTTTTGTTATTTCATTATTTTTTTAGTTTTAGTTAGAATATCTAAGATTTTTAAGATCTACTAAACATATTTAGAGCTGGTGCTGCCATTAGACTTAAAGGAAAACCTGATCTGCGAGATCTGTAACGCCCTTAAATTAGGGGAGATCCTAAGAAAACCTTAGATCCTTGCTTCAAGAAAGCAAGAGAAGGCAAAGGTGTAAAATAAGCCATGGTCCTGATATGGGCCCCAAATTTGGGTGTGCAATATTTACTTTTCTTTTATTTACTTTTATTCTTCTATTTTATTTTATTGTTTGGTTATTTTATTATTTTTTTAGTTTTAGTTAGAATTTATAAGATTTGTAAGGTCTAGTAAATAGATCAAGAGCTGGCAATGCCAATAGCTTTAGAGGAGAACCAAATCTGCAAGATTTGTAATGCCCTTAAATCTACAATTTGAGCGACCCCTACTCTCTATACTCATCTACAAATTTAATTTGTTTCACAAGAAATTTTAGTTAATATCATTCATAGGTCGCGTGCATAAATAGTTTGGTGCACACTCTGGGGCTCTTGAGCTTAAAATCCATATATTTAGGCTATAAAAATTTGTATGCAAATTTACAATAATATTTTTCCAAGAAAACCTAAAATAAACCCAAAAAAATGTCAAAAATCCACCAGAAAGACCCCATAATTTGATCAGGAACATTTTGGACAGTGCGACTAAGATTGAGTCGTGCAGTCCAAGCGTGAGTCATGCCGATGCATGTTGTACGTAATTGCAGGAAATTTTTTCAACAAACTTATTTTCTGCTCTATCTCAGCCCTTTGTGATTTCTATGTTTCGTGTTCCATATTTCTAGTGAACAAGTCTAAAAGTCATAACCCTCCATCTAGACTTGTTCCACCTCAAGCTCGACACCATCTTCCATTGGCACAATCTCTTCAGTCTCGGCTTCATACTACTACTCGCTGATAGCCTACTCAGCTCCGGCACAACCCCATTTTCCACTTGTCAAGATGCACTAGTCAACTCAGTCCTTTCTGGTCACACCTCCACCCTGTAGTTACCAACATCAGGGGCAGGCCATCCAGCCCATGTCGGTAATTCACTTCCAACCGTTGTTTTAGGCCTACCAGTCTCCAGCTCCACGGTCCAGGTTACTCCTCAGACCTGCTCATGTCACTGTTTAGCGCAGGCCCCTTCACCTGCGCCACCTTCTCATCCGGTTCTGCCCATTTCGTAGGCTCAACTTGCTGACTCTTCAACCCTTGTACAACCCACATTGGAATTCTCACTTGTACCACCTACACCATTAGTTTCAGGCAACCAGCTAGCTGATGAGGCTAAGACCTCTCAGTTGACTGAGATTGCCATGCTAAAAGGTTAGCTCAACACATTAAAACAAACTTTGGCAAAAATAGGAGTCCTTGATATTATCCCACCTAGATCATATTCACTGCCTTCCTGCTAGTTGTCCCTTCACTTAAAGGAAATCCTCGTCGATTCAAAGCGATGTTTTAGTACACTCTCTCAAGGCAACCACTAACTTGGTGATCACTAAATATCCTGATTAAACCCCTGACGAACTGTTTCAACGATTTATTTAGCAGCATTGTGGGACCCAGCAGCAGCCAATAATCCTTGGAGAGTTGGTTTCAAAAAAACAAAGCCCTGGTGAATGCCAAAGCTTCAGAGATGCTGCATCAAAAGTTTGACACTCTTTGAAGCCTCTTAGATTAGCATGACCATAAAAAATGCATCATCTAAATGTAAGCTTTACTTTAACAAAAGCACCCGGCCTTTCTCCTTTGCCTTAATGCTCGAAATGGTTTCCCGCTATGAGAGAGTATAGGAAAGTGCTCAAGAGCCTAATGAAACCATACTAAGGAAAGAGCCAGAAGCATGACTACAATGAATATGCATCTAACAATGACTTTAATAAGATAATAAATGAAGAGTCTGAAGTCCATCCCAAGTCAGAATCATCCTCAGAATGGTTTAGGGATACAGATAGCACCACATCAAAACAAGAGCTCAGTCAGGATGAAGCTTCAACTATTAGCTAAATCCATGAACAATCCATCGGCCAAAATCACACCTCAAGTCGCAATCATCTTTAGAATAGCCTAGGGCTGTAAACATGGCTCATTTTTATACATATCAAACTCATGGTACTATAACTCGAAAGTTCACTCATTTCAAGGATTCGATGAGTCATGTTCTAAAATTATTGCTCGTAAACAAACTTCTCGAATTGCCTTTAGCTTGGATTCCTCATTTACAAATTGGAGATAAATCACAATGGTGTGAATAGCATCGAAACCATTCCCATGATACTGAGGATTGCCTTGTTCTTAGGCACATCATCCAAGATTTCATTGATAAAATTAAACTAACTCTTATAGAGGAAGTAAGAGGAAAAGACACATATCCCAGATTTTACTAAGGAGAAGGATGACCTTCTCGATTCAAACCTAGATGACATCACCATACCACCTCAAGAGAAAAAGGCAGTACTAAAGTTTGATTAGTCAGAATCCCTGCCCAAGGAAGAAGATCACCCGATATCATCTTTGGGCACGAGAAGAAATTGATCAAAAAATTTAGTTGATGAAGATCAAAGCGATAAGCTTACCCAATCCTATATTGCTAGGGAATTTTAAAAACTAAATAATGAGAATCACCTTATCTCTAGAACTATAATTCACAAGGAAACCAAAGAGGCAATCATTCCATGTGGAGCTCCTATAGAATTAGAAGAGTCCAACCCATAAAATGAGCATACTGACTCTACAACAAAAACAAGTATGGTGATCCTCAAAAGTTTGTAACCTAATACCATCGGTCACCTTAAGGAGGAGGCAATATAGGCCAAACACATGAGTCCACAAAGGGAACAAATCATCCACCCCATGAAAAATGTACCAAATGAGCGTGAGCTCACTTAAAACCTTGTGGCTAGGGATTCTCAAAAACAAAATTCCAAGGATTGCCTTAGCTTAGATGCATCATCCAAGAAAAAAATGGAAGAACAAACTGCCCCACAAAAAATTCTATCCACAGTCAAAAGAACTAATTTACATGAGAGTCAAGATATACCCATAATTGATAATAGATGGGGGGCAAGAAAACCAACTAATATGTTCTTCTAAGAAAATGTGATAGATGATTCGCACATAAAAGATGATGAATCAAATCCACAAAAGGTTCAATTCAGCTATCAAGAAGAGGATAGGTCCCAGCATACGCCCGCACAAGAGGTCCTGGCTAGGGATCCTCAAAACCACAATGAGGATGGCCCTAGCCTAGGATCTAGAATTGAAGAAAGGAACGACAAATGAACTATGCAAAGAATTCCAATTGTGGTTGAAGACGCATATCCTCAAAAGAACTAAAAATTTAATTCGTTTTGCAAGAAATTTGAGTTGATCTCATTTAGCCGGTTTGGCGGCAGATTTCCTAAGGCTCTTTTGTAAATTTGGGTCATTCAGGGGTGACACCTGCACTATACCTTGTGATTGAGATCCTAAAACTCATACTTGAGTCATATTACTTAATTGAACTCAAATTTGGAATTTTGGATTTTTATTATTGTGCCCTTCCATCATAAATGTTTAGGATCATCCGGCCATGGACTTCATAGAGATCCTTTGTAAATCAAGGGCCGATTTAAGCATCTATAGTGGGCTTCTAATTTTAGAGAGATAGATCTTAGTCATCTACAATCAAATCGGAACTGATTTATTTAGGACAACCATAGGGTACCTTAAAGTAGGGATTAGAGGTTTGGATTACCGTTTTGAGTAGGTTTGACCAAAGTTAGATCATGGTCATTTTTATGCCATCCCCTTTCCAACTTGAGCTCATGACTAGCTCAGGTTTTCTTCATCTTTAATGGGGGGGCTTCCTCTGATCATTTTGTAGGGATGTACAAGTTTCATGCTTGATCTGAGGCTACTTTCCTCGACTATACTTAGTTCCAATGATTCCTACATAACTTCGACATTTATCATGTTAGGTGTTTATTTGGTTGATTATCCTGGTGGTTGCACTTGGCGGCCACCATTTTGACTTATTTTTTCATGTATCTTATTTAGCATGAGAAAAAGGTGTAGGTATGGGAGTTTTATCTAGCCGCCAAAACGAGCAGTTTTCCTTGGGATGGGCGAAATCTATGGTGGTTAGACACCTGGAGCTCCCTGACATTGCTAAGAAGGGGGACGATCGGTTCACGGAGGTGAAGGCGGTCAATTATGAGAGGTTTGCCTCTCATCCCTTAAGTTCAAAGAAGGTGCTCCTCCAACATCTCAAATCTTTGGCTTCATAGTGGGAGATGCAGAAGAAGGTGATAATTATCCTACTGATACTTGTGATTCTAGCCACCATATATCCTCTGTGGCATCAATGTGTGGCAAGGAAGACCCGAACTATGAAGAGGTTGCCTTTTGATCCTCTGTTGATTAACCCACTAGCTTTGGTGGTTATAGATGATGTTGAACCAATTGCTATGGAAGAGGATGCTGATGTTGAAGACCATGTGCTGAACTTACTAGATAATGCTGTTGTGCCTCAGGAAGAAGAGCAGAAGTTGGTGTCGAGAATGGAGGTAGTGGATGTGTCCCCACTCTTTATGATTCGTGAAGAACATCCCTTACTTCTTCATCTCTCTAAGACGGTGACTGGTTCAGTGCCGGAGGAGACTCAAGACGGAGAGCCGCAGGGGATGGACTCGGCTTCTGCTATGGATTGTAGGGTTGATCAAGCAGAGAAGTTAGTGGGGTTGATAATTCATAACAGTGGCATGGACTTTGATTTACCCATTGGGGTAGTTTTTAATGATATCATAGAGAAAATCCATGTGGAAAATTAGCTCCCACTGGCGGTGAAAATCAGAAGTCCAATCCATTGATGTTTGGTGGAGATGCTGAGACTCTTACCCATGTTAAGGAGAAGAGTGTGAAGAAGAAACAAGGTAAACGCCCTGTTAAAGGTACTCGCTCATCTGCTAGATTGTTAGCGAAAGAGAAGCATGATACGGCGGTTGGAGCGGTGATTAGAGAGGCTCAAGTTAATGATATGGCAACCACTTCTTCTTCCTCGAAGGATGATGCTGATGATGTGACCATGGAGGAGGCGAATGATATTGCCACCAGTTATACTTTGGACCAAGGGAGGATGGCTCAGGTCCTTCTCATCCCAAATCTCTTTAATGTTATTACTTTCTTGGAATATAAGTGGTCTGGGTGACCCCAAATGCAAAAAAGGCGTTCTATTTTTTGTTAGTAAGTATAAACCTGCTGCTCTTATTTTACAAGAAACCAAACTTCCAAGCCCTACTCTTACTGGGTTTAGGGAAGTCTGGGGACATGGAGCAGTAGATTTTATGGACATTGATTCAGTGGGTCATTCTGGTGGTATTTGGTTAATTTGGGACCCTACGGTTTTCCTTTCTTTTTGTGTTGTCAAAAAAGATTTTTTATTGAAGCTGAGTTTCAATGGGGTCTGATGAATGTCTATGATCCACATAGTTCTGCTCATAAATTTTATTTTATAGAGGAAATTACTGAAGTCACTTCTCAATTTCTTTATCCTATTTGTATTGGGGGGATTTTAATTTTACCCGTTGGCCGGACGAATGCTTTGCTGGGGGGGCGATTACTTCGAAAATGCATCTATTTAATAGATTCATTGAGTCGCCTTCCTTCATTGACCTTCCAATTCGAAATTCGCTTGGTCTAATGGGAGTGCGACTTTCCTGGTTTCCCCTGAATGGTTTGAATTTTTCCCTATAGCCGCCTCTGTTAAAGCACTCCCTAGGCTCTCTTCAAACCATGCTCTGATTCTGTTAACCTCTAAGGTTTTTTTGTGAGGTACTAAATCTTTTCATTTTGAAATTAGATGGTTAAAGGAAAAGGATATTCTAGACCTTATCAAAAGCACGTGGGAGAATACGATTATCAGTGGGTCTCTTGATTTTCAACTCCATAAGAACTTGCTCAATATTAAGCATAAGCTTATGGATTGGAAAGAGGAGGAATGCTATTCAATAAAAAAGAAAGTTGATGATGTGTTGCTCTCTATTGAGACCACAGACCAAGTAATGCAGCAAACGAGATATTGGACTATAGAGATGGTTGGGGAGAGTAGTGCTAAGTTGAATGAGTTACAAGAGCTTAGGAGCGTGGAAGAGGTGTAATAGAAATAGAGGTCCAAGGTCAAATGGCTGAAAGAGGGGGATATGAATACAAAATTCTTTCATATTATTGCAAATGCCAAGAGGTGCCAAAATGATATTTCTGGCCTGGTGGTTGATGGTGTTGACGCAGATGATGGTGAGGGTATGAGTCGTGCTATTATTAACCACTTTCACTGTGCTTTTACCTCGAAAATGAGTTGTACCCCTAGACTGAGCAGGGTAGGCTTCAAAGTTTTACCGTCTCACTTGAGTTCTATCCTGGATAGAGATGTTTATTTGGAAGAGTTAAGAAAGGCAGTTTTCGCTTTACCTGGACACAAGGCACCTGGTTTTGATGGCTTCCCTTTAATCTTTTTTTACCAATTCTGGAATTTGATTAGTTTTGAGCCATTGAAAATGACCAGGGGATTCTTGCGAAAACCTTTTTAAAGGGGTTAACTCTACTTTTATTACCTTGATCCCCAAAAAAGTCTATGATTGCCGTATTGGGGGATATTAGACCAATTAGCCTTCTTACAAGTCTATACAAAATTGTGGCTAAGGTCTTGGCTGAGCGACTAAAGGAGGTTTTACCTATTATTATTTCTGACCTACAATCGGCTTTTATTAAGGACAGAATGATCTCTGATAGTGTTCTGATTGCACAGGAGTGCATTCACTCTCAGATCCTTGATGAGAATCTGGGGGTGGTTATTTAATTGGATATGGAGAAGGCTTATGATAGGGTGGAATGACATGTTTTGTTAAAAATTATGAAAAATATGGGTTTTAGTGAAAAGTGGCGGCAACGGATTTTGGGTTGTTTGTCTTCAGCTCACTTTTCAATTCTTTATAGAGGGAACTCGATGGGAATTTTTTAAGGCCACCCGGGAACTACGTCAAGGGGATCATCTTTCCCCTTTCCTTTTTACTGTATATGTGGAATGCTTCAATTTGATGCTTACCAATGTAATGAGGAATGGTTACTTTGCAGGCTTTCAAATGCCCAATGGGGGACCGTGTATTTCATACTTGCAATATACTGAGGATACATTTCTTTTTTGTGAAGCACAGCAGGCACATGTTGCAAATATTGCTATTTTTTTAAAGTGTTGTGAAGTTGCATTGGTTTAAAGGTTAATTTTGGAAAAACAGGTATGGCGGGTGTATATTGCCCAGATGCAGAGGTTTCCTCTTTTGCACAGGAGTTTGGTTGTAAGATTGAATTTTTCCCTATTACCTACGTGGGTATGCCAATTTCAGATGGTCGTCTCCCTATTGCAGTTTGGGATAAAATTTTACAGCTTATCCAAGTTAAGCTAGATTTGTGAAAATTTAAGTATTTATCTTTTGGGAGGAGGATTACGCTTATTAAGGCATGCCTGTTAAACTTGCATATTTATCATATGTCTATTATACAAATCTCTGTTTCGATAGCAAAAATAATAGACATTATGATGAGGAACTTTCTGTGGGGGACCTCTGTGGAGAAGAAGAAGTTCCATCTCCTTCGTTGGGATAGAGTGTGTACGCCTAAAAAGGAAGGGGGGTATGGAATTTGGAATATCAAACTGGTTAATCAAGCTCTGCTCTGTAAATGGTGGTGGAGATGTCTTACTCTTAAAGACCACCTTTGGTACGAAGTGATTGCTTCAAAGTATGGAATGGATAGGTTTGGTATGTGAGGGGGGAATAGGAATGGAGTACGGGGCATGTCAGCCAGCTGGAGGGCTATCCATTCGTGTAAAGGCTTTATACAACGTGATATTCGGTGGTATGTGGGTAATGACTGCAATATCTCCTTTTGGCATCATAAATGGTTGGGGGACTGCCAATTGAAATTAAGTTTTCCTTTGATTTATCATTGGATGACTAATCAAGAAGCCACTATTGCCGAGGCTTTTGTTCGCAGGGGTAGTAATGTTAAGTGGAATATTACTCTGCCTTATAATAGGGTTTTTTATTTGGTTTTCTCGACGTTTGCTGATCTTCATAGACTATTGAAAGATGTTTATATCCTGCATAATGCTTCTGATGATGTAGTTTGGGAGATTGAGAAAAATGAGATTTATTCAGTTAAATCTATGTATCATTTACTCTACCATGATAGGGTGCGATGGTCTATGCCTGAAATAGCTATCTTGTAGAAATGACCCCTACCTCTCAAAGTGCAAGGTTTTCTTTGGTTGGCAGTTCAAAACAGAGTTCTCATGGTTGATAATCTGATTAAGAGAGGGAAAATTTTATAGAATATATGTCTCATGTGCAAGGAAGATGGAGAAACTGCTGATCATCTCTTTCTCCATTATCCGTTTGCCAGTCGCATTTGGAGGTGGTTTTGTGACAGGCTTGGGGCTGCATTTGTAATGCCACCGTCGGTGATTGGGGTTCTTCATAATCTTTTAGTTACTTTACCAAGGACTGAGAGTGTTGTATGGCAAATCTCTAGAGTCATTCTGTGGGAGATTTGGAGAGAGAAATAGAAGAATGTTTGAAGGTATCTCTTTGCCTATTAGAAAAGTTTTGGAGAAAATCTTGCATTCCATCTGGTTGTACCTCTCTGTTATGAGTTGTGGACAAATTATTTCTTAAGTGGATGTGAGATGTAATCTGTTTAACCTTTTCCATTTGGGTTTCCAAAAGTGTAGGCCCAAAAGCAGATGGATGGTCCCACCTTTGGGGGTTTATAAGCTCAACTTTAATGGTAGCTCATTGGGTAACCCAGGTCTTGCTGGTTTTGGAGGGGTTTTTCGGGATTGGATAGGTAATGTGATCTTCTCCTATGCAGGGCCACTTAGGGTGCGGACTGTGAATTATGCAGAGATCTTTACCCTTTTCTTTGGCCTGCTTTCCCTTGTAGAAAGGAATTTGGAGACTTCTTACATTATTGAAGGGAATTCCCTCAATGTTATGAAATGTTGCAAAGGGGATCAGAAACTTCTTTGGGAGTTGAAATCTTTATTATTTCAGATTTCGGATCTTGCCGCCTCCTTTTCTGTCTCTTTTGTTCAATGTGCTAGCTTATTCTTTGGCCAAAAGAGGTTCTACCCTCTCGAAAACCGTTATTTTGGATTTTGTAAGATTAATAATATCTTTGACCTTTCTCTCAAAAAAAAAGAGGTAAAAGTGTGGGGTTTTACCTCCTCGGGACTATAATAAGCCACTATGCACAATAGCCACAGCAACTACCCCTCAATGGTTATATTTTGTTTCAAAACGCCCCCAAACAAGTTGCAAGTCTTTGTAAGACCAAACAACCAAACATCATTGCCTATGATGGAAGCTGAGGACCGAGAGGCACCCTTCAGTGCATATTGCCAATGCAGCGTTTGCACAACTCAAAAGAAGACACAAATTACATAGACAGACTAATGAGAGCACCATACGTCGTGTAGAGAATCCATTGTTTAATGCTAGGACAAGTTAACACCACTACTTATTCTCGAAAATTTATTAAGTGGACATGTCTACCTTTTGCATGTATTGAGAGAAGAGCAAACTGGGGATATTTGTTTGATGGCTTTGCAATTTTGAAGTTTATGTAGTTCAGAGGAAATTCAATGTCATGATCAGATAGTCAGCACTGAGAGGGATTATTGAGAGTCATCGCTGACTCTAGCACAAGCAGGAGAGGTCGGGCTTGGGGGTGCAACAAAAGCTTCACAAAATCGTACATCTTGGTCTTGAGGACCAAATTGTCCTTATTTAATTTGATAGGGCACTGTGTCATGTCTTTAACATTAAGTTTCCTAATTTTTGTTTTATGGACCAAGATTTAGTTAAGTTTAAATTAGTAGGTTATGAAGAGAATGAGAAAATGTTTTTGTGAAGAGATATCGATTTAGTAAGTTACTAAAGCAAGGAAAAAGTTTAAAGGTTTCAACCTTAAACTGTAGAATTAAGGTGCACCTCAAAAATCCATAAGAGAAGATTGTTTTGATGTTGGAAAACCCTCTTATTGATCATCTCGACATCGAGATGTATAGAAAAGAAAAAAATATTTGAAATAACAAAATAGTGCATCTCACAAGACATTATCTGGACCGTCTATTTTCAAGTTTTCATGTGTTTATAGTTCTACATGATTTGAACCATTTTTTGAGTTTCAAATTTTATAATTAGAGATAAAAATAGATTCTCAAACCATCCTAAGAACTATTTACACTAAAATTACATTTTATGATAAAATTTGGAGGCGCACCTCACTTTCATTGTTTAAGATTGCAAGCAAACCATACCCTTCAAACAAATACTCAGATTAGCATTTCACAATAAATTACAAAGAATTAGTTAACTATGAAATAGTAAGTTGTTATAGGATATTCGAAAAGAGAAAGGTTTCTATACTTCCTCTACAACATAGAAGATATATACTCCTCACCCACCCTCCAGCCATCCAATTTAGATCAAGTGAGCTACTGACCGTTTGAACTAGATTTGATGCCTCAGAATATTTTATTTTTAATTTTTTTTCTCCAATTGTATGAAACGGGAATTTGGTATGTGCTATATTCTCAATGGAGCGCACCTAAAAAAATATTAAAAATATTTTTTTGATAAAATATAATGACCAAAATACCATTTAAATCTTTCAAGGGTATTTTGGTCATTTTATTTTATTGAGAATATTTGTTTTGTATATTTTTACGAGTGCGAGTTTAAGAGAGGAGTGAACTTGCAATATTTAGTGTCAAAATAATATGTACAAAAAACATTAAAAATAAAATAGTATAGAGACTTGACAATGTGATTGAGGCCATCTAAACCGTCCATTCAGAATGCATGATTTGATAGGGAGAATTATATAAGTTTTATGCAGCAAGGGAAGCATGGAAAGCTTGCCCATTTGAAAGGGATAATTATATAAGTTTTATGCAGCAAGGGAAGCATGGAAAGCTTGCCCATTTGAAAATAGAGATCATCTTTACCTAAGTGGCAAGTCCCTGTTATATATATAAAGAGATAATGTACCTTATCGTGAATGAATAAGAAAAAGGTGCTTCGTTTCAAGTTTTGTACCTCCATTTCTTGCTTCCTGCTTCATGAGCAGGTGCTTGTGATGTTCAATTGAATGCAGATCATTTTAAATATCAGTCGTGTGGTCTATTAGTGCGTTTCTTTTTGTGCGATCCTTCAGCTTTCAACTATATATCTAATCCACCATTGAGATCTGTAATTTTGTAGAATTTTTTTAGTCAGACCCATATGTTTAATTAAGAAGAAAATCTTAGAATGAGAAGAAGAAGTTATCTCTTCTATTGCTTTAAACGGTTTATATAAGTTACCAGAGAACATCCCAATATTTATGTTGGAGGAGGTAGTAGTATAGGTGACGGAGGTGGCGGTGAAGAAAGAGGTGGTTGAATAAGAGGTGCTGGGCTGGTATCAAACGAATGATCACTCCTTTGGCGAGGTAGGGAAATGATGGGAGGGGATATGTTGGAGTTAGTTTCAAGTACAGGTAATGGAGACACAAGGGTATTAGGAGGGGAATGGAGTTGGTTGTTGTGATACAAAAAAATAGTCTCATGAAATATGACATCCGACTAACAAAAACAGTTTTTTGAATTAATTCAGACACTCGATATCCCTTTTGACCAAAAGGATATCCAATGAAAATGCTTGGATGAGCCCAGGTGTCAAATTTGTGTTTAATAGTGGGATTAGGAGGATAGCAAAAACTTCCAAAGATACGTAATTGATTATATTCAAGCTTGGTATTAAGGAGAACTTCATGTGGACTTTAGAGGAAGAAGTTTATATACACCATGGATTTGCAAAACAAGGGGATGATTGGAGTGGGTAGAGAGCAGCACAGACTCTATTTACTTGACACCGGCCTCAAAGATGCAAAGTCACCATCTTTTCATTCGTTACCCTCTTCTAATTCAGCTTCTCTTGATTTGTGGCATTACGTGATTGGCCACATTTCTAATAATCCTTTAAATTTTCTTTCTAAGGCTTTCCTTTATTTTTGGTTTGAATAATTGTATTTGTATTGTTTGTCCCTTGGAAAAACAGACAAGACTGATGTTTAATTCTAGTTTTATTTCTACCTTGCTTGCTTTAAGTATGATACATTGTGATATTTGGGGTGGGTACCAAACTCCATCCTTCTCTGGTGCTGACTGTTGGGATTTAAGAACCCTCTTATTTGCAGAAACAGGAATTCCAAAAGTTGAATCCTACAAAGATCGTGTACTTATCCAGTTAGAAACAAAACAGGTGAGAGTACGAGCTATAATACGAGAAATACAACATAAAACACATACACCACAAGAACACAAATATTATGTAGTTCACCCTAAGAGGGCTATATCCATGGGCACGGCAAACTGAAATCCATTATACAAATGAAAGTTAAATTACGGATTTTGGGATATAGAGTTAAAACCCAGTCGAGTAAACCCTTTTAGGCGCAGTCTTCCCATCGACAACATTATTGACCTCTCATCTCTATTTCATATCTAAACCATTATCCATGAAGAGGCCATCTCCATTCCATAGTTAAACCGTTGTCCAAAAGGAGAACCTTAAGAGCAACTGAGACTTTCTCTCTCTAAAGAGGAAACCACAAAAAATTTTCTTGGGAACCACTTCTCTATAAGAAATCAACCTCTCAATTACAAGACGCACATATGTAGCTTTTCTATCTATAAGAAACACTCTTTTCTCTAAGGGAGGCCTTGTCGATACTGATGAGGCCATACCTCTCTCTCTAAAGGAAGCTACATTTCCCATATGGTGGCCTAAATAGCGCACACAAATTCTCTAAACTTTTATATAATATATATAAGATTAGGAGTCCATATCAAATAGGAAACTTCCTATGTGTTACACATATCTCAAGAACTAAGAGATATATCCAGAGTCCTAATCTTTTTTGGAATTTTATTTCTATTAAGACACTTATCAATATCAATCCCACATAATAAAGATTTCTTTATGTGGATGATTTTTGATAATCATCATATCCAACAATTTCCACATTTATATCAAAATCACCTGCTCACCATGCCAACATCTATCAAATAGCTTTTCATCATTCTTGCTGAAAAAATGTGCATGCCATCATATTTCTCCACCTCAAATAAACCGCTCACATACTTTGCCATGTACTGTTCTTCAACTGAATGCACAAATACTAGCTTTATACTGAACCACATACTCTGATCCCACTTGTAAAAATTTAAGAATCCTCTTATATGCGGAAACATGAATCCCAAAAGTTAGATCCCACCAAAATCATGTACTTATCCAACCAGAAACAAAATAAGTGATAGTACAAGCCATAATACTAGAAATAAAACATGAAACACATACGCCACAAGAACACAAACATTTATATGGTTCACCCCAAGAGAGCTACATCCATGGGCACGACAAACTGAAATCTACTATACCAATGAAAGTTACATTAAAGATTTTGGGACATAGAGTTACCTCTATAACCCTCTACAAAACCTAGTCAAGTAGACCCTTTTAGACCTAGTCTCCTCATCAGCACCATCTTCGACTTCGCATCTCTATTCCATAGCTAAACCACTATCTAAGAAGAGACCATCTCCATTCCACAGTTAAACCACTGTCTAGGGGGAGAACCTTGAGAGCAATCGAGATTCTCTTTTTCTAGAGGGGAAACTATCTAAAATCTTCATGGGAACCGCTCCTCTACAAGAAACCAGCCTCTCAATTTACAAGAGGTACATCCGTGGTGTTTCTCTCTGTAGGACACTCTCTTCTCTCTAAGGGAGGCATTGTCGATGCTGACGAGGTCTTGCCTCTCTCTCTAGAGGAAGTCACCTTTCTCATATGGTAACTCAAATACAACACACAATTTCTTTGTACTTTCATATCATCTATATAAGGTTAGGAGTCCACACCAAATAGAAAACTTCATATTTATTACATATATATCAAGAACCAAGAGATATATCCTGAGGCCTAATCTTTTTGGAATTCTATTTCCTTTAAAAAACTTATCAGTATCAATCCTAATCCCACATAATAAGGGATTTCTTCATGTGGGTGATTTTGGATAATCATCATATCCAACACTCACTATTTCCTGATTTATGTTGATGGTTTTAGTTGATGCAACTAGCTATTCTTGATGAAATTCAAATTTGAAGCTAAACAAATCTTCTAATATCAATGCATACCATTTTATCCTCAATGAACATCTCTTGTGATTTATAACATGACTCATGACAGATAAAAGGAAAGAATAAGAATTAGAAATATCAATGCGAACAACGAACTACAAAGAGTTCAATACAATGGAGTGGAAAATAGCTAATGCTTTGGATTAGGGTAACAGGACTTGGCCAAGTTACTCGGCCTAACCCTGGGGGAAAAGTTAGTTTAACCTGATTCAAGTGTACACAGGGATGTGATGCTAATAAAAAAAATGATAGATTTTAATGAATGTTGTTACTTCTAAACTTATATTACTCCCTTTTCTTCATCCAAATCAATCTATCTTTGATCAATTTGGATAAAAAATTGTGATTTGGGGATTTATTCATTAATTTTAGTAAATAATAGCTATATTTTGAGCCAATCCGCTTAAGCATGGGTTTCTCTCTCATTTTTAATATAAATCCATTGAAATTTGGTGTGATTTGTTCTTGATTCATCTCTATGAGATCCACATTCTTATTTGTAGGACAAAAGCCCAAAGATCGGGAGTGATAGAAATAAGCTCGATTTTGGTTAACTATATTTTTGGCATTACATTTAATTGTAAGGGACATTTTGGAAAACTTATTTGAAGGGAAATTTTGGAATCATATACTAAGAATTTTATAGAGTTCCAAGGTCACAATTCCAAGATTGAGAGAGAGGACTCCAAAGCATGCAATGCATACAAATTTGAACTTGGACTTATAATTTCGTCCAAGCAGATAGGGTGTATGCTAAGAGAGGGAAGACTTCACTGGAAACGTGTAGAAAGAGTCTAGAAAGGTCCTTAGATGTCTATATATCCATGTATTATATTTTTGTACAAGAAGAGTGAAGAAATTGTGTTGATTTGATCTCTTTTATGTGCAAAAGTAAAAAATTCACAAAAAATCCTTCTGCCTCCCTATTTCCAACAGGTGGTATTAGAGCCAAAGTGCTAAAAATTGGCCCTCTTGATCCATCTACAAATTCCTCTTCTCACCAAAGACAACTATGAGAATTGGAGTATTCAAATGAAGGTATTGTTGGGGTCTCAAGATGCTTGGGATGTTGTTAAAAAATGGTATGTAAAACCGGCAACCCCTCAAGAAGAAGCTGCTTTGGATCAAAATCATAGAAGTGTACTAAAGGAGTTGAAAAGGTTGAACAAGAAAGCTCACTTTCTTATTTATCAAGGAATTGACGAGAGTACTCGTTCAGAAACATTCATCAATCGAATTCATCAACTGAAGAAGCGAGTTCCCAAAGAGCAGAGCGGACAGGGGCCGAAAGAGTTCATGTGTCCTATTATGCTGTTGGTGGTTACTGCTAGCGAGCAGGTGAGTAGTAAAGTTTCTTCCATTGCAAATTCAAAGAGGGTATGAAATATTCTTTAAAACTCTTTCGGAGGAATTGCATGTGAATGAATCTGAAAATATTTCGGAATAGTTCTCAAGGGTCTTGGCTGTTGTAAACCAATTGAGAAGAAATGAAAAAAATATAGATGATGTTAGAGTAATGGTGAAAATACTACGGTCACTAGCTATTGAAGGAGAAGACGTGGAAGAAGCAACTTCAACAATGGAGGTGTGAGAGTCCAAAACCGAAAAGCTCAAAGAGGACGAGGAAGAAGAAAATTTTCAAGGCCGTATAATCATTCAAGGTATGGAAAATATATTATTCAATGTTATAATTGCAAAACATATGACCATTATCGTTCCGGGTGTAGATATCGTTCTCAAAATGATGTATTTGAACAAAGCTAATTTTGTTGAAAATAAAACTGATGAAGAAAAACAACTTTTCTATTAGCCTATAATGATAATAATGAGAATCAAATGGATACTTGGCATCTTGACAATGGTGTAAGCAACCACATGTGCAGTAGAAATGAGTTGTTTGTGGAGTTGAATGAATTAAGTCATGGGCATGTAACATTTTGAGACTTACCAAAGAGACCCATAAAAAGCAAAGGTAAAATTTGGATTCAAATGAAAAATGGTGGTCATCAATTTATTTCTGATGTATATTATGTGTCGGACATGAAAATAACATTTTGAATATGGGGCAATTATTAAAAAAATATATAATATTTTTATGAAAAATGATTGCCTTTATTTAAAGGACCAAAGACACAATTTGATTGCCAAAGTTATTAGGACTAAGAATATAGTGTTTCCAATGAATATTAAAAGTGAAATGTGAGACGCCTTAAATTTATTTTGAATTATAATTCATGGTTATGGAAATTTTCATTTTGAGCATTTTAAATTTCGTGGCTTAAAATTATTATCAAAAACAAAAATGGTAAATGGTTTGCCATGGATAAAGCAATCTAATTGGAAAACCACATTGAGAAAGCTTCAAGAGTGGAAAATCAAAGAAAGAATAAAAGCCTTTCTAACTCGTGCATACGGATGTGTGATCACTTGAACCCATCACACTTGGAAAAGTCGGTATTTTCTAACCGTTATTGATGATTATAGTAGCAAAACATGTGTTTATTTTTTTAAGGAAAAATTAAAAGTTTTTGAAGTAATTAAGGAATTCAAACCTTTTGTTGGTCAACAAAATTTTGGTTTTCAAATTAAAGTGATATGATTGGATAGTGATTGAGAATACAATTCTAATGTTTTCCAAAAATTTTGTAAAGAACATGGAATTTGCCACCAAATGATCACATCTTATACACCACAACAAAAAGGGGTTGTGAAAAGAAAAAATAGAATCATTTTGAATATAGAAAGATGCATGTTAAAAGAAAAGAGAAATGCCAAAGGAATTTTGGGCCGTGGTCGTTGCTTGTGCGGTATGTTTGTTGAATAGGTGTCCTATAAAAGGTTTATGGTATAAGACACTGGAAGAAGCTTGGAGCTCCTACAAGCCAAATGTGGAGTATCGAAGAATATTTGAGCACGTGGATTTTGCTAAAATTCCCCAAGAGAAAAAGGCAAAGCTTGATGATAAAGGAGAAAAATGTGTATTCATAAGCAATGGAGAGAATACAAAGGGTTACAAGTTGTACAAACTCATCACTAAAAGGTATTCTTGGGTAGAGATGTAATGTTTTATGAAAATGGAGTATTAGATTGAAGAAATAATCAAGAGAAGAAAACTATTTAGGTTGATGAAGTGGAAGATAAGGGAGAAGTTGAGCATCAAGAAGATTCTTTAAGTTCTATTCATGATTGTTCTTCTAGTGGCCAATCTACTTCTTTACCAAGTAGTTCATCTTATATGACCATTAAAAAAAGGCTTCAAGAGATTTATTCGGTTACTTGAAGGCTTGATATTGAAAATGAAGATCTTGCATTTCTTTATGTAGATTTGGATCCTATTTATTTTGACAAAGGTTGTCAAAGTTAGGTGTGGGAAAAGGTCATAGATGAAAAGATTGAAGCAATTGAGAGAAATGACACATGGGAGCTTACAACACTTCCAAAGGGTCAAAAACTCACTGGTGTAAAATGGATTTACAAGGCTGAAATGTGCTAATGGGGATATGAAAATTTAGAAAGCAAGGTTAGTTGCTAAAAGGTACAAGCAAAGGCCCAGATAGACTATGATGTGGTATTTGTCCATATTGCCCTATTGCAAACTATTAGATTAATCATTTCACTTACAACCCAAATATATGGAAATTTTTTTAAATGGATGTGAAATTGGAATTCTTTAATGGTGTTCTTGAAGAAAATGTGTATGTTGAACACCAATTAGATATGTGAAAAAAGGGCAAGAAACTAACGTTTTCAATTTGAAAAAGGCTTTGTCTGGCTTAAAACAAGCACCTAGGGCATAGAAAAGTATAATTGATAGATATTTTCTTGAAAATGGTTTTTTCTAGGTACCACTATGAACATGCCTTATACATAAAGAAAAATGAAAATAGAAGTATTTTGTTGTGTTTGTTTATATGTTGATGACCAGAAATAATTCGAGCATGTTTCAAGAATTAAAAGAATCCATGATTAAGGAGTTTGAAATGATTGACATTGGACTCATGTCTTATTTTCTTAGCATTTAAGTTAAACAAATGGAGAATGAAATTTTTGTGTCACAATCTTATGCAAAAGAAATTCTCAATAAATTTAAAATGAAGAATTGTAATCTAGTAAATACACCAGCAAATAGTAGTCTAATATTGAGAAAACAAGGTGTTTGAGAAAGGGTTGATCCTATATTTTTCAAAAGTCTAGTGGGAAGCTTCTGATACCTGCATGTGCAAGACCAGATATTCTATATGGAGTTGATTTGGTTAGCCGGTACATGGATACTCCAAATACCTCTCACTTGAGAGCGACAAAGAGGATTATTCGGTATATCAAGGGCATATTTGATCATGGTTTATTCATGTTCTAATGCTTTTGATCTTGTAGGTTTTGTTGATAGTGATTGGGCCGGAGACTTAGACGATAGAAAAACATTTTCAGGTACATGTTTTACATGGGGAGTACAGAATTCACATGCTCATCAAATAAGCAACCAATCGTGACACTAACAACTTGTGAGGCTGAGTACGTTGCCGCTATACTTGTCATGCAATGTGGCTGCGAAATCTTCTTAAAGAGCTACTTAAGCCTCAAGGGACTCCCACCAAAATCCATGTGGATAATAAGTCGCAATCGCATTGGCAAAGAACCCGGTGTTTCATGAAAGAAGCAAGCACATTGATACACAGTTCTATTTCATTCGGGACAAAGTGAAAGAGAAGAAGGTTGAACTTATTTACACAAAGACACACGCTCAAGTTACAGATTTTTTTACAAAACCCCTCAAATATGAAATGTTTCAAAACTTAAAATTTATGTTAAGGGCAACCAAGTTGGAAAACCAAGCTTAAGGGTGATGTTAGAAATAAGCTCGATTTTGGTTAAGGGTATTATGAGCATTACATTCAAATATAAGGGATATTTTGTAAAACTTATTTGAAGGTTAATTTTGGAATAATGTACTAAGAGTTACACGGTCACAATTCCAAGATTGAGAGAGATGAGTCCAAAACATACAATGCATGCAAATTTGATCTTGGAATGAGTAAACTCGAGAATTTTCTTGTAATTTCGTCCAAGCAAATAGGGTGTGTGTTAAGAGAGGAAAAACCTCACTAGAAAAGTGTAAAAAGAGTCAAGAAAAGTCCTGAGAGATCTGCATATCTATGTACTTTGTTTTTACACAAGAAGAGTGAAAAAAATTGTGTGGATTTGATCTCTTTTGTGTGCATAAATAAAAATTCACAAGAAAACCTTCTTCCTCCCTACTTCCAACAAGGAGATCTAGCCCAAAAAATCTTAATTTTAGTGAAAGAATAGTTTTTAAGAATAAGGCCCAAGCAATCCACCATTCTATGGATTTCTCCCTCATTGTATGCCCAAATTTGTTCAAAGTTGGTTCCCTTAGATTGTGATTCAACCATTTTCAGTAAACTCATAATAATTTGTTAGATTAGTGGCTGCAAAATGAGATTTTTGGTTTGAAAATTCATGATCATTTGAGCAAAAATAGTTGGTGCATAAAAATATATTTTTTGAGAAACTACTCTTCTTTTATATTAATCCCCTTTTTTTTTGTGGAAAAGTGGTTTATGCATCGGGGAGGGGGTGGGGGAGGGGGAGGGGTAGGGGGAGGGGGTTTCTTCAAATATTGATGTGGAATTGTGGTCTCTACAAGAAATGGCTGTTTCAAATTTTCCTTCAGTCTATTATCATTTTTAGTTTTTAACAAGTTTATTTATTTTTACACAATAATGATCTATATGTTCGAAATTATATATATATAGACATTTAAATCCAAAATCCATCTCACAAATGGATCACGGAGAAGCGACTCATATATATATATATATGAGTCCTAAGGGTGTCTTTCTAATTTTTCAATACTTTTTCCTAAACTTTTGCTGGTCTTTTTCAGCATAGATGATATAGGGCTTTACTTGGGCATATGTCCATTGGGACTTGCTCGGGTAACTCGACTCAGGCCAGTGACAAGTAACTCTCCCTAGCTGATTTTTGAAACGCACCTTTGAATCAACAAAGTATGGTGAATCAAGGTCATTTCACTCTGGCTAAATCGGCTAAATCCTCTACTTCTGCCCCTTAAGTGAAGCACATCATTTCTTTGTATTACTGCGTGGTTCAGAGGTATAAACCATCCATCTTAAAGACGGATGCAAATAGGTGGTCCATCTAAAAATATGAGTAACTAACGGTCCAAATATTTTTTTACATAATTACTATTTCTAGTTTTCAACTTTATTTTATTTTTCATATTCATGATCTCCATTTGAAAAATTATATGTTCTATAAAAATTAAGATCAAATAATATTTAAAAACTACATTTATTGCCAAGCCCACATTTCAACAATATACAGGCTAGCCACAAAGATACCGTGTCCTTTTAAGAAATGCATAATGGTTTTGAAATCTTTTTTATGTCTGCTTTTTGAAAAGCACTCAAAGGCTTCAATCGAATTGGTAGAGTAGTAGGGCTTCCTTTTTTCTGCCAGAAGAAACAGAAAAAAGTTTATAAAAAGATGCAACTCTATACTACAGAAGTAGGTGCATCCTAAAATTTCAGTAGAAAATAGTGTTATGAAGTTGGAGAGCTTTCCAATTGATCTCGATCTCGAGATGTATGGATATAACGAAGATAAAAATATAAGTCTTAAAAATAGTTAATCTTGTAACAAGTTGTCTAAACGTCTATTATCAACATTTTCAAGTGTCTATAAATCTACACGATCTTCATTATTTTTGGAATTTAAAGTTTTTAACTAAGGTTGAATATAGTTTTCAAGCTAGTGTAAAGCTTCTGACACCACAGCTACATCTTCTGGCAAAATTTAGGGTGCGCCTTATTGTATAGTATAAGGTGAGCATCTTATTTGCAAATCTCACCCAAAGAAAAATCATGCTTGCACGAAAGCATTTTCGAATATTTCCACACAATACTAATGCTTTTTGAAGATGCAATTTGGAAAAGCTTTTGTGGTCCCTGGTCAGAAACATGGAACCATACACTCTCAAGGAAAACGATATGGCAACATTTTTTTATCTGCAAATCCAAAGGGAGATGCAAATTAGTTTAATGAATAATGGACAGAATCCAATGAAGCCGAACGGTGCATATTTCATAGTCGTTTAAATTCATCATCATCATTCAATAACATAGATTCTGGATTCATGAAAAGTTTTGTTAAAATTTGATGTTGCCTATCTATCTAACACAACCCACTTCCTGTATTTGGATTTGGGACAATTTAAAAAAAACTTAATTTTGGTAAAATTTTATATTGGCTACTTATTTAATACAAACCATATCCATTACCCGGGCTTGGGACAGTTTAAGAGAAACTTTAAGATCGTCACCCTTATTAGACCAATATTTCATCGTACTTGGAATTAAAAGAGGGAATATAAATGACTTTTGCAAGTGGCCAAAAGGAAAAATGAAAATAATTTAATGCGGTTTGTGAGTACCATATCAGTTTGGGTAATATTTGTGATTTAATGTTTAGGTATGTTAGGTGATTTTCAAAAAATGACTTGTATCACTAACAAAAACCAACATTTTGACAGCTTTCTTTCTCTTTGTGCCAATGTTCTAGGGCTCGCCTCGGAAAGGGACTCCCACTAGCTGAGGCAAGTTACTTGATATACATGGGG
>NW_006496517.1:265498-277267 GCF_000471905.2 Amborella trichopoda | reverse complement strand
GGAAAAAGAAGTTATGTTAGAGTGCTCACACTATAAAGTAATTTATCATTGTCCTCAACAAATTTTAGAAACTTATAGACTATTTTTGTGCAATAAATGTTATCCCTTTGATATAGAAGAAAATCAATTTTCGAAATAAATTCCAAATATTTGTAACCAATTAATAAAATTTAATGAAAGAAAAATAGTGGTTTATGCGAAGTAAAATATATCCCAAAAAAAAAAAGTAAAGCAGTATGAAATACATGGGTGGGCCACGAAATTGTTGCTTATGTACATGACAGTATCAATGACTTGTTTTTTGGGTAATTTAGTTGGAAGGCTAATCCCTACCAGTTTTTTCATATAGATTAGGTAGTTAGCTTTTCTGAAAGTATCAGTGAGTGATGTCAAGCTAGAAGGAATTAGCTTTTCTGAAGGTGTCAGTGGCTAGTCTCAGCATAATTCAAAACCATAACGTGGTAACTAAGTATTGAGGTGCTATCACCACGACCCAATTCCTTTCCTAGTCAAATCAATGACTTTGTAAACATTGTCCATACATAAATCATAAGGAAAATGATGCTGAACCACAAGCTTACCCCATTCAATTGCATGAGTGAGTGTGAAAGGCGAATGGCAGGGCAATTCTCCTTTGGCGGGGCCCAAACAGCATTGGCGAGGAGGAATGGGTATCTGCCAAAGGAGTACTGCCCTCTCATCCTTTTTCCTAACCTCCACATTTTCAATTCCCAAATCTTTTCTCCATTTTATTTGGCTTGGTTCTAACTGTTAGTGAGAGAGTGCTCTATATATATATAGCAGCTGGAAAGATGAATATTAATTGGAGAAATGGAAAGAAAAATTTTCACAGATTGGATATACTATAGCACCAGCATATCCCCATGGCACAATGCTTTAGGACCTTCTCACCAAATCCTTACACATTATATATATATTAGATTATCTAGGACCTCCAAACTATTTTTGGACATTCCAAATAAAAGAGGCAGAGAAAAGAAAAAGAAGAGAAAATTACAAAAAAAAACCGAGACCACACTTTCTATGTAACTTAACCCCAACAAAAGGTTTCCTCTCACTTTTTTCCAAAAAACACATTTTCTATGCAAATTCCCCCAGGGGAAAAAATTCATTTATTTTAGATGAAAATACCCTTCTCGTACGCAGAAATCAATTTGGCCAGATTTGATGTTGACTTTCGGAGCTCATTGCTAGAGCGAACCACCGCAGTGCCGGAGCGCATGATCCATTGTCGGAGCGAACATAGACATTCTCGGAGCGCTAACTCCAGAGTGCTCCACTATCGAAGTGAACTTACACAATGCTGGAGCGCTGTGATTCCAGAGTGCTCCACTACTGGACCGCACTTACACAGTACTGGAGCACTGTAACTCCAGAGTGTTCCATTGCCGAAGCAAACCATCGTAGTGCCGGAGCACATGATCCACTGTCGGAGCGTACATATATAGTGTTGGAGCGTTGTGACTCCAGATTACACCGTCGGAGCACACTTACACAGTGTTGGAAATATGGCCTATCAAAGCCTAAATTTTAATAGTCTCTCATTCAGTGGGAGCGATTGACAGATTGAAATCTCGGCGTCTTGCGAAATGGAACCCAGATTCTTTTACCCCGAGTATGCACGAGGCATCGAGAGTTCACGTATTGAGAAAGCAATTTCTCACAGAGGTATGGGGTTACCTCCTAGTCAGGATTTTATAGGTTAGCTTCATGTATAGCTGTAATCGGCCAAGGTTTGAAGAATCCAAATGAGAAAAATAGAACCTGAGTACTTATTGAGTATTCGCCCTGTGTGGAATGATGAAGACTTATGGGACATAAATATGTATCCTGACACAAAACTATTGCATAGAATGTGCATTTTCATTTCGTACGAGAAGCCACTCTTCCAAATGCATTATCCGATTTTGGAAGAGTCAGTGCACATGTGCTTTGAGCGGACCCCTATAATTGAGTTGGATCATGTCCCACAAGGGTAGACCTATAATCCATTAGGAGCCGAATGATCGGAAGTTCGGACTCAGAGGCTTTGATATAGCCAATTATGTGTCTCTGCTTTAGACTGTGGAACATAAGTCTATTGGGTCAATCTGAGACTCGGCAGAACATCATTCGGGACTAGCCCAATGGAGTACTCTAATACCTATAGTTTTTAGCCTGAGATCTCACTATATCTTTTATCCAATTTTATAATAATGAGAAAAACCTAAGAATTGCTCAAAAATACTTTAAATATTTATTGTGAATTTTAAAAAAAAATTCGAAATTTTATTTGCTAAAAAAATAAGGGTTTTCATATTGTTTGGCTCAAATTCCACTTTAGTCGTGACCTGGTACTGTCATGTGGTGTCCGAGTGGCCATAGGGCTGCCACATGATACCCACACCTCACTCTAGGATCACCGCCCAGTTGGGCACTGATCCCTAAGCGGGGTACTAGATTAGCATTTGGTTGCTTATTTTATAAGGGGTTGTATTATGATGTCTTGTTATATATTGTTATCTTTTGTTATATAATGTTATAAATTAAGACTCTCTTTTTATCACATGTCTTAATTAACTCACACATGGGTCATGCATGGCATGTGTGAAGTTTAATTAATTAATTTATTTGATATTAAAGAGAAAATACATTTTCAAATTTGAGTTGAAAAATATCTTCACACACATGTGTGAAGGGGACATTATCTTTAAATTGATTGGTTTGAAATTTTAGATTTACAAAGTGATTGGCTTTGAAAAAGAATATCTCCACATGTGTGAGTTTTACCGATTACTTCTTTGCCCTTTAGCCTTTGTGGTTATCTACTCTAATACATTATTAAAAAAACTAAGGGTATTTTTGTAAGGCCATATTGGATACAATTGGAACAAAAACATAGGCCAATGACAAAATGGTAAAGTGGCGCAACTTAGGGTTAGGGTGAGTGATAATGGTGTGAAAACCCATCCTTTCATCTTTGTGGTTGGATGGGATGGGTGGCTAGGTACATTAGCCTCTCATGTGCCTTTGGATTAGTACATCAAGGGTGTTGATTGAATCCAAAGTTACACCCATGTTATCAAAGCACATTATGGGTTCTCAAACCCTAACTATCTCAACTCTTGAACCATTTTGAAAAATTGTTGTTCCCTTCCTTCAAAGGTTTTGTGAGAGAAAATTAAAGAGAGAGAACTTTTAGCGTTCCATTAATGGTGATCTTGATAGTGGTCCTCCTTTCTTATGCTTAAGTCTATAGTGTGCATTTATCAAGGTAAAGTCTATTGAATTTTCTTTACTCATAGGATCATATTCTTGAATTTATAAAAGTTTCATTAATCTTAGAATCCTCATTTGATCATCTTTTTCATCATTCTTATTCATAGTGTGGTCCTTCATGAATTATAGCCTATATGCATGAGAATCCATGATCATACATAGTATTCATTAATTATTTTGCTTCAAACCCATCAAATAATATAATCTTAGAGTATCACTCTATTTTCAAACTTTTTCATCACGTTTTTACCTATGAGGGTTCATAATCTTTCCAAACAAGATTGTTTTAGTGGTCTGAAGGACCACTGTGTGTAGTTTGGCTATAACTCTTTTGTTCTTTATCCGATTCGATTCAAACCTTTTGTATTCTATTTTGGATGACAATGCCATTTTGTTGAGATCTTAAGAATTGATTTTAAGGTGTGTAATTTCTTCCCATTTAGATTAGACACTCTTGTGAGATTAAACTACTTTTGTACAATCCGAAGGGACAAAATTAAGTCCTTATAAGGCTCGATTGCGTGGCCCCGGCTCAAGGAGTTTGAAACATGGCTTCCCCATTTTAATTTGGTATTTTAATTCCCTATTTAGTTGATTTTATTCTTTAGAATTTTTTTTAGATTAGTTGCATGATGTATTTAAGCTTTGAGACATAGTTTATATAATTTATGCTATGAAAGTGTAATTCATAAGCTAGTCTTGCTTTATATGTAATTGTTCTATAAGAGGTTGGTATTTGAATTTATTTATAATGGTTATACAAAGCTAAAAATGGTTGTAATTGTTATGTAAAAGGATTGTAATTTGTTCACTTAGCTTGGTTTTTAGCAAGTGGCTTGTTGAAGGTGTCCATTTTACCTTGTTTTTTGGCTTGAAAATTTTCACTAATCTTTGTATCTGCTAGGCTCATTTACAGCCTCTTTTAGGGTCTTTTTAGGGATTATAGAGTGTCAAATAGGAACCCATAACAGCCCGTTCAATACTCACCGAATTGCTTAAGGAGGAGAGGTTCAATGGAACCAACTTCTCCGAATAGAAAGAAAATTGGTAATGCGTTTTATGAAGATGGTCTATTGCCATTATTGACTTTTAGACCACCTAATCTGCCCGCAGTCAATGCTCCTCAAGTTGTTAAGGATGCATATGAGAAATGGCATAACAAAAACCAAAGTGCCATGAATATTATTTTTGCAACCATGAGTGATTCCTTTGTTAAAGAGTATGAGAATTTCATATGTGTCAAAGATATTATGGAGAGCATAAAAAAAATATGACACATTGAATAAACTCAAAGGATCATTAGAATGAGGAATTTCATGTGTTGCAAAATGGATGATCACACCAAAGTAGGTGATCATCTAAGAGAGTTCAAGAGTTGTATAATAGAGAGTAAGAGAGCCAGTCACTCATATGATAAGGTGACACAAAAAACGATGTTTGTGCTTTCAATCTCTCCCTCATGAGAGACCTTTGTGGCCAATTTGATGACCAAAGATGTGCCTACAACAGTGGAGGAGATTGCATTTTCATGGAAGGGGAAGAGCAAAGAAGGATGGCAATGGATTGACCATTTTCCATTGTCCATATGGTAAAATCTCACCAACCCTCATCTTTTTCTACTCCCTTACTCATTACTCCTATCTCTTCTTCTCTTCCTAACTCTTCTATGATGAATACATGTAATGTGGGAGTGAGTGGGAGTGATAATGCTAAGAACAAGAAAATAAAGGAAAAAGGCAAATGAAAAAGGAAGGGGAAACGAAAGGGAAAATCCTACTCCCCTTATCCATTTAGCCCTTACCCTCCTAAAACTTATGCCTACCCACCAAACCATGCTAGCCCCATGCCTTTTAGGCCTAAACCACCACCCACACCCATAATGATAGGTGGGAGGTCGGTTTGGCCATCAAGTCAAGATTATTTGAATGTGCAATGCTTTAGATGCAAAAAATACGAGCATACCCAAAAGTTTTGTAGGTATCCTCCTCCTCCAAAAAACCCTCATTTTTCTCCTAAGCCCAATACTTGTAAGCCCCAAGCCAATACCGGTAGAGGACCAAGGAAAGAGAGAATTTGCGTGGTCCATGAGACTTTGATTTCCAATGAGGAGGCAGATGTGTGGGTTTTTGACTCGAGGGCTACTATCCATGTGACAAATTCTATGAAGGGCTTTAGAAGGTTTTATGATGTCAAACTCGGCACCCATAATCTTTATATGGGTGGAAATCAAATGGAAAGGGTCTTAAGAAAAGGGGACTGTGTTAGAGCTCACTAATGGTGAGACTCTCATGCGTAAGGACACCCTCTATACACCCGAGATGAGGAAGAATCTCATCTCGATTTCCAAGATGAGTAAAGCCAGGTTTGTGCTCTTGTTTAAGGAGGAAAATGTCTATGTGAATGATGACTCTATTAATAGAAACCTTGTTTTTGTAGCCCACGTGGTTCAAGGGTTTATGAAATCAAATTGAAAAATGAGTTTGCTTACATGGATGATGATTTACAAAATTTTACTTTATGACAACATTATCCATCGAGAATGCATATTATGATGAAAGAAGGATTGCTTGATAAAATGAATATCGATTTTCATAATAGATGTGAGGCTTGCCTTAAAGGAAAGATGATAAAGAAGTCCCACCAAAAGGTCGAAATGGTCTCTAGTCTTTTAGAACTAATCCACTTGGATGTGTGTGGACCTATGAGTGTGCTTACCATGGGGCACATGAGGCACTTCATAACATTCATTAATGAATATTCCCGTTTTGGTCACACCTATCTCATGAGAAACAATAGTGAGGCTATAACCAAACTCCAATAATATAAAGTGGAAGTTGAAAACCAACTAGGTCGAACCATAAAAAGCCTTAGATCAGATAGGGGTGAGGAATACACCTCCCAAGCCTTCCAAGATCTTTGTGTCCAATATGGGATTGTCCACCAAACCACCATACCTTACTCACTTGAACAAAACGGGGTTGTCGAGACCCTAGTTGTGATGCTGCGAAGTATGATGAGTACCGTTAATCTTGGATTAGAGTTTTGGGGGAATGCGATTTTAACCGTCACATATGTCCTTAATCGGACTCCCACCAAAGCAATTCAATCAACTCCTTACCAACTCTTTATGGGCCGACCTCCCTCAATAAAGCACCTCAAGGTTTGGGAATGTTCAACCCATGTTCTCATACCATCCCAAAATAGGTCCAAACTTGATCCTAAAACCATAAAATGCATTTTCATAGGATACCCATGTCATGAAAAGGGTTTTAGGTTATAACCTTTTGAATCGTAATGTGATTGAAAGCCTTGATGCCCATTTCCTTGAATATGAATTCTTTGAGAAAGAATCAACCCAAAAGGGAGTAGACTTCCATGAGCTTCAGCTTAACAAAGAGATTGGAACCATCCCACTTAGGCAAAGTGAGATAATAAAGAGATCACCTACCTTTTTCACTTACCTTAGGGAGGACTATGAGAGGATTAGCGAAGAACCCGATGATAAACCTTATTCTTACCTACATGCTATGTCTTGTCCGAATAATAAGTTACAGACGGAAGCCATGCAAGATGAGATAAATTCAATCATAAAGAACCATGTATGAGAATTAGTCTGATTACCACCTAACCTTAGATCAATTGGATGTAAGTAGATATTCAAAAAGAAACTTAACTCCGAAGGGCGTATTGAAAAATACAAGGCAGGACTTGTAGCAAAAGGTTTTACTCAAAAGGAAGGGGTAGATTATTTTGACACCTACTCACCTGTTACCAAAATACCTTCAATTAGGATTATCATATCCATAGTAGCCTACCTTGACCTAGAATTACATCAAATGGATGTGAAAACCGCCTTCTTAAATGGTGACCTAGAAGAGGATATATACATGAACCAACCCGAGGGTTTTGTTGTGAAAGGAAAGTAAAAGTTCAGGTATAAACATAACAAGTCAATTTATGGTCTCAAACAAGCTTCAAGAAGATGGTTCCTCAAGTTCCACCAAACCCTCATTAGATATGGATTCAAACCAAATGAGGATGACCATTGTGTATACCATAAGATCAATGGGACTGGCATTACTTTCATGACTTTATATGTGGATGATATTCTAATAGCTAGTAGCACCCTAGACCATATAAGGGACACAAAAGCAATGCTATCAAGTAATTTTTATATGAAAGATATGGGAGAGGCTTCATATGTGTTAGGGATTCATATTATAAGAGATAGATCAACCCACACTATTCAATTATATCAATCTACATACTGCAAGAAAGTTCTTGAGAGATTTGGTATGAGTGAATCCAAGCCTATAAATACACCTGTGGAAAGCAGAGGAAAATTAAATGTCAATATGAAACCAAACAATGATCTTGAGAGAAATGAGATGGAAAGGATCCCATATCGGAGTGTCATAGGATCACTAATGTATTTAACCATGGGAACTAGACCCGATCTAGCTTTTGCTCAAAGCTTGATTGGTCGATTTTAAAGTGATCCTGGATTAGAATATTGGAAAGCCGTGAAAAGAATCATGAGGTATTTGAAAGGAATATTTGATTATGGATTAACCTATGGCCATGTGAGTGAGCTTAAAGTTTTGGGATATACATACTCACTATTAAGGAGAACCGGATGGCTCGAGATCCACTTTGGGTTATCTATTTTTTTATGGGGTTGGTGTCATTTCTTGTCGCATCAAGAAGCAAGACATTGTAGGCCTATCTACCATGGAAGCCGAGTATATGGCTTTAAGTTCTGCAACTTTAGAAGCCATTTTGATTAAGATGTTTTTTAATCATCTTAACTTCAACCCTATAAAACATGGAACTATTAGAATCATGTGTGACAATCAAGCTGCAATAGCAGTGGCAGTTGAACCAATGTTCCACAGCAAGTCAAGGCACATTAAAGCTCAATATCATAGAGTAAGAGAAGAGATAGCAACTGGTGAAGTAGAAGTTGGTTACATTCCATGTGATCACCCCTTGTTTCAAATACTGCTCTACTTGATACAATGACCCTAATGGAAACGGATTGTTTTATGAACTTTATTAGTTTGTTTTGAGTGTGCGGGGTAAGTATTGTAGTGTGTCGGTGGCCATTAGTTTCATGATTTTCCTTCTAATCAAGTCAACACATTAGAGAATTGATATGTCTCGTGCTTTTAGAATCCACTTGTTATATGGCTCAATCACATTAGTTATTACTTGATTATATCGTTTACCCCTAAAGAGTGATGTGGCTCAACTGTCTGGCTATCCTTCCATAAACCACTTGAATGTGTCCTCAGAAATTGATCTAATTTCACTCATCTTCTCAAAGTACTCTTGAGGCATGTATGCTCTACATACTCCGATACAGTATTTTACAACTGCCTTCTTAATATCATTAGGTATACCTTTTACTTCATTCTTTAAATTCTCTACTAAATCATGCTCACAAAAATATGATGGGCATTCTTAAAAATATGACAAACATTATCAACTAGGTCAGGGTGTCTATCTGACAAAAAAGTGATTTCATGATATGTCCCAATAGCAATATTTAGAGATTCCATAAACCATAACCAGTTTTCGATACTTTCGGCATCCACAATAGTAATGCAATGGGAAACATTTGTTCTTCCCCATCAAGTGAGTTGGCAGAAAATAGAGTCCCAAGATATCGTGCATTAAATGATGTCCCATTGAGAAATAGAAGTAGACGACATCCACTTTTGAAGTCATGTATTGAGCCATAAAAGCATAAGAACATTCGACGAAATCTATCATCTTGTCATACTTGTCCTGTCGCATAATTACCCGGATTCGTCTCCATCATACGATTTACATATGCAGGTAACTGGTTGTATGCCTTCTCTTGCGAACCATGTATGTCTTTGATGGTCGTTGCTTTCCCTCGTTAAGCTTTGCACCAGGGTATTTCTAGCCGATAATCTCGAGATAAATCACTCATGATTTCTTTAGCCTTGTAATGCGTAGTATCACTTACTTTATCCTTGATTAATAACGCAACAAATTTTTGGGACCCTCTTCTTTGGACATCATTGTTTGTCCCAGTATTACGTGAGTGTTCTCTTTTTCATGTTTTGATGCCAAAAACATTCGTCCTGCCAAATTTTGAATCATATATCTCTTATTTTCATTCATCACCCTCGCATTTTGCCCTCATACGATACCCCTCATTTTTAACAAGATCCTATAGAAAACTTGCTAAGGGCTTCTCGGAAGTCATTTAGAGATTCAAACTACTGCCCTATACCTGTAAGTGCATCCTCCCATGAACTAATAAACCTCAGTGCATTGCTTTGTTTGGAACTAAAGACCAAAACATTAGAGGATTAGGGGTGTCTAACCTCTTCGATTGCCCTAGTATTACGTGAAGTACTTCTACCCCTTTGTTCACTCCCATCAAATACATAGATGAACACATTAATCTCGCCTTCGTGTGTGTTCAGCATCCTCTCAATATCATCGTCAATGAATAGATTCACAATAAATCTTCTATTTCTCAGGACAAAATACCTCAATGATATGAAGTGCATGTCTAGTGAGAAAAACTCTGCGACGTATTTTCGCAGGTCATCTTACTTAGTTCTACTATCGATCATTGTACATGCATCACCACCAATATAATACAAGTCCCATCGACATTTGATTTTAGTTCTCCACCAAAAATACAATAAGTCAATCTTCTATCACTCATTTTCTTTTGTTAATAAATTACACTCCACACATTGAACTTGCCCTAGTTTGGTAAGCTCAATCTAGATCTTTCTAAAAGAGCTACCACTAAATTTTAACAAGAGATACGTAGGCATATTGTTGGGGGGGGGGGGGGACATAAGTTACAAAAACATTTCTTATATGATTATCTGAATGTTGTAATCTTAACGATTTTATCTTGTTAATATCTGGATTTTTTAGTAAATTATGGAAAATAGTCTTGAAATAAAGAGCTTCAAAAGAGGACCCAACTTTTAAGATAAACATGCAATTCAATATTTCTACAAAGTAAAAACTAGTTCATATCCAAGTTAAACTAGCTCAATGTCTTTTTTTTTGCGAAATGAAACAAAACTAAATGACTTTGTAGACGTGAATTCGAATGCATTTGAAATTGAAGAGAAACCTCATCTTAAATTTCTAGTATATAAAGAATACTATTTCTCTAGGCTATAGCTAAGCAATACCATTTCTCTGAGCTATAGTTTAATCTAACAATATAGAGAAGCACAATATATACAACTAGTAATATAGACCATCCTAAAGTCTGCCTTTTGGGTTTGTTTTTTTTTTTTTTAAAGAGCTACTACTAAAATTAACAAGAGATAGGCTTTTTTTTTTTAATGACAAACTAAATTTGAACAAGAGAAAGAGGATCGATCATCAATTAGAAACAATTGATGCAAAGATAACAAGAGAAAACAGATACAGCAAAACAAACCCAAAATTTACTACGACCAAGAACATCCAAGCCCTAAAATTACAATAGAGAAAAAATGACAAACTCCATAATAATTTAATAAGAAAAACTACAATACTTCTTAAGCCATGAGCAATCAATTCAAATCAAATGATTGAATGATTTTCAATCTAAAAAAAAACCAAAATTTCCTACCACCAAGAACATTCTCGCCCTAGAATGACAATAGACATTAGATAAAAAAAAGTCAAACTCCATAACAAATTCAAAAGAGAAACTTCAATAATTCTTAAGCCATGAGCAATCAATTTATATCAAACGACTGAATGATTTTCAATATAAAAAACACCCAAAATTTCCTACCACCCAGATAATTCTAGCCCCAAAATGACAATAGAGAAAAAAAAAGCCAAACTCCATAACGAATTCATAAGAAACATTTCAATAATTCTTAAGCTATGAGCAATCCATCCCTCCATTGTCAATGATAGACCAAATACAAAAACTTTCAACAAACAATAACTCAACAATAGATTTCGGCGTTTTTATTCCATAAACTGCTATATATTTATTTAATAAGAAATAGTTAAAAAACACTTTCATACCTTTGATGGGGCTGAGAGATTGAGCTAAAAATCGAGCTCGGGCTTTGGGGGATTGGGCTGGGACGAAGAAATTAATAGCCCGAGCCGTTTCATAGAGAGGGTGGGCCTTCAGTCCTTTGCAGAGGGAGAGGGAGAGAGCTTAGGCCAAGAGAGAGAGAGAGAGAGAGAGAGCGAGAGGGAGGGAGGTCGAGCCAAGGGAGAGCTCGAGCCAAATGAGAGAGCAAGAGAGAAGGAGGTCGGGCTAGGGGAGAGAGAGAGAGAGAGAGAGAGAGAGAGAGAGAGGAGGAGACGCGACGACGAGAGAGAGAGAGAGAGAGAGAGAGGAGGAGACGCGACGACGAGAGAGAGAGAGAGAGAGAGAAGTACGTACGTAAGTAAGAGAGAGAGAGGAGGAGACGCGACGACGAGAGAGAGAGAGAGAAGTACGTACGTAAGTAAGAGAGAGAAGAAGAGAGT
>NW_006496517.1:245416-265289 GCF_000471905.2 Amborella trichopoda | reverse complement strand
ACTATGCAACGGCTATAGGCGAAAATGAATAGTGATTTCTCCTACCCCTATCACCGTCTAAAGTTCATCGCGCGGTCACGATTGTCCGGTGGTATTTTATTTTTCATTATTTTTCTATTAATTGGAATGACCTAAAATTTGGAGTGTGTATTAATGTGTAGTTTCGATCTTGAAATTAATTTTGAAATGTATATTGATTATTAAAGCCTTAAATTTGAATTCATTTGTCACTAAGTTGTATCTATGGTGCTGCTGAAAAATTAGTTCAACGGATTTATTGAAGTACATAAGAATGCTGTTTGGGATTTTTAAGCTTTCCATTATATTCCTTTTTATTTGATTGAAATCCATATGGTCATGGAGATATCCAATGCTTCAATATGTTTATTATTAAGAATGACATTAATCGGCATAACATTACTCATTGGTTTGCCTTGTTGTGCAAATGGAGATCCAAGTAGGGGTCAATATAGAATGAAGAATGATGTGAAGGATGATTTGGTGGATGATTTGGGAATTGTATCGATTGATTCTAAAAAAGATGAGCACAGTGAGATTGAGAATGATTTAAGCATTACAGCAGTTGATCATGAAGGAAGGCCTGTTGTTCGATTCTGAGTTAATTGTCAGGATCTTCTGTAATGATTATGCGTGACAACAGGGTTTTGGCATCCGTTGTAGTGGTAAACGTCTTTCAAAGGATGGCGAGTATATTGGTCGATACTTTGTATGTTGTAAGCAAGGTTACCGTGCAAAATAATTCAAAAATACTAAGAAATCATGTCCAATTACAAGGATAAGGTGCAGGGCAAGGATATACACAAAGAACGTTTAATCAGGGCAATGGATCATTAGAAAATTATCAAAGACCATAATGAACTGATGCTTTCACTGAGAAAAGTATATTTGATTCAATCTCATAGGCGTGTCTCTAATGTAGTTAGAAACTCAATTCAAATTCTTGATGAATCTAGAATAAGGTCCTCAAATATTATATCAGTTTTAAGAGCGCAGGGTGGGGGATCATACAACCTTGGTTTGACAACAAAGGATTGTCGACATTGTATTCAATTTCAAAGCACATGAAGAAAATTGATGAAGGTGATCGATCAAAGTGTGCTAAATTATTTCATGAAAGAGAAACAAAAAAAATCCAACATTCCACCATGCGATGGAAATGGATGAGGACTCTTATCGTATTTTTGGTGATGTTGTTACTTTTGACACGACATTCAGGACAAATCGGTATGTGTTCCTTTCTTTGGAGTTAACCATCATGGAGAGCCCCTATTGTTTGGATGTGCACTTTTGGCTAATGCAACCGAAGTACTTTCCTAAGGCTATTTAATCATTGGCTTGAAGCGATGGATAAAAGCCCTACTACATCAATTATAACATATCAAGATCAAGCTATAGGAGCAGTTGTTGCAAAAGAATTTCCACATACTCGGGATTGGTTGTGTAAGTGGCACAAAATATCCAAAGAAGTTGGGTCATGTTGATCACAAACACCCTGACTTTCATGTTGAGTTCTTTACGTGCATCGAGCTAGATGATGTCGATGAGTTTGAGGAACCTTGGTGGTTTTTGATGGGCAAATATGATCTTAAAGAGGATCTATGGCTTAGATCATTATTCAACAATCACGACAACACACCTTTCTTGCGAACATGTCAACGATCCAACGGAGTGAAAGTATAAATGCATCTTTGGATGGCTATGTTGATGCTCGTAGCAGCCAACAAGTATTTGTCACAGTCTGAGAGAGCAATTGATCTTCCATATGAAAAGGAACGCGAATATGATTGGAAACACTCAACACAAAACTAATATTGAAGGTAAGACGACCCATGGAATTACATGCGGCTGAAATTTTTTCCAGGAAAATGTTCATAAAATTTCAAGATAAATTAGTTGAAATGAAATTTTATATTGCAAAAATAGCTAAAGATGATGGTGTTTTCAAGGTGGTGAGACTTGGGGGAGAAAAATGAGAGCGAAGTCGTATTCGATGGTTCTAAAGTGACAGTTAGTTGTAGTTGCAAATTCTTTTCAGTTTGCAGGAATTCTATGCAGGCATGCCAGAGAGGGTTTTGAGCAAGAAAAATATCTTACTCCTCCCGCCTCGTTACATATTGACGAGATGGACATGAAATGCCACAAGTGGTTTTATATTTGATAAGAATAGAATTCAAGTGCAAGGTAATCCTCAAGAACCTTTATTCTTGTGATACCATGATTTACGTCGACGTGTACTTCAAGTCACAAACGAAGGAGCTACAATTATTGAGAATTATCATTTCAGAGTGTGTGGCATTGATAAGCTTTTGGAGAAGGTGAAGGAGACCAAAACAAATGTTATAGCAACAACACAACTTGAGGAAATAAGTGAATTGAATGATACCATGAAACACACCATTGTGCATTATCCTCTTGCAAAGAAAAGAAAGAAAGTGAGAATGGCTAGGAGCCTTGGCGGTAGTATTGTAGAGCCCCTTGATGAGGTCTCTGACTCCATTCTCACTAAAGGATAGAAAATGTTCAAAATGAAAGCAATATGGCTATGATAGGTTAACTAGTTTATATCGAAAGGAAGAAGTGTAATAAAGGGTATTGCTTTTGAACCTTTCTCCCATGACTTTTACTTTCTGTACTTGGTCTTTGCTGAGGTTCATAACAACCAATAATGAAAAGTTGCATGGTTTTTTAAAATATTGGGTTAATAGAATCAATTAAAGAAAGATTGCATGCTTTTTTTAATATTCGGTTCATAAAAACCAGTAATAAGAGGCTCGATTATTTTTTAATTGTTTTTTTACTTCCGAGGGCTAATTCTGACAATGTTATTGGTGCTTCGACAAGTGATGAAGCGGATGTTGAGCCTTCTCAGGTATAACCTACTTTACATGTTCAATAGTACCAATATTCTAGCGCTTAATTTATTTTGAAATGATTTTCATGGAGTTTCTTAAATTTTTACAAGTATTTGTCAATGGTTTATGTAGGCCCCTTCTTCACATGTGGAGACTAGCATAGACTTGGGCTTAGAATATAATGGTCAGGAATAGAACACAAGGTGAGAATGTAGGAAACTGAGTGGTTATTTTCATCTCATGGACTTTTGGAGTATATCATATGCATTTGATTTGCACCTAACTCTCTGACTATTTGCAATGCAGGGAGGAGTTTTTTTATGCCTTAGAGTGGGTTCATGACCGTGGCGATCAGTGAATGTGCAATAACAAATTTTTGATGCATTGAAGACATGCACATTTAATGTTGTATGGTGGCATGCCCTTTCTTAGGAGCATGGAAAGTATACACTTTTAATGATGCATAGGGTCATGCACTTTTTTGATGCTTTTTCATCAATAAAGTATACACATTTAATGATGTATGGTGGCATTCCCATTTTTGGAGGCATGGAATGAATACACATAGGGTCATGCACTTTTTGATGCTTGAAGTCATGTACCTCATTGCTACATGGGAGTTATACATCACAACTTCACTCTTCCATTGTTACTTGAAATCAAGTATTTCTCAAATGATAAGGGAAACATATTTCTCTCTCTATGGGCTATGGAAGATGTTATTTTCTGTGGTGAAATTTTGATCAATGTAATCAGTATGTGACTTGGAGTTTGCAGCTTATCAAACAATCTGATGATGTATTTTGTAAACATTTCCAATGTGAATATCGAATCCTTTTTTATTCATGGGTAAATGACCAAGTGCTTCTTTTGGGATAGGATGCGGCTAGCATGCGGGCTAAGCCCGCACATGTAGAAATACAGCGCTTCTTAAATATTTATTTTAAGATGGATTTTTGGACTCAAATGACTCAATTTTTAAGAAAATGCAATCTCTAATATGGAGATCATGGATATGAAAAAATAAATGAATTTTAAAAACTAGAAATGATAATTCTATTAAGAAAACATTTGGACCATTAGTTTCTATTGTTTGTAGATAGACCACCGACTTGCTTCCATCTTTAAGATGATGATTTACACTTCTGGACCGCATATATAGAAATGTGGTCCAGCCCCCATGAATCAATTTTCGTTTGGGACATGATATGTTTATTCTAGCTCATGGATTCAAGAATATCAATTCTTTCTTAAAAAAATCAATTTGAAAACTTTGTATGGCATGGGTTTCATTAACACTCGAAATAGGTGTTTGTTACCACATTTAGATTTGTAATTTACAATCCAAAATTTCAAGAGGGAGTGGTGCACAAGAATGCTAGTGGAGAGAGAGGAAGAGAGACTGAGGCAAAACAAATTCAAACATACTTTCATAGATCCAACACACGCATATAGAAGATTTGAAGATACTTTCATAATAATCCACCAAAGAGAGAGAGACAAAGAGCGAGAGAGAGAATGAGAGAGCCAAAGCATGAAAGATACGCAATAAAAAATTCGGAATATATACTACATAATTTCATAAGATAATTGTGATACAAGTTTGACAATGTACAGTTGAGGAGCACCTCATTCGGTGTAATATCAAGAAAAAGATACATCATATCTAAAACTAGTCGGTTTTGTATTATCCAACTCGAACGTTTTCTTCTCAGTAAGCAGCCCAAGTGGAATAACTTGAATTAACCTGTATGCAAAACCATGAAAAATTAGACAGAAAATAAAAGAAAAAACATTGAGGTACTCTTCTTGATTTATTTCTCTCTCATGCATGAATAATACCATAGTCAAACCGAAAAAAATATACAGAAGAGATTAGATACAAGTACAAGAGACATTTTCCATTATTTTTTATAAAATGGAGAATGAATCTTTTTGACAACTCAAGACCTATCAGGGGGGGGAAAATTTGAAAACTTGAGGTACAAAAAATCCAAATTATGTTTGATAAATGTAAATTGAAGAGAATGACTTGGTAAACGCTACGGTACACACCCATTTGGCAGCTTGAACTCCAAGTATGTTGAGTTAATAATTCACCAATAAAATCAAAATTGGCGGATCACATAGGCTGAAAAAGCTTGTATATAGCCCATAAAAATTACAGAAATATCCTAAGAAATAAAATATTTCAACCAAATAGGCTCAAATTTTCATGTTGTTACCACTAAAAAAAGGAACTTCAATTCAAATCTTGAATAGTTGGAGGCAGAGACCCAATAGTTTGGCTGTCAAATTGAATAGACTCAATGAAAAACTTCCCAGTGTACTGAGTGGTGTTTGCAAAATCGAACTGGAACAGAACCGGACATGGTCGTGGTGTTTGCAAAATCGAACTGGAACAGAATTGGACATGGGCCTGGAAGTGGTTTAACCAAACATGGGCCTGGAAGTGGTTTAAGCGGACAAAAAAGTGTTAAAAAAAATAAAAAGAAATACAAAAAAATCTACTAAAATATAAAAAATATATAAAGAATGATTAAAACAAAACACATTCAAATGAAGTTGAAAATTGATAAAAAAAAAATGTATTTTCACGCATTTTATATTTTCTAAAGGCTATTTTTTAAATTTTCAAAAAAAGATGGAAAAATATAAAAGTGAGTCTTAATGACCAAAACAATTTTTTAACTTTACCATAATGTAAAGAATATTTAAAAATATATTATAAATCAAATTTCTTATTTTTGAAAGTTTATATACATTTTTTAATTTTTTTTTTTTTAATACCGGTTATCCTAACCTCGCAAAATCGGAATTGCCCACTTCCGATCTAACTGGACGGTTAGCTGTTAGATCGAGCGATTTTGCGAACAATGATACTGACTAACTACTCGTATGGGAATGTATTAGGACGGACTTACCTTTCAATTACATTCACTCAATGAAGTGAGTCCACAAATAATATACAATTCAACCACCAAAATTTGGAGGAATTAATTTTGCTAGGAATGGTTCCAATTAAAGAAGCAGTATGGTATGACACCTATAGAGAACGCGAGGTGTGGCTATCACACCATTACCAGGAAAGTTAAAATTGAGAGGGGTGATAGTTCTCACAAACATCATATAAAACGGTTTATTGATCATTGAAAACTTAAAAGAATAATTAACTTTTTAACTAAAAATTAAAGGGCAAAACAAAACCATTTATTTTTTAGTTACGTACCTCAAAATTAAACACTGGGTTCGAAATGGAAAAAATTTAATGAATGCATTTAGCATGCAAAAGTTACAATCAATCACTTCACTAGATTGAAAGGAATCTAAATCCAAACTTTGGTCATCAAACCTATTATTGTATGTATCTTCATTTGGGGGTGTATTTGCTTGAGGGATATCGAACCATTTTTGTGACCACCTTATTTAAAAGGTTACATTGCCTTCCACTGCAATCTAATATCTCGCTCTTCCCTTGTTTTAATAAGGGTGCGGTTTGTATAGAGCCCAGGCTCTAAACAATCAAAGTAATACTTTCGAATGGTGTTGAGAAATGTGGTTTCAATATTGAAAATCTTTGTGATAACTTTAAAATATATTTTTATTTTTAATTATAAAATTTAAAGCTTAAAAAATATTATAGATCGAGCTAATCTATGAGAACTTGAAAATCTCGAAAATTGATGGTCCAAAAATACACAATTTCTAAAACTTGAAATCTATTTTTTTCTCCTGTCCATGGGTCTTGATGAATTTTTAAAGATATTTAGGTATTAAAACAACCTCTTTTAGTGAAAATTTTGAGGTGGGCTCTAATTTGTTTCTTTACAGCCTCTAGATAAACTATTTCTTGGTGCAGTTTGTATAGAACCGAAGCTCTAAACAATCAAAATAAAACACACCTTCAAATAGTGTCGAGAAATATGGTTTCATTATTGAAAATCTTTGTGATAACCTTAAAATATATTTTCATATTTAATTATAAAAATGCTCTCTTCAATAAAAAGAACAAAATAACTTTGTTTATCCATTCGCCTGGGAAAACAGCGGAACACGCACCTTAAAACCTGTTAGAGCTTCGCTGTACTCATATAAATGTAGCAAACCTGCAATTTATCATTGCATAGGTCCAAGGACTTGTGCTGCATGTGTTTAATGAGTGTGAAGGCGAATGGCAGGGCAATTCTCCTTTGGCAGGGCCTAAACCACATTGGCTTGGCTAAGTGGATTGAGTGTCTGCCAAAGGAGAACTGCACTCTCATTCTTGCTCCTGACCTCCACATATCTTCTTTACTATAACTGTTACTATTAGTGAGCGAGTGTGATATATATGCATAGGCAGGGTGGAAAGGTGGACATTAATGGAGAAATGGAAACAAAGGTTTCTTGGATATGCTGTTGGTACAAGCATATCCCCATGGCACAATGCCATAGGACCTTCCTTCCCTTACCCTTTTTACATGCATAGAGGCATTGGTCCCCCATTCTTCAGAGTTCGATACTGGTATCAACCCCTCTCTCTCTCTCTCTCTCTCGGTTTCGAGCAACTGCCAAATCAGAGAACATTCTTTGAGATACCTGAAATTTTGTTCAATGTTGATATAAAAGCGTACCGGTTTGGAGTCTTGTGAGACCTAGTTGTTATCTCTTACGTTGTGGTGTCATTTGTAGTTAATCTCACTTTATTTTTAAAAAATGATTATTTTGATTGTGATTGATTTTGAAAGTTACTCAATAATGACGCTTCATGTATTTGCCTATATATGCCACGGCTAAAGTTGTAAAAATCAAAGCTTGAATACCACTTGTGAATAATCCGAGGAACATGACATGTACAGGAACCAATGAAGGGAATAAAAAAAAAAAAAACAAGGACAACAATATGTGACTTTGTAGAGGTAAGGACAAATGGTAGTGAAAATGAATACTTCTTCTAAATAAAGGGTTATTCATGTAACTTGTTATTGAGGTAGTTTGTGAACTGTTTATAAATAAAGCCCATAGGTAATAACTATAATAAAGGGCATGTGTTTTGAGTTGATGGCCATCCCACTCTAAGTTCGAGTTCAATTAATATTTATCTAAAAGTTGATGGTCATCCCTCTCTAAGTTTGAATTCAATTAATGTTTATCTAAAGTTCTTTGATAAGAGAATGTTATTATGTAGGAAAATTTACGTACAATTTGATATGAAAATACATCGCTAAACGGGAACCTAGATTTTTTTTTTTTTTGGCCAAGTTTGCTAGCGATCCAATGCTTACCGATCCTTAGCCCTAAAACTCCCAATCTTCACACTTGCTCTCGCTCCCTCTCTGTAAATTTCCTTCCCTGTTTCTCTCTCTAACTTTACTTCTCCCCCTCTTTCACTCCCTCTCCCTGTCGCCAAAGACAGAGACCTGTATATCTCTCTCTCCATCACGAAGAAGAAGAGAAGCAGAGGCAAAGATATTTTTTGCCTCGCCCTCTTAATAGATAAGTATTAACATCCTTTTTTTTTCCACTTTGTGACTCTCTCCCTCTTTCTCTCTTCATTCTCTCCCTCTCTATGATTGTTGTTTTGGTACATAAAAAAAAAATTTAATTTGTGGTTTTTTCAGATTTTTTTGTTGCATTGGTCTAGGGTTTTGGTGGTTTCAAATGAAATTGTTTGATTTCATCCCTTGGTGATGAGAGTAAAGTGAAATAAACATTTACTCGAATGGACATTCCCTTAATTAAATTATTCATAAGCCCACAATGTAATGCATTAGATAAAAGGGATGCAATTCAAGTGCTTGGAATAACCTATATGAAGGTCTCCATATTATCTAAGTATAATATAAGTTCCTTATGAATGGGTCTCCATATTATGACAATTGGTTAATTATGTCAGGTTAACTTATATGAATGGGTCTTCATATCATTAACTTATATGAATATCATCTGAGTGCAATATAAGTTCCTTCCTGAAATATGCTTACTGAAAAACAAGTTTGCTACAATGTAAAATATATATTATGGCCCACCGAGCAGGAGCTGAGCCTCAAGACCTGTATTTGCAGAGGCGGCACATCTCTAACGATGTTTGGGAAGGACTGGTAAGGTAGTTTACAAGAACTTGATAATACCTCCCTACTTGATCAACACTATCTTGATAAATGATAAATGACTGATCAAACTTTTGGAAATATTGACTGGAGAGGAAAAGTATTTATATTGACGAGAGATGAAATAACGTCCGGAGATGGTCTAGGGTCTTCACACTGGCACAAAGGGACCTTGTTGCTAGAGCAGGGTTATTGCCCCTTGTAAATCTACGCCCATGGAAGATCGACCACAACCTAATCTTTGCAATGGCGGCAAGATGGCGGTCCAAGACCAATACAACACACTTTAACGATCATATTGGTGAGATGATGCCTATGCTATACAATGTTTGGCAAATATGATGGCTCAATGTGATCAGGGACCCCATCATTATAGAGGATTACCTACCCTATCACTACTATATATAAAGAGCTTAGAGCTTCTCCCGGTGGTTCACTTCATAAATTAGTGACTATCAAATTTAATTGGTTCAAAGACAAATTCATGATAATGCCAAGAAATGCTACCGATGATGTGGTTGAGAGGTGCATGCAGGTGGGAGCACAATTTTTGCAGACTCGAAGGGCAACAAGGTGCCCACAAGGTATTTGAAGCTCTTCGAAGATATTGATAGAGCAAGGTGATATGCATGGGGTACTGTAGAACAAGCCTTTTTATTCCGCTCTCTTCATAAGCTTGTTATCACCAAGAACCAACACTTTAGCAGGTCAATAACATTTTATCAGGTAATTGTGCATAGATAGTTGTGCATCAGTGTGACAATATTTTTATGTGATTTTCATTTCTAAAACCAATTAGGTCGATATACTTATTACATTTTTTGTTATTAATTTATTTTGCAGAATTGGGCATTTGAGTATTTTTTTTTACTTTGCAGTCTATTGATGAGGACTGACAGGTTAGAGTGGGCGAGCCACAAACAAAGCCATGGAGACATCCCCTTAAAAATAGAAGCCCTTCACGCAATGTTGCCTACTACCATCAAGGGCTCGACCTCATAGATCCCAATAAGGTTAGCACAACGACAAGTAATTTATCACAATTTTTAATTCTGTTGGTGGAAAAGTGCAAATGAATAAAATACACCTAATACAAAAATTGAATTATTTGTATGATTATTGGTGGGTTCCACATTATACTTGAGAGCCTTGAACAACATTTGTAGGTTCAGTGGCAGCCATATATAATGGATCCAAATAGTGGCCAAATGTAGTAGGATGATTGGGAAGCATCTAGTGATGCTTTGACCTCTACAATGTGCAGTATTTTTCTTATTTATGATAACATTGCAGAACACTATATGTCAGAGCGAGTGCTTCGACAGTTTTTTAAATCTAAAGAGATGGGACCGACTGATAGTTTTCTGAATCTAGAGAGATGGGAACGACGAGATAGGTGTGGTAGGCATGTGGCTTCATGGGTCCAGTAGCTAGCCCCGCAAATCCAAAGATGGGAGGATCGATACGGTTACTGGACTAGGAATGGGGGTCGGTGTGGGGTTGGGGATGATGATCCCAAAGACACTTAGGGTGGGGTGCCCTCCGTAGAGTACATGCAATGGTACTCAAGGGTGTCTAGACCGATGACTTGGGACCCTACACGTCCAATACATATAATATTCACCCCGAGAGGATACGCCGACATGTTAAGCATGGTAAGAAAATGTTGTTTATTCCTTTTGATTTATTTTATAGTTAATTTTTTATGGCATGTGACATACGCCTTTTATAATAGTTTTCTCCTTTGCAAATTAACAGGGTACAATGCATGTTGCAACACTTCATTTCTACATTTGCTTCAGATAAATGGGACCCATCACTCAAAAGCACGTAATAGCTGCCCGTCGAGGGTTCGAGAGTTGTCTATCCAGGAGGTGCACGCAGTCGAGGAGAAAAATGAGGAGGAGATAGGCAAGGACACAAATGAGGAGGCAGACAAGGTCCCCTTGCTTGGCCCTTTCGAAGCATTAGAGGTGACCCCGTGCCTATGCTTGTGGAGGCAAAGCGACGATTGGTAGAGCAAGAACAAAATAGTACAACCCAAGGTGTCGAGAAACATAGGCCGCGTATGTTTCTTTTGTTTTTGTATAAAGGTTAATGTATAAAAAATAATATAAAATTGGAGTGTCCTGGATGCTCCAAATTTTTGCAATGAAGGACCTTTTGGTTTTGTTAATGCCTTTGGTTAGTGACTTGCTTCAAATTATTTATTTGCAACTAGTCCATATTGATTCTTGTTTGAGTTTGATCATAGTTCATATTGCACATAGTTTTTTTATGATTTGGTTCAAAATCTTGAGCATATGTTGTTTCTCTTTTTGAGGCCCCAAACGATGAGAGTTGTGGGGCAACTTAACATTTTGTTCTATTGAACTATGGGTAACTCCAAATTATTGTATTCAAATCACTATTAAACTATGAAGGTCAGAAGTTGTATGTACTAAGGCGAAATTGTTTTTATTGTATTCAAATTGTAAGGGTGAAGTCATGCCTTGATGTTATTTTATTCAAATTGCCAGGGTGAAGTCTGTAACATTAATTTTTACCGGGGAAGGCCACGGAAAGAATGATGAGTGAATTCCCCGAGGTCAACGGACTCCACTAGAAAGTTGATATGTGAAAGTTTTGTGAGGTTCTCATGATAAAGGCCATTGTTTTAGTATATAGGTTGGTGTCGGGGCAATGAGATGCCCGTGCATTGCTTCCTCCAATTTTCCCCTTCCTTCGAAAATGCGCATGATGCTTGAAAAGAGAAAGGTTCCCTGTCAAATCCTCGGTGCACATACATTTTTTATATGGCTTAAGGTTTCTGACCTATGTTTGATGCCTTCACCTCTCAAAAGGGGGTTCGATCCTTAGTCCTATACATTTTTTATAGGGCTTAAGGTTCCTAACTTAGGCCCGATGCCTTGGCAGCTTAGGATGAGATTTGATCCTTAGTGTCATTCATTTCCTATATAGCTTAAGGTTCTTAACCTCCGTCTGAAGCCTTCGAGGCTCAAGACAAGGTTCGGTCATTAGTCTCATCCATTTCTTATATGGCTTAAGGTTCTTAACCTATGCCCGATGCCTTTGCAACTCATGCGAGGTTCAATCCTTAGTCTCATCCATTTCTTATATGGCTTAAGGTTCTTAACCTATGCCCCATGCCTTCGCGTCTTAGGACGAAGTTTGATCCATAATCCCATACATTTCTTGTATGGCTTTAGGTTTCTAACCTACGCCCGATGCTTTCATGGCTCAAAACAAAGCTCAGTTCTTAGTCTCATCCATTTCCTATAGGCTTAAGGTTCTTAACATAAGCCCAATGCCTTTGTGGCTTAGGACGAGGTTCAATCCTTAGTCCCATCCATTTTCTATATGGCTTAAGGTTATTAGCCTACGGCCGATGCCTTCATGGCTCAGGATAGGGTTCGATTTTTAGTTTTATACATTTCCCATATAGCTTAAAGTTCCTGACCTAGGCCCAGCTCAAGACAAGGTTCAATCCTTAAAACCATATCTCTCACATGCAACCCAAGGTCCTTAATCTGATGCTCGTACAGGCTTGAGGGATGGAGTCTAGAACTCTAGATTGGTTCAAATGCCTTGAGCGACGGAGCCTAGAACTCTGGATTGGTTCAAATGCAAAAGTCGATAACCTTTTAATCTACGCTAGATAACTCAAGACCTAAGGTTAAAAGCCCAAAATTTGCTTTAGGAATCAAACCGGCGGAAGGTGGGATCCAACATCAATAATGAGGAGGATTCAAGACCTGATAATCAAACGCATGGGGCATTCAATTTCAAGCTGATGCAAGTTATGGAAGATCAAGAGAACTCTGATTTCTAAATCGACACTTCACAGAAAGCCTAGCCAAATCTTGAAGAAACCCTTATAGATTTTTAAAACATTTGGATAGCTTCCGCATGCATTATTGAATCCCAAAAATCCCATGTGTCCAATTGATGAAAGCCAAAGTCAGGGGCATAACCCCAGAGCATCGACTTAGAGCAAGAGGGCGGGATGGGCCAAATATCATTGTACCTTTTCCCTGTTGTGAGCAGATGCTCAGGAGCCAGGATCAGTGCAAATGACAAGTGATAAGAAGAAAATATAGAATAAAATGTGCTAGAATATGGAGAAATTCTGAAATAAATTTTGGGGGAAAAGGAACTCACTCTGTATATCGAGTTCCTGATTTGAGCCTTAATGATGGAATGCCGAAAGCTTGACAACCGTAGGCTTTACTTGTGGGGGGATTAGATTGATGCTCTTCAGAACACGGAAGTTGCCGGATACTGGATAGGGAAGTCGAAAGATTGGTCGGAATCTTTTTTTATGCAGTAATGATGAGAGTTTTGAAAACACAGCCAATAGAGGGTGTTCCTGTGATATCGAAATAACGGAAGTGGAAATCATAAAAGCTGGTTGAAAATCGAGGTGCTCGCTGAGAAGATGATAAGTTACCGGAGTTGCAGAGGGTTAAGCCCAAGTGGAGAATGAGTAAAGGATATGAAGAGATGGGAGTTTAAAAGAGGTGTGACGTTTGGCTTCCTCGCCTTCAAGCCCTGAATGCCCTTACAATTCGTTAAAAAAGGTTATGAACGGGGAATAGATAACGTAAACCTGCGGTGAATGTAAGGGAGCATATATCCGTTAAAGGGAAGATAATGCAAAATGATTAAGCCGAAACGCAGAGCAACTTGAGACATTATATTGAGCATAACAGGAGTTTTATTGATATAAGTTTGAGACGAAGCCCTTGTAGTTCATAAAAATAAAAATAAATAAATAAATAAAATAAAAAGAGAATAGCTCACCGTTTAAGGCATCACTCCCTGAAGCGCATCAATCTTATGACAAGCCAGCTACCTCTTAACACAGGCCAGGGTCTCCTTGATATGTTCGACCTCTCCCCGATAGAAATCAGACATATTTTGGTGGTATTCCGGCTCACGACGGAACCTTGTCACCAGTTCCTAGAGGCAAGCAATCTCTCGGGACTTTGGGTCCTTCATCGGGCCAGCCTATAATGCTGCCTCAGGAAGTTCATTCTCAAGGGCTTCTCCATCAGAAGAAGCGGCCAGGCTCAGGAAATGGAAGCCAACGGGATGTTTTGGCTACTCTCACGATCGGAGATAGCCGGGAGAATGTCTATGGTATGGTCCTCATCACCCCACATAACAGCAGTCATTTCAAGGTTAAGCGAGATGGATAGGCACCGGGGGAAGGTAGGAGTAGTCATGCTTAAGGATATGAGGGTTGAAATAAGGAAATGAACCTTCGCCATCGGTAGATTTATATAGACCGGAAATGCAAAGATGATATAGGGAGAAGTGATGAAGAACGGGGATTTGGTGGTCATCCTCCCACTATTAACGTGAACCTCTTGGAAAAGAGGGAATGGTTGAAGATAACGAGGCATGCATGGCCTTAATGGTGAGGATAGGTAATGTCAGTGAAGCCACCCAAATCACTCAGCTTAACATGCCTTTTGGGAATCTCCCATGCTCTAACATGTCTTTTGGGAATCTCCCATGCTCACAATATTCGAGGCCCTTTTGTTGGGTGTATTTTAATCACATGCAAGACTAGATCATACTTAACAAATCGCCGATTTAAAGACGATTTTTTGAAAAGATTGTCGTTTTATGAAAAACGTTTTAATCGGTGTATTTTTCAATATATTCGCAAAAAAACACGTTTTTTTCAAAGAGAAGTTTAAAGCACATTTTTTTTCAACTACCAAAAAAAAGTGTTAAAAAAAACGTTGCTATAAATAATCTGTTTTTTTTTTTATAAGTTAAATAACGTGTTTTTCTTTTATGAAATTTCTATTTTGTACCTACTAACAAACATTTCTTTTTTGGGGGAAGAAAATCACCGTTCAGCAAAAAACAAAAAAAAAATGAAAACAACCAAATTTAACATTAGAAAGAGAAACTACCAGCATTAGATCCCTAAATTTAACTTTACAGAGAGAAATTAACTGTATTAGACTGGGAGAAAAAAATAAGATCGTTCAGAAAAAAAGTAAATCCCAAATTTAACATTACAGAGACAAACTACAGATTAGGATCTTACATAGAAAAAAAAAACCCATTAGAGTGGGGAAAAATAGATTAGGATCTTACAGAGAAACTAGTTGTATATAAAATCCCAAAATTTAACAAACATTAGATTGGGGAAAAATAGATTACAAAAAAGCATATGATAGAGAGAAAGAGAGAGAACCCATCACCCTTTGAAATAAGAGACTTAACTCTAACTTCAATAAAAAATCCCCAAATTTAACTTATAATAGACATGAATAAAATTGTAGGAAGCTAAACTTCAATCAAAATCCCAAAATTTAACAATACCTAAAAATCCCCAAATTTAGAGAGAGAACCATGGTCACCCATTCATAGCCATGGCTGCCTTCTTAGGAAGCTCTTCACCATAATGAACTATTCTCTCAAACCTTGCATAGCTTAGATTCAGCTACTTACCATTTTTTAATATAGATTTGTAATTGGCATCTTTAGGATTTTCTCCTCATAAACTCACCATTCACCCATATAATATCATCGGAATGGTATCACTAAAAGCCTCAAACGGTCACCGTTTTATATTAACAGCTACAGAATACTTCACCAAATGGGTAGAGGCCGTATCATTTGTTAAAATTGAGGGACAATATATTGCCTTTTCATAAAGAACAATATTGTATCCAGGTTCGGTGTTCCTAAGTCAATCATTACTGATAATAGATCCAATCTCAAAAATGAAAAGGTCTCTAAGGTGTGCAAAAAGTTTGGAATAACTCAAAAATTCTCTACACCTTACTACCCTCAAGAAAATTGACAAGCAGAGGCTACAAACAAAGGACTTCTCATAATTATAGACAGAATAATAGAGGTGGCAAAGATTGGTAAGAAAAGCTGAATGACGCGCTATGGGCCTACTGGACAACATAGAAGACTCCTACTGGTATGATCCCGTACTCATTGGTATATGGAATGGAAGCAGTGTTACCCATTGAAGTTGAGATATCATCTTTCCAAGTGCTTATTCATAAAGATTCGGATGGGGAACAAAAGATCAAAGCACGAATCGCTGCCCTCGTTAATTTGGATGAAAGACGACTACGAGCAACACATATTGTTGCTTACCTGCGTAGAATCGAGAGGGCATACCAACGTAAAGTTGTTCCTCAACAGTTCAAGGAAGGGGACATGGTACTTAAGAAAATCTTCCACACTCCTGCGAACCCACACCCTTTAGGCAAGTTCAAACCTAATTGGGAGGGGAGATTCGTGGTCACCCTAGTGCACGCAGGTAATTCTTACAAGATCAAGAATCAGGAGGGGTGCGAGCTCAACGACCCCATCAATGCGATGTATCTCAGAAAATATTACCCATAATAGGCTCAAAAGAGTGGTGAAAACCTAAAAAGGCATCAAAACTTGAAAGGGCATTACGAGTAAAAAAAAAAAGAAAAACTCTAAGAAGGAGCTTTTGATTCAAAAACACTCGAGTACAAACAAGTACTTACAAGTTCTAACAATACGGCACAAGCAGACCTTGAGGACGAAGACTCCTCCTAAGCCCTGCAGGTTCCCAACAGAACTAACTTAGAAAGATGCAGGAGCGTGAAAAGAATAGAAAACTGAAGTGACTTCGACGAATCCTAGAAGAACATTAGGACCTCTCCAAGATGAAAGCTCAGCAAGAATCCAGATAACTCTTCATTGACCCGCGGAGCATAAGATGAAAGCTTCAAAGGTAAAAAGACAACTTCGAGACTTTTGAGTTCTCACAATCTCACAAGGAAATCCTTTCATCATCTTTGGGTAAACTAAAGTAAAGAAAATGACCATCAAAGGGGCCACAGGTGGCAAAACTGTAAGGCCCATCCCTTTTAAAAACATTTTTCCAATCTGATCGTTAAAACCCTCCATTTCTAAAACCCTTTTAGAAAGGACTTCCTCCATCACTAAAAGAGGTAAACTTTTAGTCTATCTAGCATCGTTCTCGAAGCCAACTTCCTACGCCTATTATGAAAGTTTGAAATTATCCAGGCACTCCATAGTTGTATGAGTATAACTACCAACTACCACATATCGGAGATGGGTGAACCTCGTCAATGATGATATTGGCTAGTCTGAGAGCGTTTTTCTCTCGACTGGATCCCTTGATGCGAAATGAGGCAAGCTCATCACCGTGTGTGCGTATGATGTCCCAAAGTCCAATTCAGAAAAACATCAAACTCGTGCGACATAAAAGAGCCAAGACAGGATAAACATCAAACTTGTGCAATGTAAAAGAGCCGAGACAAGATAAGCGTCAAACGCGTGCGATGTTAAAGAGCCGAGATAAGAAAAATACGTCAAACTCGTGCGATGTTAAAGAGCCGAGACACGAAAAAAACGTCAAACTCGTGCAACGTTAAAGAGCCGAGACAGGAAAACCATCAAACTCGTGCGACATTAAAGAGCCAAGACAGAAAAAACGTCAAACTCGTTTGACGTTAAAGAGCCGAGACAGGAAATACGTCAAACTTGTGCGACGTAAACGAGCCAAGGCATATATCATCTACCCCTTGAAAGGTCGGGTGTATTCTGGGCACAACCACCCTGTTTCAATAGAAATAAGTCAAACTTGTGCGATGTAAAAGAACCGAGGCAAGTATCGTCTATCCCCACATGACGTGAAAGGTCGGGTGCATTCAGAGCACAACCACCCTATTTAATGGAAAGACGTCAAACTTGTGCGACGTAAAAGAGTTGAGACGTACCGTCTATTCCGGTATGATGTGAAAGGTCGGGTGTTTCCAACGCACAAGCACCCTGTTTTAATGGAAAAACGTCAAACTCGTGCGACGTAAAAGAGTCGAGGCAGATACCATCTATCCCCGTATGACGTGAAAGGTCGGGTGTATCCAGGGCACACCTTGTTCGATGGAAAAACCTCAAACACATGCAATGTAAAAGAGCCGAGGCAGGTACCGTCTATCCCCAAATGACGTGAAATGTAGGGTGCATCCAGGGCACAACCACCCTGTTCAATGGAAAAACGTCAAACTCGTGCAACGTAAAAGAGTAGAGACAGATACCGTCTAGCCTTATACGACACAAAAAGGTCGGGTGTATCCAAGGCACAACCACCCTGTTCGATGGATTCCGTCTATCCCCATATTGACGTAAAAGGGTTGGGTGTATGGTCGATCACTGCATGACGCTAAACTTCTTAGAGGGCTCTATGGTTTCAGGAGTTAAAATTGTTAACCAACCTTGTTTTTCAAAATATCTTTCTCTTTTCAAAATTTTCACTATATGTCATGTGTTTTCCAAAAACTATAATTTCTTTGTTAAAATCATAACATGTCCTTGCTCGGGGTTCTATTTCAAATCTCCCCCTACTTTCAAAAAAATTCTAAAAAAGTCTTAAAAAAACGAAAGAGCTTGGACACCCATATATGATGATTACCACGCTGTCGCGATTGCCACGTTGCTGTCTCATCTCTCACTTCGGATTTGGCCAAACAAGTCTCTTCCTATGGAAAGCCTCTTCTTATAGACAACCTTAAGAAAACCCTAAGGAGATCAAAGATAATGTCAGGGTTAAAAATTCAAACTACGAAAACCCCTGAAGTTAAGTAGCATGGCTAGAAAATCCAACTCAAGTTTCAAGCTTGTGTAAATCATTGACATCTCACATTGAAATCCCTAGAAGGAAAAATGCCCTACATGGGTGAGCTTGGTAAGCGCAATGACTTGGAGGGATAGTTTGTGTGCTCCCTGACCACATGACCTTAGGAAGAAATTTAAGATATCTGCTCTATCATTGACGTTCATCTACCCCTCGAAGGACAGGGAATGCCAAAGTGTCTACTTTTTTGCCACTCACATGTCCCTTTAAGGATAGGGAGTACCAAAAAGGGGTAACTGTAGACACTCATTTTAAATTTGGCAAATTCTATAGTTTTTTGAACCCTTATGACTATATTATCCTAGTATACCCAATTTAATTACCCCAAAACTATCCAAATCCTATCTTAATTTGAAGTAGAGCCCAAGAGCTTTCCAACGGTTTAAGAATCGCCTGAATCGGACCTATGGATAAAACGTTATCATAAATGACAATTTAGTCCTTGTGAGACCCGAATGTCGGGCCTCGGGCCAGTTTCTAATGGCCCGACAGGCCCATACGTGGGCTGATGATGTAAGCAATACATCTTATGATGCAGTAAATGCATTTTCTTTAATTACATAAGGGTAAAACTTCAAGATAAATCCAAAAAATTCCAAAAAAACTCTAAAAAATTAGGAAAAATCACCAATTGAATCTTATAAATACCCCATCTCCCTAACCCAAAAGAAGCGAGAAAAAGAAACCAAAAAAAACCTTGGAAATTTTTAAAATTAGAAAAATTACCCAAAAATACCAAAAAGAGGAAAAACCCTTAGAAAATTTCGAAAAATTTAGGAAAAATCCCAAAAATGTAGAGAAAGTTCAAAATTCATATTCAACCTCTATAGATCAGAAAATCTTTAGAAAACCAATGAAATTCTCCTCCAGACCCCCAAGACTAAAAAAACCTAGACCTAGGACACAAAAAACCTAAATAAAAACTAGAATTAAGGCACAACAACCCTATATCTAACCCTTTACACTAGAGAACTGCTAGTCAACATCCGAATCAGAGAGGCAAAAGGGACCAGTTCTAATACGGGCAAGCCCTCGAAGGCTTGGGAATCTCGAGCCATCCGACCTTGTTTGGTTTATTTCTTCCTCTCTCTTTCTTATTCTTTTAATTTTTTTGTTCTTTTATTTATTTTTGATCTTTTAACTTGTCTTAAAAATCATATTTTAATGTTCTGGATCATGCTGGCTCTGCCACAGATCTGAGAGTAGATCTACTCATTTCTGGGTAAATCTGGCCT
>NW_006496517.1:193601-245096 GCF_000471905.2 Amborella trichopoda | reverse complement strand
CGAGAGATCTTCATCAAAAGATCTTTCAGATTTTCATCGTAAACAATAACTCTATAGAGTTCCATTCCGTATCGCAATGTACGAAGACCCGACAAGTCATAATGTTCATGTTCACTTGTACCGTGAATATCTGCTCCAAAATAATGGTGTCAAGGTTTTGAAAAGGCCATAATCCCAACAGTAGGTTCACCCGTCATTTAGGTTGGAGAGATGCCCATGGGTCATATTTGTTAGTCAATAGGATGGTAGTCTCTTATGTGAAATTGGAAGACTATGAGGGCAAGGGCCAAATCCTCAATAACTATCGCATGGCATGTATACATAATAATTATATTTTGATAAGCAGGCCCAGGAGGATAGCATACATGTGCATAAGAGAGAGTCCCCATGAACTATGGTGATATGTGTATGTAGTCATCATTACCCATGTGATATACTCTTGAGGGGGAACCTATAAGCTACACCCTACATTCGTGATTCCTATATATATTGGCTAGTGTTCTTATGCCAGTTATGAGTTTCAATGATTGATTATGGATCATGGGTCATGTTGGGTTGGTTTGAGTGGTCAGATGCCTCGATCTCGCCTCCTGAATCTAGGTGATCAGGTGACACGTGTCTCGGGTTCAGAAGACTCAGGACCTGAGATCACTCTCTCGGGAACGTTGTTTACAGAACAAGGGTCTATGCCCAATTAGTGTGAGAGAAATTTTATTCGTGAGGTGGGGACCAACCTCACCTGGATCCGTGACTTACTCGGGCTTACTCGGGGGGTGCCCTCTTAGATCACGGTGAAAAGCCCCCCAGCTGCTTCAGCTGGTTCGAAATCGTCTCTCTTAACCTACAATCTCCTTGATTTCTGCACAACACTATCATGCTTAACTTGTAAGACAAGTGCGGCGAAGGACCCACCCTTGTCGTAGGGCAATGCACATTCATATGGCAAAGAAGGTGAGAAATTAGGGTAATGAAGAAGGGGATTTAAATAAAGAGAGAAATGAGAAAAATACTTGGCATGATAGTTGGACCAATACAGTGACCTACTCGAAATGGTAGCAAGACAGGCACAGTAACTTAGACTGGCACGACGGCAATACTACTCGAAACCAAAGTCGACATGACTATCCAAATTTGGTGTGGAAGCAAGATGAGCATGGTACTCAAGACTAGCATGACAATAATACTGCTCGACAGTCAGACCGCTATGACAGTGCTAGACTGAGTTTGTCCTTTAGTCAAGCAAGAATGAGGAGAAAAGAGAAGAAAAGAGAACCAAAAGAAGGCGTGTGAAGAGGAAGGGACCCGACGACATTAAGAACGCCACCCACGGCCGTGGAGTAACAGTATCGCGGCCCCTGGACCGTGCGGGACACTACTCCTCACGTCGAAAGGGGGAGGCAGTGAACTTTAGCCGATATTAGGCATCGCCATTAGCAACATGAGAAGGCAGCACATCCCTCGGAGGGCTGCGATAGCTTCTTGTGAAGTGCGCGACGATAAGCGGGGGACGTGAGAGAAGCCTGCAGACGGTGATAGGCACCGAGCGCACAAAAGAAGCTCGCAGATGACGATAGGCACCGAGCGCACAAAAGAAGCTCGCAGATGACGATAGGCACCGAGTGCACAAAAGAAGCCTGCGGACGGCGATAAGCAGCACCGCGATCCTTCGCAAGCAACGATAGGCATCGTCGTCTACGATAGGCACAGGGCATAAGAGAGAAGCTCACGGATGGCGATAGGCATCGCCGTAACCTTTCGCTGAAGACGATAAGCATCACCGTCTGCAATAGGCGTGGGACGCAAGAGAAGCCTACGGACGGTGATATGTATTGCCGCAACCCTTCACCAGAGGCGATAAACATCGCCGTCTGCGATAGGCGCGCAATAGGATGAGACCCCTATGGGCGACAATAGGCATCGTTATCTGCGCTTACGCGGGACACTGAGGATACACCTGCGGACAGCGATGAACAGCGTCGTCTGCGAACTTCATTGAGAGATAGAGACGACTGAAGAGAGGGGGAAAGAAACTCACGCATGGAGCTGCCATCGCCAAGCATAACCTGCGAAACCACAAGAAAGGAAAGAAAGAAAGAGACATGCACGACACTACCACTACCGTGCATGGCCTTTGAGGAAACCTTAGACGAAGGAGAAGAAAAAGAAGAAGAGAGGAAATAAGAGAAGAGAGAGAGAGATTTACCTTAAGCCCAAGGGTACTGACCTAAATTTTCTTTCTCCTTCCTGTCTCTCTCAAAACTTGACCCAACAATAAGAAGAAATGGAAATTTTATTAAGCAAAGTTTTGTCCTTATACAATGGTAATACGTGATATGTATAGAGTTGTGCCCAAACATGGGTGGATTGATCAAAATTAAACCTAACTGCTGAAAATTAAGATTTAATTGAATTAAATAAAATAAAATAAAAAAATAGGGTGCAAAATGACTGATTTTCCTCGTCATAACAATTGGGGAAATTCTAGAACAGTCACTACTGCTGCCCTAGAACGTGCATGATCTTTCATGAATGATCTGAAGTTGCTCTAGCGTCCTTGTAGGGCTTGGTATAGCGATCGATTTGATACCAACTACGATCCATAGATCGTGGTTTTAAGCCACGATTATGTGACTTGAAATTTGGATGAATCTGGCAAACTTTAGATCGATAGTTTGCTCATTCCTTAATGTTTCTTCTTGATTTCTTTGTTGTATTGCACTTAGCATGCCGTCACGGTCACGTGGCAACAAATGCTGCTAGATTTCGTGCCCGGACGAAGATTTCGCAATTGTTTCTCAGTCTACACTACCTTAGAGATGTTGAAAAGCGACGAAACTTGGTAGAAGACTTTTTGGAGTCCTTATAAAGATCTTGACATGTTCTGGGGCCATCTTGAGACTGTCAAAATTTCCATTGTCTGTCAGGCTTTATTGACCGACTTCTCTTTTTATTCCGCATCAAGGACCCATGGTGCTAAAAAATGTCTACAAATGGCATGTCCCACCGAATGTTGTGCTTCAAGAGAAGTGAGAAGGGCAACATTGAAAAAATTTCCTCTAGCTTTATTTCTTTTTTCTTCCTAGCCACAGGACCACGTGAACGCTAAGGAGATCCACGCACTGTTGTAACAAGGATGCTCAGACATTTAGATGTAATGTACAGGTCCATCTGTGGAGACTTTAGGGGGAGAAGAGACTTTGAGGGATCTTGTAGAAGTCCTCACCTTCAAGGGACTATTTGTGATTCTGGTAGTTGAGGATTTTGTGTGGGCCTCGTTGGTCAAAATCAGGCCTATCTGACAGCCACGTGCTATAAGCCTTTGGTCGGCATTGTTTGCTGCTACATCAGGTTTGCTTTTGACAATCAAGGTACCTCTGTGGGCCCTCATTCTGTCGGGTCCAGTCAGGGGCTTTTTGTTGGCATGTCCCAAAAGTCTAGGCCTGTTGGCAAGGGAGGGATTTTGGCGAGGCGACCTCATGGCGAGGCATCATCATGAAGTCTCTAGTAGGTTCTACCGTGGCTTTGTCAGTTTCTTACTTTCATGAGCGTCTTTATCATTTTGGAGGGATCTTTCGGCTATCGTCCTCACCCTCAAAAACTCTTTTTGATTTTGAAGGATCTATTGTTCATCGCCCCTAACCTCGAGGACTCTTTTTTATTTTGAGGGATCTATTGTTCGTCGCCCCTACCCTCAAGGAATCCTTTTTATTTTGGACGGATCTTACGGTCATCGTCCTCACCCTCAAGGACTCTTTCTGATTTTGGTGTTTGGGAGATCTTGTGAGGCTCTCACTCCCAGGTGCGCCATCTTGTGTTGTTGATTGGATCCTGATAGTTGAGGATTTTGTGTGGACCTTATTAGTCAGAATTGTGCATGTTTGGCAATTGGGTGCTAGCTGAGGCTGTGATGTTGCGTCAACCTGCTTTATTGGTCCAAGCACCCTTTGCGAGTTTTCACCTGGACTGGGGAAGTGGCATCGTAAAGACGATTTTCACCAACCTCTTTTATTTTTGGGCTCTTTTACCCATGACCTTGTGGCCATGTCCACCCTTTTCATCCGATTTTGCTCACGGTACCCTTTTGGGGGTTTCACTGTACTCAATATTTTGTTTTCACGGAACTCTTTTACTTATGGTTTTGTGACCATGCCCATCTGTCAATTTAACCCATGGAATTCCCTTATCCAGGTACACCATGCCCGTTATTTTATCCTTTTTTTTTTGTGAAAGCGTGTTTAAGGTCATCCCTTCGGGACATGTGCGAAGCCTTTTAACATCATGTGGTCAAGATGTTCATTATAGTTTAGGGTCCTACAACTGCACCATGGTGGGGATGGATGGCAGTCTGTAGAGGCTATGGAGTGAGTGAGGTGGTGGTTTTGACTCACTTTGGGAAGATGGCACGAGGCTACCTATGAAAGGTGGAAGATGTATGAATGGAAGATGAAAAGTGGTGACCCACTAGTTCACGACGAGTATGGATGGAGTGATGGTTCGCCATTTTGTGAGCATGGGTGGGACTCAATGGGGAATGATGAATAACAATGATGAAGTGAATGGATTCACTGAGGAAATGATGAAGGTGGTGCGCTCACACGAACGGGTCTGTTAGGGAAGGTGTGCATGAAGATACATGTAAAGGGCGTGTGCGCATGTGTGGGGACGTGCTTAAGTTCATGCCTCCTGGACCTGAGCAAAGTAGTTTAAAGTCATGCGATCATGATGCGCACTATGGTTTAAGGTCATATCGCTTGGATCGTGGTTATGTAGTTGAAAGTCATGCAACTAAGACCATGCAGTTAAGGTCATGCAACTAGACCCACTACAGTTTAAGTTCATATAGTTTGGACCAAGTAGTTTAGGGTCGTGCACATAGACCACTAGGTGGGTTTCCATGTAGGTGATACTCCTTGGGGAATAGGTTCGTATATAGAAATTCGACTCCCTTGGGGATAAAAAAATAATGGTTAAAACCATTAAAAGGTTCAGATGGAGAAGCAGACTTCCCTGAGAATTAGGGGACAACTATGACTCCATAAGGCGAAAGATGGAACTCCATGGCTCATGGGTATTTGAACCCATTTTTCAGCAACTTGGTCCTTGATGCAGAATCAATAAGGAAACAGGTCAATAAAGCCTACAAAATAGTGGAAATTTTGACAGTCTCATAATTGTCCCATAATTGGTCAAGATCTTCATTAGTACTCTAAAAGGCCACCTGCAAAGTTTCATTGCGATCAAACATGTCTAAGACAGTGAACACAAAGAAACAATTGCGAAAAAATTGCCCTTTAGCACATTGAAATAGACCCTATAACTAGAACTATATTTTCGATATGTCAAACAGCTGTGTGACTACCATTATTGGATCTGGCATGGTTGAAAACCCCTATGGATCAAGTTTTGGCTTAATCGGGCACTCCAGGACAAAGTTATGGGTAAAATATCGAAAAGGGGTAGGCCTCATGCCACCAAAACACCATTAAAGGTAGTTGTTTTTAGAGTCACGGGCAGTGACTTTTGGGGCATATATCTCACTTGATCCTAGTTAGATCGTACTCAAATTTGGTGAGCGTGTTCATCTCATCGAGATGAGCGTTTCGATAGGTGGTACGCTCCATGACAATGCCCGAGCAAGGAGAAAAACTAGAGAGAATTCGTTGATCCGTGAAGAAAGTTGCAGAAATTCAGCAGCATGTCGTACTTCGGAGCCAAATCAAGACGCTCGCATACCTGATCGGTACGAAACCAATTACGTTATGTGCGTAAGGTCTGTGTCATCTATGGTCCGAACCTTGCGTATGATGAGCGGTTGGATTTCACACATAGAGGCGTCAAAGCTGTTGTAAATTCCGACAACCGGATTTCAAGATTCCGGTCAAAAACTCAAGACGATCAAATCTTCGTCCAGACACGAAATCGAGCTACGTATGTTACAACATGATCGTGACGGCATGTTTAGCCTGATTCAGCGAAGAAATCACGAAAAAACATCAAGGAACGAACACATAATTGATCCAAAGTTTTCAAGATTCAAGCAAATTTCAAGTTTCATGATCATGGCTTGAAAACATGATTCATGGCTCGAAGTTGATATCAAACCGATTGCCATGCCGAGCCCCACAAGAAAATAATCATCTTTCAATCAAACGGCCATCAGAACAACCTCGGATCAGTCATGGAAGATCACGCAAATTCTCAGGCAGCAACAGGAACTGTTCTAGAATTCCATACATTATTAGGTAGAGGCAAAACAGTCCTTTTGCACCCATTTTTAGAATTACTTTTAATTCAATTAAATTGTAATTATCTTCAATTCTACGTATTTTTTGGGCGTAGACCCATGTTTTATCCCAATTATATATAAGCATGCAAAGCCAAATTGTAAAAGACCTTCGGTCCACAAAGATCAGTAAAATTTCAATTTCCTCTTGAACTCGTGGGTGTCTTGGAGAGAGAGAGAGAAGAGAGAAGAAAAGGGTTCTCTCCTCCCTTCTTTCTCTCCTCCCCCTTTCTCTCTCCTCCTCTCTTTCTCTCTCCTCCCCCTTTCTCTCTCCTCCCCTCTTTCTCTCTCCTCTTCTTTCTTTCTCTATCCTCCTCTCTTTCTCTCTTCTCTTCTCATCCCTATCTCTTTCTCTATCTTCTCTTCTCATCCTTATCTCTCTTTCTCTCTCTTCTTCTCATCCCTATCTCTCTTTCTCTCTCTTCTTCTCATCTCTATCTCTCTTTCTCTCCCTTCTTCTCATCTTTATATCTCTCTCTCTTCTCATCTCTATCTCTCTTTCTCTCCCTTCTTCTTATCTTTATATCTCTCTCTTCTTCTCATCTCTATCTCTCTTTCTGCTCTTCTTCTAACACAGTCGGTGAAGCCTAGTGCTGACTAAATCTTCTCTCTCATCTCGTCTAACACAATCGGTGAAGCCTAGTGCCGACTGCATCCTCTCTCTCTTCTTGTCTAACATAGTCATTGAAACTCAGCATCGAATGTATCCTCTCTCTCTTCTCATCTAGCACATTCGGTGAAGCCTATCACCAACTATATATTTTTTCTCTTCTTTGTCTAACACATTCGGTGAAACTCAGTGCCGACTGCATCCTCTCTCTTCTCATCTAACACAGTCAGTGAAGTCTAGCACCGACGACATCCTTTCTCTCTTCTCGTTTAACACAATCGGTGAAGCCTAACGTCAATTGCATCTTCTCTCTCTTCTCTATTTAACACAGTTGGCAGTGCTCAGTGCAGACTACGTTACCTCTCTCTTCTTTGTCTAACCCAACCGGCAACGCTCAGCGCCAACTGAGTCCTCTTCCTTGTCTTTGCCTAATACAGTCAGCGACGCCTAGCGTCGTCTGTGTTTTTCTCTTTTCCCTCATATTCTTCTTTTTCTTTCTTTCTCTTCCCACTCCTTTCTTTTCTCTTCTTCTTTTATCTTACTCTTCTTATGCTTTTTCTTTATGATATTTGTTATTCTTTCGCTCGATTAAAGAGGGGTTGAGATTAGCCTATCATGGTAATCCTGTTGTCTAACCGTAATGTTGTTGTGCCAGAATTACTGTGCCCGCTTTATTACCATGATAAACTAACCATCGTGTCTAGCTAGTCAGTATCGGTATTGATGTCTAGTAGTTATCTTATTGATCCGGTCTGAGTTATCGAGCCCGTTTTACTACCACGTCAAGCCAATTACTCATCAGCTTAGTCATTGTGTTGATCTCCCCGCCTGGTCAAATTCTTCTATCCCCCATCTTTCTTCTCTCATTCTTCTCTTCTTCTTTTAAATGTGTATGCTTGTGTACATTGACCAAAGAGGCAAGGTAAGGTTTGTTGACCCACCTGTCTTATAATATTTGCCATATGTATGTGATTGTAGAAAACAGGATAATACAAGCCAAGGGAGGAGATTCTGAACCAGGTTTTATTACTGGGGGGCTTTCTTCATGATCTAAGAGGGTGCCCACACGAGCCAGCCCGAGTAAGTCCCAAACCCACCTAAAATTCATCTCTCATCTGTTGATAATACCTGTCCTTGTTTTTGAACGAGGTTCTCAAAAGTCCCGGGTCTCTCGAAACCCAAGACTCGTGTCGCCAGATCATCCAGATCCGGAGGGCAAGATCGAGGCACCTAACCAATGGGATAACCCAACTCCTGGGGATAGAATGGCTTGGTGCGCGACTGGCCCAAGGGGATTGAAGGGGTAAGCATGACTCCACTAGAATACTGAGCAATAATATGCATGTAACTCCACTGAGAATGACAGGAAGGAGCACAGATGCAACCCCACTAGGGATTGAAGACATAAGAATGACCCTAACTCCACTGGGGATAATAAGCTGCTACACGAATGTGATTCCTCCTGGGAAAGAGGGAGGTGCATCCATTTCACAGATTAAAGTCATGTGCATGGACTATTTGTCGCACCATTTTAACGTCTTGCTACAGGGATGTGCGCTACAGTTTTAATGTCTTGTCACTTGGATCATGGCTATGCGGTTTAAAGTCCTACAGCTAGGACCATGCATTTTAAGGTCGTGCAACCAGACCTTCGCTACAGTTTAAGGTCATATAGTTTGGACCATGGTGATAAGCCTTTTAATGTCATGCGGTCAGAACATGCACTACAGTTTAAGGTCATACAGCTGGACCATGGTTACGCACTTTAGAGTCATGTAATGAGAACTGTGCAAATTAAGGTCGTGCAACTAGACCTCTGCTACAGTTTGGACCATGCAGTTTAAGGTCATGCACCTAGGCCATTTAGGTAAGAAGGAATGTGACTCCATGGAGAACAGAGCCATAACTAGAGATTTGACTCCCTGGGGATGCAAAGTGGTGGCCTGCTTGTGGGGATGACAGGTCACGATCTGAGGAAAGTGGGAAAAATCGACAGTCGGCAGCGCTATATCATGCGCACAACGCTAGCATAGGAAATGTAAATGGTGCGGCACATGACGTTTAAGCCTTTGGTGAGGCGCGCGACGATAGCTCATTGTGAAGCACGCTACGATAGCCCTTGGTGAAGCATGCGGCGATAGGTGATAGCCCTTGGTGAAGAGCGCGGTGATGACTTCTTGTGAAGCAAGAGGCGAGAGCCTCTGGTGAAACGCGCGGTAATAGCCCTTTGTGAAGCGTGTGGCGATAGCCCTTTGTGAAGCGCGCGGTGATAGCTTCTGATGAGGTGCACGGCGATAGCCCTTGGTCAAGTGCACAGCGACAGCTTCTTGTGAAGCGCACGATGATAGCCTCTACTAAAGCGCGTGGCGATGGCCCTTTGTGAAGCTCGTGGTGACAGCTTCTTGTGAAGCGTGCGGCGATAGCCTCTGGGGAAGCGCACGGCGATAGCCCTTTGTGAAGCCCGCGATGATAGCTTCTGCTAAGGCGTGTGGCGATAGCATCATGACGATATAGCAATAGCAACAGATGGCAGTAGGTTCATAAGGCACAGGCGATAGCGATTCATATTCGAGCCTCGGGCTTGACCAGCCCCGGCCCGAACCCATCGTCGTTTGAAGACAAGGACTTCGAGCTTCATTTCCAATTAATGAGGGACACTTTGCAGCACTGTAGACTATAAAAGGGGGTCAAACCCCATTTTACTATTTTACCGAAAGGTAAAATAGTGAATTGAGTTTCAGAGAGAGCCGGAGCTTTTGTCGAGAGACATCTGGCAAGAGCTTCCTGCCAAAACTCACAGCATGCAGGCGTTCAGGAGCTCTTCAGCGAACTTGAGCTTGAGCCATGCGAAGTGCTTGCAGTCGTTTTTAGAGAATGTCAAGGCCTCTCGAGCAGAGAATAGGAGCTTCACAGAGATTCACAATGACGTTTCAGTGAGGAACAGCAGCTATCGTGAGATAAATAGTGTTGCCATCAGGTTGCGACACCATTTCTGATGTGCACAGGGACTTCTTGGTGGACTTCTGACGAAACTGTGAGGGTTGCAATGGTACTCTACCAGAGTTCTAGTGATATTTCGGTCGTTCTGTGGTTGCCAGGAGGATGCAGAGAGGCCAGGGGACTCTGACGGTCTTCTGGTTATCGGAAGAGAAAAAGGAGGAGCGGCAGTGAGCTCACTTAAAACACATTGAAATTTTGGCGAGTTGAGTTCGAAGAAGGGAGAAGGGAAACCTGCAGGGTCACAAGGGAGCTTCTACAGGAATTTTGGTGGTTTTCATTACCTCGGTCACCGGTGGAAGAGAGGGAATAGACAGGGAAGGGTTTCCCGATGAGTAGGAGTGAATTCCAAGCGACAAGAGGAAATGCCGGTGAGAACTCGAGGCGTCATAAGCTTGTAACAGTCAAGGGGGTGAAGGGTCGTGGTATAGTGAGCGGTCACCCTCCACATGCGCGGTGATAGGCCTCATCGCGAGTGTCAGGTAGCGTGCCCAAATTTCGAGGGACGTGATGTGCCGCACATGTGACGCGTGTGGATAGCTTGCAGCCAATGTTAGACACAAACGACGTTAACCCACGCTTCGTCTTGTTCTTTGCGTAGTGCTTCTGCTTTACTTGAACAGATGGAGATAGCCCCTTAGTCGTGAGACGACAATAGCCCTACCTTCTGCACACTGCAATAGCCTTTTTGGTTGTGAGACGGCGATAGGCCTGCCTTCTGCGTACGATGATAGCCTTTTTGGTTGTGAGACGGCGATAACCCTACCTTCTGCTCACGGTGATAGCCTTTTTGGTTATGAGACGGCGATAACCTTGCCTTCTGCGCACGACGATACTACCTCAGTGGGCAGACAGCGATAGCTCTTATAAGATCAGCCAGCATTACTCCTTAAGTGACCAGTCGGCAATACACCCTTGCGAATGAACCCGGCACTAAGCCTTAGCGTTTTGTGGAAGTCTTATGCAGCCTGTGATAACCATGCCTTCTGCGCATGACAATAAGGCTACTTCTTAGTGACTTGCGCGCAGCAGTGAAGCCTTTATTCTAGTCTTCACGGCCCAACCTTCAGGCACCATTCTAGATGTGAAGAACCTCCCACAAGTAGGGGAGCTTGGAACAAATGAATTCACCAGTGAATGCTTGGTGAGGGCTGAGCCAATCTAGCTCACCAAGGCTTTATGTGAACCGCGATGGCCTTTGAGCATCACCTTTGCTAGTGACCCCGTTTGCTTTGTTAGAGAAGACGGTGATGGGAATGTAAGAATAGAAGAAGGGGTATGCCTCCTCCATTGTTTGCATCGGAATATAGCCTTAGGCGGGGACTTGCCGACCCTAGGCAAGAGAATCTTCGGGCCTGAAGTGGTCTTCTGCTAGTCTCCGAGTGCAAGAGGAGCACCAGTATTTGAAAGGATATTCTTCCTGGACTGTCAAGGTGTTGAGTTGATACAGGGACACTCTGAAGCATGCTTCCCTGCTAGTCATCGTTCAGTGCTCGGTGGGATATTATGACCATTGTTCAAACATGGTAAAGGTGTTATTGGAAACTTGGAGCCATGTCAATAATACATGGCTACTTGGTCATGGGGAAGTAGGGATGTCTCTGCTAGACCTGTACTTCGTCGGTGGGTTCCCACTCATCAGTGCTATGTATGACGAGTTCATGCCCCCGAACTCGGTCATTTTTTTAGAAAAACAGTTCGAGAAAGAAGACCCGCTAGCTGGACTACAGGAGTTATTTGGGGTTTACCAACTGCTCGGCTCTGAGTTCAAGAAAGGACACGTCTCCTTCACCCAATGGGTGGCGTTCTTCTATGGGGACTGTGATGATGAAGCTGGCCCAAGCCCACAAAGAAAGGGGAAGGAATCCATGAAGGGAACGCCTCCAATATTTGAGCGTCACCGCAGGAACAACCACATCTTCTTGGCAACATACATGGTACTCTTTCTGTGTAAGTTTGCTCTTCCAAGAGGAGCAGACATTTTAAGTCCATGCACGTTCTATGTAGCATGTGACATGACGAGGGGGCAAGAGTACGAGCTCGCACAGCCGTGCTCGCACAGCCAGTCTTGTGTAGCGTCTATTATGGCTTGGGGGCCGTGTCCAGGGGAAAAATGTATCAAGGCGACGAAGGAGGGAAAGACATAGTGGATGGCGAAGCCTTCCCAAGGGACATCAAGATGCCTTTCCCCATCCACTATGTGTATGGCTGGCTCGAGGCTTATTTCCCCAACACCTAGCTCATAAACAGGGTGTTGGATGAGACAATGTGCCCATTTCTTCTGAGGATTGCTAGGCAGAAAGCAATCTTCCACACTCCTGGTCATGGGCGTAACTTGTTCTATAATGACCATCTTCATATGAGTAGACCGGCCTTCCTGGTTGGGAACCTCACAGATCGTGCTTTTGTCGATGAACTGGGCAAGAGCCTGGATGGTGCTCCTACTACCCATAAGGAGCTGAAGTATATGCTAAGTGTCAGAGGCGGGGTGCTACCTTACCATACCATTCATAGTGCCAAGCTTGAGGGGTATTTCCCTCTTCAATTTCCCCTACCGCACGGGCTGGACCAAGGGTGTCCATTCTCGATGTTCTTTGAGAAGCGGCTGGCTTACCAGCTAGGGACCCATCGTGACCTAGCTCCTAAGGAACATTCGCACAGCTTGGGCCACGTGCTTGGAGTTTACGGAGGTCAACAAGTACAAGCTGCCATATTGGGACAGAATAGTGCGAGCAACCTAGGCCTACGAACTCTGGTGGCGGATCACCAGTAAGGGGTATTGGGAAGCCAACCACTCCTGGAAAGGGGATAACTTCCGCTGGAGCCAGGACACGCGGTAGAGAAAAATGGCAATGACTCTTCCTTTGGGGGAGATATTCACCTCGGGGCTTCCCCTGAAACTGGCCCGTCGTTGGACGGCCTGGCCTAATTGCGGTGGACAAGTCTCTGCCATGGTTTCTCGATATGGAGAAGAAGACAGAGAGCATTTTTTACAACCTCTCTGCTATCTTCAAATGGAAGGACGGCCTCAAGGTTCTAAGGTATGAAGGGCGCCCGATCTAGGATTTGAACGAGTTGATAGGGAGCGGCCCTCACAGCAAGCTTGCTGTCGGCTCTTCTCGAGGGGGTGCTTCTGAGACTGCTGCACCCTCTCAAGCGAAGGGGAAGAAGAGTAAGAGGGTTCCCCTGACCATCCCTCGTGCACCTGTTCGTTGGGCTCCGAAGTGTAAGGGGCTCAAGGATCCAGTGGTTCTGAAGAGGGAAGATGGCTCTTCGCCAGCTGCTTCTTCAGAGTCATACATATCTCTTGCTATTTCTACATCGTCCTCTGCTCTTGAGGCTTCACCTTCTCTTTCATATGAACCTTTTTCAAGCCCTTCAGAGGCTCAGGTCGGTGCCTCAGATCCCACTACCCCGATCGAAATTTCTTAAGACCAGGAAGTGACGTCCGTGGCTGAAGGAAAGGGCCCAGTCACGATGGAGGTGAACGGGGCTGATGAGGCTGGCCTTGATGAGGCGGTCGAGGTGAAGAGGGACTCTGAAGCTCAGGAGGTTGTTATGCCTATCGAGGAAAGGGAATCCCCGATAGAGCTTGTGGTCATAGAAGAGGCTGGTGGCCCAGGGACTAAGAGGGGCCACCGGAGCAGCAGGAAGTTGCTGGCCCAGGTGATGTAGTTGTAGGGGATGTAGAGGCAGGACATCCTCAAGGGTCAGTCTTTGGGGGCCCAGAGGCAACACCTCTGGCAGTAGAGGAGGTGGGCCCTTTGGGAAAGCCTGTAGCTGAAAGGGCTTACGTGGAGGACAAGGGCAAAGAAGAAGAGGGCGAAGGTATCGAACCTGCCAAGGCGGAGATGGCGGTTCAAGAAGAGAGGGAGAAGGGAGAAGGAGTTGGCGCTGAAAGGGCTGAGGCTGCTTTGGAGCATATTGCAACTGCTCAATAAAATGAGGGGCAAGGAGAAGAGGTCGGCCTTGGATGGATCAAGCCTACTAATGGTGAGTCTGACAGGCCAGGTGAGGAGGCTGTGAGGGCCAAACAGGTTGAAACTAGTGCCCCCTACGTACCTGCAAATGATGAGAGCTTGGGTTTCACAGTCCCTCTCCCAGAGCCAGTAACTCACATAACTATCATCCCTTTGAGTTCTGTCGCAGAGACTAATACTCCTTCCATTGCAGCGGCCTCAACAGCATTGCCTAGGCCTAGCTTGAGTGGGATGTCCGGCATAATTATGGACATGCTTAGTTTGGGCATGCAGAGACTGAACGGTCTGCCTCTTACTGAACTTAATGGTGCAATCCAGTAGTTAAGGCCGGTCGCCCTTACAGAGGTGCACCAGAGGTCATCCCTTACTTTGATGATGTCGTAAACGAGCTAGAAGGGTGAAGAATCAAGGCCTTGAGTGAAGAAACAATTGCGCAGCGGCTGAAGAGCTCACAGCAAAAGGATGTCACAATCTCTCAGAGATTCGACCTTGCGGAGAACACTGTCGCTCGTAACCACAAGGTGATGACCCTGCGGACGAATATATGAGTGCTGACGCAAAAGCTTGACAAGCTGGAGGAGGAGACTGCGGCTTGGGAAGCAAAGCACCAGGTGCTTGCTGATAATATTCTGGCCCTCAAGTATTCCTTGGAAGAAAGGACCGCCTTGATGGAGCATGAGGCGGAGCTAGTGGCCGAACTGAGAGGCGAAATTGAGTGGGCAAGGGCATCAACTGCAACATATAGGGGAAGGTCAATGAATTGATTGATCGATTTTGAAGTGTCATCTTATTTTCTGTTCTTTTCCATAATATTGACACTTGTAATATCCCCTTGCTTTATGAAAAAAATTCTTTCTTTTGCTTTAGTGTGATGCATGGCTCTATTATTCTTCCTTCTCTTTCTGTTTTATTACTTCTGCCCTTTCAGAGTGTGAGACGAAGAAGAATAGCCCACTACTTGCTTTATCTTATGACATCTTACTGTGGCTTCAATGACCTCGAATGGGGGAGCAGTTGCTTCCTTGCCCCTTAGTGTTTGAGTCAACAGGGGTTCATAATCCATAGTTCTCATGATTTGGTGAGCCTGTTCGCTGTAAATACTCCAATCTGAGGAAGCCTTGGCTTCGATTGGAGGTGCATTGCTTTTGAGCTCATCATAGGTCTTAGTCTCCTTCAAGTTCTTTGAAGCGAAGTGCATAACCTCCAACTGATTCTGGAGGCTACAAACCTCACTTCTCTACTCTGCCATGGGGTCCATTCTTGAGAGCCGAAGGGCTGACTCTTGTCCACCTATACTTCTTTGAGAGCCTCTAAGAACTGTAAGACCTTCTTTTGGCTGCCGGTGATCTCCTTATTCAAGGAGAACGGGATTTGGAGTACCTTCCTTAGTAGTTGGTATGTCAGTTCTGCTTCTAGAAGAGCAATGAGGACATGCAGGACCTTTTGCTGGTCCGGCGTATAGGTGACCCTCGGTGCTGGAAGGTGTACCTCTAGAGGTTCCTCAGTCTTAGGAGTTGCTTCTAACTCGTCATTTTGTTTTGGCAAATTAGAAGTAGAGTTAGAGGCTTCACCTTCGAGAGATGATACCATGACCTCGGAGAGGTGGCAAGGTATACTTGGGTAAATAGGAGTCAAGGGGAGGATCTGGCCTTGTCTTTCCTCTTCTTTGAACATGTTTGTAATCATTCACCCAAGATCTTCAACATCCTCATGAGAAGAGGGTCATGTCTCTCTCACAGGCTTCCAATCATCATCCTTTGACCTTTTTAGTGCTGAAAGGTCTGTGAAATAGTACTTAGTGTCAACATAGTGAGTCTCAGCTACAGGGAACGGTCTCTTATCATCATTGACAGTGTGTTGTCTCCCATCTCGATTGTACTTGATGCATTGGTGGAACGTGGAAGGGACCACCCCTTGATCATGAAGCCAAGGGCAGCCAAGCAAGACATTGTAAGATGTATCGGTGTCAATTACATGAAACTGGGCGTAATCGTTTAGGTCACCGATCTTGAGGCGAAGACGAATTGTCTTAGCCGGCTTTTCTCCTAATTGGTTGAATCCTTGTATAGTGATGTGGATCAGAGTGAGGTCGCTAGATCCTAATCTCAGTCTGGTGAGGATCCTTCTTAGGATCAGGTTGACTGCTGACCCTCCATCGAACATAATCCGGTTGATAGGGCAGTTTGTAATTCACCATTCACGAACAGGGGGCGATTGTGAAATTTTCCTCCCAACTGTAGGTCATCTTCGGAAAAGATGATTGTCAAGCACCCACCCAGGATGGTTGGGTCCACCTCAATAGGCTCCACTTCAGTCTCATACACTTCCAAGTTACAAAGGGCTTGAACTAGGGCCATACGGTAGTCTCTGGACAGCATAAGGGCGTCATAAATGCTTAGAATGGATGGAATCTTTTTCAAATGCCAAATTACATCATATTTCACCTTATCCTCATTAGCCTTTTTTGTTCTTGATCCAGTCACTCCTTTGGGTGGCAGGGTAGGTTTAGGAGCAGGGTTTAGTTGAGTTTTGGTTTATAACACTGGCTAACTTTGTTGTTCGGCCGGTGCGGTCTGGGCTAATGGGGAGGTAATAAGGATTTGTATTAATGATGTAGAGGTTTGAGGTTGAGGTTTAGGGAAAAGTGAAGGATCAAAAAACTTGAGGACCTTGAGCTTCTGGCGTGTGGGTTGTAGCTTCTTCCCTGATCTTAGGCTCATTTGCCCCGTACTAGATGGTACTTCCAAGATTTGCACCATATGGGTGGCCTCCTTAGAATAAGAGCTTGAAGATGGCTCGGACTTGGCTTGGGCTACCAGGGCGTCGGCGACTGACAAGAATCCAGTCTCTTGGACCAGCATCTTTCTTAGGCGCTTCCACTGTGATCTATTGACGTTGGTGCCTTCGAGCTCTCTGTTTAGAGGTCGAAGTCTGAGCACTACCGAACTGCACCTATGAAAGAGATAGAAGAGGAGGGAGGAGAAGAAGAGTTAGAATGTTCTAGGCGGCGTTTTACATCGTCACCAGAATTGGACGTGTGTAGGGGGTATTTTAGGTCTTGCCCCGGCTCTAACCGTTGGGGGTGCTTTTAGTGTCGTCACCCATATTGGATGAGTCCTGAGCAGCTGATGACTCAGGAACGTCCATCTAGTTGGACGAAGGGATAAGGCGAGCTACGCCTGGGATGAAGTCCTGTAAGGTCGGTAGCGAAGGAAGGGGCCTAAGAAATTCTTCCTCGACTGGTGGCTGAGGAATGTGATTCCTTCGGCGAGCTGACCTGGGTGCTCGTCTCTTTCTGGATCCCTTGGGAGGCATTTGGTATGTCCTATCGATCTGATGAGTAGCCCTAGCTTGGTGGACTACCTCATGGTTCAAGGACTTGAGCCTACTTCGTCCATGGTAGACTTCCCAAAGCTGAGAAATCGAGGGTTCTGAGATGTCCTCGTAGGGGACCTGGAGTGGGGTTTTCTGTTGGATGGAAGTGATGGCTTGGAAGCATTCTAGGTGAATGGCGCAAATGATGTGGCCTTTCTGTACCTTCTTTGAGACTATAGCTTCGAACCCAGAGCATTCTTTGAGCTCAAGGCCCCATACCTGGTGATATGGGCACTAGAGGTTTTCCACGCCCTGGGCAAGATGCTTAGGTTGCCTGGCGAGCTTGGGAGTGATGAGACCCTATTGGAGCATCGCCTCGAAGAGGGCCTGCAGAGGATCTAGCTCGGCACGTCCCTGGGCTTGTGGCAGGAGGTCTTCTTGCACTGGTAGAGCAGGGACCTGAGAGTGTCTTTATGGGCTGCCATGAACTTCCTGACACGGTTTCATCTTCTTTGCCAAAAGCTCGTGGAAGCCAGTGCAGTCACTCAGGTCATGGCCTCGTATCGAATGATACGGACACCAGAGGTTTTCAATTTCTGGAAGCAAGAACTTGAGCTGCCTTGTCGACTTTGGTGTGATGAGAGCTTCTTTGAGCATTATTGAGAATAGTTCACGAAGGACAGCGGGTGCGTCGTCATCCTCTTGGATTTCCACTATGTGGGAAGCCTCAGTTGCCCCGAATGCTTTCTTTAGCTCTTCGAGCTTTATCTGACCCTTGTTAAGGGCTTCGATAATGTCTTTGAGTGTATAACACTCTTGAGTAGGGTGGCCTACTCTCTTGTGATAGGCACAGTACCTCTCATGTGTCTCCTGTCCAGCTTGTTGGTAGCTGGATCTTGTTTTGCTTTAGTAATAATCGAAGCAGTGCAAGAACCCACTCCTTCTCGAAGGGGCCCAGCTCATTCTGATGTTGGATTTAGTAATCACTTTGATTTATATTTTTAGGGGGCGGGACCTTGTTATAGGACTGTTGTTGCTTACCCCCAGCCTGCGGTGTCTATGCCTTAGAGAGGTCCAAGGTTTGAGGGGTGGCTTTCTTAGTGTCAGTCACAGTGACAATCGCACTAATCACCGCTTTTTGCTAGTTTCCCCGATTGTTGGAGCGAGAATTGTCATTGTCCCGACCATTTCCCGAGCTAGAGGGCTGCCTGTGAGATCCACCATGGTATTTGAATAGACCTTCTATATGAACCTCTTTAGAGATGAGCTCTGACATGGAGGGTGGATTGAAGGCCTCAACATGCAAGGCGATCTCAGGCAGCATATTTCGTATGCAGGTCTGAACTGTTTCTCTTTCAGTCATGGGAGTGGCATGATAGGTTGCCAACTCTCTCCATAGGGCAATGAACTTATTGACTAGCTCACCAAGGTCTTGAGTCAGAGTGAGGAGCTCGATGGTTTCTACATTTCTCTAGACTTCATAGAAGCACTGGTAGAACAATTGCTCCATTTCCTGTCATGTGTGTACCGAGCTTGAAGATAGTCGAGCATACTACTGAAAGGCTGGCCCTTCAAGAGTCTCGATGAACTAACGGAGAAGGATTCTCCCATCAGTTATCGTCTCTAGACAGGCCGCTTGAAAGTGAGTGGTATGCTGGTGCAAGGACGTGGTACCATTGAACGAGGGGATCTCCCTTTTTTATAGTTTGAGGGAAACGGTACCTGGTCGATGTACGAGGGATATGGCTTTTGGTAAAGAGGTACCTCTTGCATGCCCAGAACCTTATTCTTAAGACTATGGGTCACCATGAAATCTATGTCGATTTGCGAAACCATACGGGGAGCAGAGCTATCTTGGGAGGCCAGTGGGGGAGTTTGCTCTAGAGCTGTGTCCTCTCCAGGCTGGGAGATGGCCTCATGATAAGAAGGGGGAGCAAGGGACCTAGAGGCCTCTAAGCGATCCATCTTTTCGAGAATGGACTGCATCATCACCTTGAACCTGTTCATTTGCTCTTCTTGGGCGTCATCCGGCTCGTTGATCACCATGATGTTGACCGTTTCTTCTGGAACGTCGAAGCCAGGTGGAGTTGTGGACTGTCGGGGCTGGCGAGTCATACGTGGCAAGTCAATCAATAGGAGCTCAGCATGCCCCGACTGGACTTGAGCCTTGTACACCAACTGTGTGAGGACCGGTTCTTGACGATCTTGGGACGGTTACTTCTTGGCAGCTCGATCTTTTCCTGTGATGGTAACCACCGGGCAATCTTAGACTTCTTGCTCAGGTTCTAGAATCCAAAGAGGGAAGAAGGGATTGTGAGGTAGGAGGTCATCGAGAGTGGTAACCTCAACTGCCTTAGGATTCTCTCTAGTCAAGAGATGCAGGCCTTCTTCTGCTTGATCCTGAGACTGCAATAGATTTCAGTCCAAAATCGAGCCTGAGATTTGGACTACCCCGTCTTTCTTGAGCATGCGAGGGCTATGTTTATTAGCTAGAGTAGAGAATGAGGTCTCAGGATAGAGGGCAATCTGGGATGCCGCCTTGGAGTCTGTAGGCTTCTATCTGTATCAGGCCTTTGCCCCGAATTCCCTTGTGAGGTCCGGGTGCATGGCTGACTTGGGGTGGCTGACTCAAGGTGGTACTCTTAGGGAAAACCTTTTAGTACCAGGTCTCAATGTGTTTGCTTGGCGAAGAAAGAGCGACAGAAGAAGGAACTGGCTCACGTCTCTGCCTGAGTCGGGATCAAGGAGGAACCTGTGAAATTGGTGCATGTGCACCTTTGGAGGTAGTCGTCTGGGTGACTTGGGGGTCAGCCCGGGCTCGGTCAGCTAGTTCGACCTTAAGAGGCCGAGACCCACAAGCTCGTGTCTTTGAGGGATCGGATAAGAGCCTATGTCTCACAGGATGCAATTGTGTGTACTGAGAGGGAGGACGAAGTGGTCGACCCTCATGTGCTCGAGTTGGGGCAGAATTGGCATTGCCCCTAGCTGTGGGATGCAGATGCATGGCGCATGCAGGGTTTGGCTCGAGGAGGCCTAGCCTTGAACACAAACTCAAGGCAGCATGAACATTGCCCCGAGGTGTCGCTCGAGTGGACGGACCACGAGTCTTGAGGTGTTTGCTTGGCGCAGAGAAAGGGAACAAAAAAGGAACTAGCTCACGACTCAGCCTGAGTCGAGTTCGAGGAGGAACCTGTGAAATTGGTGCGTGTGCACCTTTGGAGGTAGTCGTCCGGGTGACTTGGGGGTCAGCCTGGGCTCGATCAGTTGGTTCGAACTTAAGAGGTTGAGACTCATGAGCTCGTGTCTATGAGGGATCGGGTAGGAGCCTATCTCTCACAGGATGCATTCGTGTGTGCTAAAAGGGAGGACGAAGTGGTCGACCCTTGTGTGCTTGAGTTGGCACAGAATTGACGTTGCCTCGAGCTGTGGGATGCAGATGCATAGCACGTGTAGGGTTCAGCCCTAGGAGGCCTACACTTGAACGTGAACTCAAGCCAGTATGAATGTTACCCTGAGGTGTGGCTCGAGTGGACGGACCACGAGTCTTTTGGTGTGTGTGAGAGGTGGAGGCCCCGGGATCTCCCCCTTGGTGTGTCGAGCCTCTAAGCAAAGAGGTTCGGGGTGATGAAGGAGTACGGAGGATGGCCTTACGGCAACCCTCAAGAGCGATGGCAACCTGCTTGCCTTTCGCAAAGGTCGATAAGGCAGCCTTTCAGTGTACCTCAGCAATATGACCGGTAAGGGACTTGCCAGTAGCAGGGTGCGTACTGTGGGTGGTACCAAACGTGCTACCAATGTGAAGGGCCATGGTGGAGGGTCCACCAGGACAAGAAAGTAGGGAGTTAGGGACCTTCAAGTCCCTTATCGCATCAATCCAAGAGAGAACCTAAGAGCCGGACTGTCAGTCTTGACTCAAGAGGAGTGTAGGGAACGAAGCTTCAGTAGCTCACTTCCCTAAGACGGTCACGAGTGCGGGGATGAGAAAATCCCCAACTCAGATGAACGGGTTGAATAACCTAGATGCCATGAAATATAGTGCAGAAAGTAAAAGGTGATGTGATCAAGTAAGAGCGAACCGACAAAGGGTAATAAGTCCCCAGTGGAGTCGCCAAACTGGTCGGATGCCTCGACCTCACCTCCCCGGATCTAGGTGATCGGGTGACACTTGTCTCAAGTTCAGAAGACTCAGGACCTGAGATCGCTCTCTTGGGAACGTTGTTCATATAACAAGGGCAGGTGCCCAATTAGTGAGAGAGGAATTTTATTTATGAGGTGGGAACCAAACTCACCTGGGTCCGTCACTTACTTGGGCTGACTCGCGCAGACGCTCTCCTAGATCACTACGGAAAGCCCCCTAGCTGCTTCAGCTGGTTCGGAATCGCCTCCTTTGACCTGCACTCTCATTGTTTTTTGCACAATACATTCATAGTTAACTTGCAAGCCAAGTGGGCCGTAGGACCTACCCTTGTCTTAGGGCAATGCACATTCATATAGCAAAGAAGGTGAGAAATTAAGGTGATGAAGAAGGGGATTTAAATATAGAGAGAAAGGAGAAGAGGACTTGACAAGGGGACGAGGCTAGCATGATAGCTGGATCAATATAGTAACTAACTCGGAGTGGTAGCAGGATGGGCACGATAACTTAGATCGGCATGATGGCAATACTACTCGAAACCAAGGTTGATATGACTATCCTAATCTAGTGTGGCAGCAAGACGGGCATGGTACTCGGGACTAGCATGGCGGTAATACTTCTTTCAAGCACTGAAATTTCCCCAATTGTTAGGAAGACGCAAATCAGTCATAGGCATCGTCATGGCCCTTCGCAGGCGGCGATAGGCACAAGGCGTAAGAGAGAAGCTCGCGGACAACGATAGGCATCACCGCGACCCTTCACAGGTAGTGATAGACATCACCGTCTGGGATAGGCGTGGGACGCAAGTGAAGCCTACGGACGACGATAGGTATTTCTGCAACCCTTCGCGGGTGGCGATAGGCACACAACAGGATGAGACCCCTGTGGGCGGCAATAAGCATCACCGTCTATGCTTATGCAGGACGCCGAGGATACTCCTGCGGACATCGATGAGCAGCGTCATCTGTGAACTTCGTTGAGAGATAGAGATGACTGAAGAGAGGGGGAAAGAAATTCACGCATGGCGCTGCCATCGCCATGCATGACCTACGAAACCATACGAAAGGAAACAAAGAAAGAGGCATGCACGGCACTGCCACTGCCGTGCATGGCCTCTGAGGAAAACTAAGACGAAGGAGAGAAAAAGAAGAAGAGAAAGAAGAAGAGCGGAAAGAAGAGAAGAGAGAGAGAGATTTACCTTAAGCCCATGGGTACCGACCTAAAACTTTCTCTCTTCTTCCTGTCTCTCTCAAAACTTGAAGAGATGGAAATTTTATTAAGCAAAGTTTTGTCCTTGTACAATGATGGTACGTGATATATATTGAGTTTTGCCCAAACATGGGTATATTGATCAAAATTAAACCTAATTACTGAAAATTAAGATTTAATTGAATTAAATAAAATAAAAAAATCAGGTGCAAAATGACTGATTTGCCTCTTCCTAACAATTGGGGAAATTCCAAAACATTCTCGGTTGCTGCTCTAGAACGTACGTGATCTTTCATGAATGATCTGGGGTTGCTCTGGTGCCCGTTTATCCGAAAGATGATTTTTTCTTGTAGAGCTCGGCATGGCGATCGATTTGATACTAACTTCGATCCATGGATCGTGTTTTTAAGCCACGATCATGCCACTTGAAATTTGGATGAATCTTGCAAACTTTTGATTGATAGTGTGCTCGTTTCTTAATGTTTCTTCGTGATTTCTTCGTTGTATTGAACATTTTCTTTTTAATGAGAGAAAGCATCTAAAAAGAAAAGAAGCGTCTAAGAGAGAAAAGAAACTCAAAGAAAAAAACCAACAGAGAGAAGTTTATAGAAGAAACTAGAGAGCCCAAGAAGGCTTGTTTCTTGGAAGACCATGTTTCTTGGAAGACCATTGTAACCTTTTAGTTAATAGTGAATTTGATCTATTTCTCCTGTGGACGTAGCCTAAAAAGGTGAACCACATAAATCCGGTGTCAGTAAGATTTATTTTTTTATTTGCTTTATTACATGTTTTCCCACTCATACGCACACACGTCAATTTTTTGGCATATTTGTGTCCCATATATTCGCGTTCTACTACACGCATCCATATTCGTGCGAGAGGGCTTTAATTGGGTGAGTCCAACAAGTGGTATCAAAGTAAGGTTCCATAGCTGTAACATATTCTTGAGCATGTGCTCACGATGGGGACAAGGTTCAATGGCTCGATGTTAATCCCACAGTTTGATTATAGGCCTTTCTTTTAGGCTCAACCCCAACTTTGAGTTTTTGATTAATAAGGCTTATGAGATTTTTTGGGATTTAAAATCTCATGTTGAAGCTACTGAAATTTTGTGAAAATTTTTGCAAAGGATTAACTGACAATGGATACTCTATCGTGCGGGGTACAAGCTTAATGCACAAGGTATAAGCTTAACGCACAGGGTATAAGCTTAACATATGGGGCATAGCTTAACCTACTGGCGATAGCTAACCTACAGGAAATAGCTAACCGATGGGGGATAACCGTAACATACAGGGGATAATCGTAACATAGGGGGTATAATCGTAACATACGGGGGATAATCGTAACATACAGGGGATAACCGTAATTGATGATGATAACTGTGACAGACAGTGGATAAGTAGTGTGTGATTTAAGATAGATTCCAGTACCAGGAGCAAGATGATATCGCTCAATGGGAATAACTAGATTATCTGAAAGCCAAAGATAAAAGATTTGTTGTACTGTAAGGACTTGTACACACCCATTGAAGGGGTTGAACACAAGCCCGAAAGTATGACAGATGATGAGTGGAAGAAGCTGGACCGAAAGGCTCTCGGAACTATCTGATAATTGTTTGAAGAAAATGTGTTTCATCATGTATCGACGAAGACATCTGCGAAGTCATTATGAGATAAGCTACATGAGTTGTACGAGAGGAAAACCACCGGAAAGAAGGTGTTCTTGATCAGTAAATTTGTGAACATGGTTTCATGGAAGATGGATCCATTGCAGAGCACCTGAATGAGGTGAAAAGTATTATTTAATCAACTTTCAATGATGAAGTTGCTCTTGGAAGATGAGCTACAAGCTCTATTTTTCTCAATTCACTACAAGACAATTGGGAGACCCTACTAGTCTCTGTGAGTAACTTAGCATGGGATAGTGAATATGAGTCAGGTCACTAGCAGCCTGTTGAATGAGGAGACAAGAAGCAGATCCCCCGCCACATCAAACTCGTAAGCTCTTGTCACCAATCAAGGAAGGTCCAAAACAAGGGACCAAAATAGATCTAAGGATAAAGCTAGATCGAAGTTGAGAAAGGGGGTCACGTTTTATTATTGTGGCAAGAAAAGGTACTTCAAGAAAGATTTCCAAAAGCGTAAGAAATAGCCGAATTAGGACAATGCCAAGGATGATGGCAAGGAAACCATTGCAATGACCACAAATGTTGGTATGATCGGAAACTGTGGTGATGGATGCATCAATATTGCATTAAGTTTATGTAACTCGAATTCGGTTATAGATACCAAAGCATCGTTTCATGTTACCCCACATAGATGTTATTTTGCTTCTTATAGAGCGGGAGATTTTGGCTCTACAATGATGAGGAACAACAGTTCCTCAAAGACTATGGGTAAGGTAAATATACACATCAGGACTGATGTTAGGATGAAGCTTGTGCTAAAGGACACCAGACATGTATCAGATATCCTTCGAATCCTCATCTGAATAGGGTATTTAAATGATGCCGGGTACTACTCAATATTTGATAAGGGATATTGGAAGCTGACAAAGGGATCTCTTATTATAGCAAAGGGCAAGAAATGTTGTTCACTTTACAAAACACAAGTGTAAGTCTCCAGTGACGAAGTTAATACCACCATGGAAGAATCCTCCCAAGATATGTGGCACTAGCATCTTGGCTACATGAGTGAGAAAGGAATGCAAATCTTAGCAAAGAAATAAATTCTTCAGAATGTCATGAATGCAACCCTAACCCCATGTGACCACTGTGTGCTAGGTAAGCAACATAGAGTCTCTTTCTCCAATAAGCGCTTTAAAGATATGAAAATCTTAGATCTGGTGTATTTAGATGTGTGTGGTCATGTGAATGTCAAGTCGCTTGGTGGCACACCATATTTCGTCACCTTCATCGATGATGCTTTAATAAAGGTGTGGGTATACTTGATGAAATCAGAAGATTATGTATTTGAGATCTTTCAAAATTTTCATGCTAAGGTGAAAAGCGAGACAGATAAGTTGTTGAAGTGTCTCAAAGCACACAAAGAGGACGAGTACACCTCGAATACTCTCAAAAGCTAATGTGTAGATCGTGGCATAAGGCACGAAAGACAATGTCTTATACCCCTCAACATAATGGTATAGCAAAGAGAATCAATCGTACCATTATGAAAATAGTTAGGAGCATGTTATACGTCGTCAAGTTACTAAAGTTGTATTGGGGTAAAGCAGTCCTCACAACATGCTACCTAATAAATAGATCCCCGTTATTTCCTTGGATGGTGAAATCTCAGAGAGAGTGTAGACCGAAAAAGATATATCTTATTCACACTTGAAGGTGTTCAAATGCAAGGCATTGGTGCACGTGCCCAACGAACACAGAAAAGCTAGTGATCCCCAATGGTTTAGAATTGGTCATAGTTACTTCTACCATGATACATGAAGACAGTGGAGAAGTGCAACACGAGTTTGACATGTTAGTTCCATGTGATATGGAACAAGAGGAGTAGCATGTTCAAGAAGTGTCACCTACAGTTGAATTGAGAAGGTCCTCTAGGAGACATACCCTCTATCAGATACCATGTATCAGAGTATAACCTGTACACTTAAGGGGGTGAACCAGAAAGCTATTAGGAAACTCAACCCGATGAACAAAGTGAGGAGTGGGTTAAAGCTATGCAATAAGAGATGGAATCCTTGCATGAGAACCACACTTATGACTTGATAAAGTTGCCTAAAGGCAAGAAGGAATCGAAGAACAAGTGGGTCTTTAGGATATAGACCGAAGACATAAGCTGACAACCACGATACAAGGCTAAGTTAGTGTTATACGTCATTTTTTACCTACTTGTATCCCCAAGACACATAAGGAGGAAGCCAGTAACAACCTGGTCGTGCCAGTACCCAAGACACTGCCAAACCATGGAAACACTGTAAAATAAGCATAAAACTAAGCAACCTCTGAAAAAGTATTGGAACGGCTTCAAAAGGCATGAAAAGGGTATTTTGGGATGCCCAAAGGTTTTTCCAAATTTTCATCAAATTCCAATAAGTTTTGATATGATCAGGATGAAAATCAGTTCTCAAATCCGAGCAGATTTCAATTTATGATCGTAACAATATCCTATTTAATTTGTGATCAAAATGAAGACTTGAAACATCATGGATCACACTGGATTGGCGGTCGAATTTTGTGAACATAGCCAGATTTTTTGCCCTTCATAAAAAATCTATTTTAAGATGATCAAAGGGCATCAAAATGTTCGTGACAGTTCAAGCATCGATTCTACAACGATCGATCTCTCAAATCACTGTCGCAAGTGTCAAAAAAACTCTTGAAGTCTAGCAATAGCAAGAGGCCCCTCAAGGAGGGATGGTTTTGTCATTTACTCAAACGATCTAAGAGGTATTTTGGTCATTATGTCCAAAAACGGGATTTTATTTTAATTTCATTTAATTGTATTTTTTCACAATTTGACTTAGTTTTGAGCATCCACCCATGTTTTGTGGTTGCTCTATATAAGCAACTTTAGGTCATTTGTACAAGGGCTTGATCATTTACGAATAAATTTGAGGTATTAGCTTGTGCATTGGGTTTTGCTTCGTACTCTTTGGATCAAGTGGTGAGGAGAGAGAAAGGTATTGTGGAGAGAGAAACTACCCCTAGTCCATACACCCTAGTCCTACACCATACACCTTAGCCTACACCTTAGTCCATACACCCTAGTCCCTACACCATACACCCTAGCCTACATCTTAGTCCATACAAACCTAAGCCACTCTCTCTCTCTCTCTCGTGTGCATTCAAGAAGGCTAATGAGATGCACCTAGGATAGAACACACCCCAAGCTCACTCTCTCTCCTCTTTCCCCTCTCTTTCCTTCCTCCTCCGCTCTCTACCCCATCTTCCCTGTGCGGCAGCCCGGAGCCGCAGTTACCTATGGCCCCATCTCTTCTCCCTTTCTCGCTTCTCTCTCTTGCTCGTTTAGCGTAGCAACCCAGAGCCGCAGTCACCCATGGCCATGTCTCTCTCTTGTCTCGTCGTGCACGCAAAACCTTGGAGCCACAATTATTCACCACCCGTCCCTCCCTCTCGTCTCTACGTGTGTATAGCCCCGGAGCCGTTGTAACCTGTGGCCCAGCACCTTGTCGCCCCATCTCTTCTCTCATGTTCTACTTTCTACCACGCGCAAAGCTGCCACGACGTGCGGCCTCGGCATCTAGCCACCTCGTATCCTCTCTTCTCTTGTTAAACATTGTTGCACACCGATCCGTAGCAACATACAGCCCCGTCTCTTTCTTTATATTCTTCGCTCTACTACGCATGAGTCCCCAACTACATGCTGCTCCAGCATATCGGGGCTCCAGTCTCTTGTAGCTTCATTTTTCATGTTCTCTCTTCTTTACTTGAAAATGTAAAAAGCCACATCTTAGCAGGCACCCGTCTGCACCTTCCTGCCTCCATTGTGCGGACACAACTCTTTTGTCCATTACCCACTAAGTCCATCCCCACATACGCCAACCTCTCATTTTCCTATCTCTATTTGCATGTTGGTAGCCTCTTCTGACCATTATGTGTTTGACTTAATGCTTCTCAAAGTTGTTCTAACAGTTTAAGCTCTCATATTGCTGCTCTAACTTCCACTCCGTACAGTCGAGTTGAGTTGTGGGAGATTTCTCTTGCCCTCGCTCTCGGGTGGGGTTGTCTTGAGTTAGCATCTGTAGAGTTCTAACTCTTTCAACTGCTCTGATCACTAAGTCTTGTAGCACTCAAGCGATAAAGAGCTTCCATAACTTTTCTTTCTTTGTCTTATATTTGCTTGCCAGCCCACCCAAGTAACTTGTTTGAGAGGAGTATTTCACCAGAATTTCCATCGCAAGTTTTGAGATAAAAGAACGAGATGACGTGTTGAAGGAGAGTTCGTGTCCAAACCACGCTGGCAGACAACCAGAGGGCTATGTATACGGGCGTATCCCCGAAGCCCCAAACAACGGGGTAAGTGCCTAAATGCATCCTTGTTGATAAAAATCTCTCTCATTGTTAATTCCTCTCCGCATCAAGAAGAGCACATGCGCACGTTTGAAATGCTAAGGCACGTGGACCCTTTGCGGTTGTTTGAGAGAACGTTTTCTCAAAGGAAAATCAGGCCACGACCAATTAGTTGTGAAAGGCTTCGGGCATAAAAAGGGCATCGATTTTAATGAAAGTTTTTCTCTCGAGGTGAAAATGTCATCAATCCATGTTGTGTTAGGCCTGACTGCAAGCTTGAATCTATAGATAGAGCAGCTAGATGTCAACATTGTCTTTCTCCATAGTGATTTGGAGGAAGATATATATGGAGCTCCTAGAAGGATTCAAAGTAAAAGGAAAAGAGAGCATAGTTTGCAAGCTAGAAAAGAGCCTATATGGGCAGAAACAAGCCTCAAGGCAGTGGTACAAGAAGTTTGACTCCTTCATGGGGAGTTATAAGTACAAGAGGACAACTTCATACCATTGTATATTCATCAAGAAGTTCTCCGATGATAATTTCATAATTCTTTTACTGTATGTTGATGACATGCTAATTGTCGGTTAGGACATTAGCAAGATTAACAAGTTGAAAAAAGAGTTGAGCAATGCCTTTGCCATGAAGGACTTAGGGCATGCTCAACATATCTTAAGCATGAAGATCTCTCGTGAAAAGAAGCTTGGGAAGCTATGGTTCTCACAAGAAAAGTACATTCAGAAAAAGTACATTCAGAAAGTATGAACGATGCAAAAACTGTCGGTTCCCCACTTGGAAGTCATTTCAAGCTAAGTGTCAAGCAAAGCCGTTCAACTAAGAATGAGAATGAAGAAATGTAGAGAGTTCCCTACACGTCGGCTGTAGGATGTTTAATGTATGTCATGATGAGCACGAGGTTAGCCAATAGTCAAGAGGATACTCAGATATCTCAGAGGAACATCCAAAGTATATTTCTGCTTTGGTGGAGGTAAACCTGTGTTACTAATATGTTTGTGCTTTTGGGGACATAAACTTGTGTTATAAGGTTACACAAATGCTAACATGGCTAGATATGTAAACTTCAGGAAGTTAATCTCGAGATACTTGTTTACTTTTGTAGGGGAGTTGTTTTATAGTAGTCCAAACTATAGAAGTGTGTGGCTCTGTCGACCACAGAGGCAGAGTACATTGCATTCACTGAAGCCTACAAGGAAATGATATGGATGAAGTGATTCCTTCAGGAGCTGGCTTGAAACAAGACAAGTATATCATCCATTGTGATAGCCAAAGCACTATTCACTTGAGCAGGCCTCCATTCTAGAGAAGAAGTTCTTACAGTTAGATAGGATCCATATCGTCAATAATGTGTTGGATATGATGACCAATACCTCAACTAGAGATAAGCAAGAGCTACGCAGATGCATGGCAGGCATGAGTGCCTTCTAGCACTCAGTTGATCTGCAAATGATAATCTCATCCTATGATTGGTAGGGGAGATTGTTAGGTGTCTCGTCCCATGATGGGAGGGGTACCAATGAAATTTTTCTTAGCTAAAGGGAAAATTTGGAAAAGTGGAAAAGTGTGACTTGTTGACCAAGTCACCATCCCACACAAATAGGATCTCACGTATGATTATGGTATGGGTAGATATTCATTTTATCTATTTCTAAAAAGAGATATTATGTGATACATTTTTAAATATGGTTATTATCCTATTGGCCCATATACAAAAGAAAAAAAAAGTGGGAGACTCTTTTAGGTTATTGAATCTTCTTGGTGTATTGAAAAAAATACACTCTTTTTGGGAAGAAGAAGAAGGAGAAAGAGAGAGTTACTGTTCTCCTAGAGAGAAGAAGAAGAGAGAAAGAGAGAACACTTCTTTTTAGAAAGAGAAAGCATCTACAAAGAAAAGAAGCGTCTGAGAGAGAAAATAACCTCAGAGAAGTGAGAAATCTCTAGAATAAACCAGAGAGCTCAAGAAAGCTTGTTTCTTGGAATATTGTTGTAACCTTTGAGTGAATAGTAGATTTGATCTCTTTGTCCCGTGGACGTAACCTGAAAAAGTGAACACATAAATCCGGTGCCAGTAAGATTTATTTCACTCATACATGCACACATCGTTTTTTTAGCATATTTGTGTCCTATATATTCGTGTTGTGTTACACGCATCCGTATTCATGTGAGAGGGGTTCTAAAATAGGTGAGCCCAACATGTCTTTCTTGCTTTGTGCTTTCCTTGTGGCGTGTTATATTTATCGCAATCTTTACTTTCTTAGAAGGCACATGTTTGAGTACAGCAAGAAATGTGCCTCTCCCTTTTCTTTTTGCACGGCATGTGCTAATGGCCAAAATATTCTTACTTTATCTTAAAATCACAATCCTTTCAGTACTGCAAAGGATGTGGCTATTCGACATATCTAATGCATATAGCTATCAAACGAGGAAAGGAAGGTCAATTGCATGGACATGAAACCGCATGGAATTGAATTCTGATATAAAGGGCACAAGGGTTTCATATAAGGTATAGTCCCTAGCATATGCTAAATTTTATGCTAATATTTGCTGAATATCCTATGTGCACATGATCTATAAAGGCCGATATAGCAGGCTCATAAAACCCAGATTATTATTTTTTTTCTTTTATACGTTAAACTGTAGGAATAGAAGGCGAGACGTCATGTTGAGACATCCCCCCCCACCGCCCCCCCCCCCCCCCCCCCCCACCCCCAACCCCCCTGAGCCCCACCTCTATTTCCAAGGTGAAGCTTTTCATGTGTAGGAGAAAGAATTGCAGGGTGGTTCCTCCTTGGCAGTAGGTTTCTGAAGTAGCAAAGCCTATTGAAAGACGCATCCTGCCAAAGGAGAACTGCCCTGTAAACTTTCGATGCAATACTTTCAATGGTTGGCAATTGGTAAAAGGTTTCTACTCTTTTTTTCTTTAGTATGCAATGCATGGGATGCATGATATGTTCAAGGATGCCTTATCAGTGTTGTGGAAACTAATGCAATTTGCCTTTCCCCTTATTGAGATGAAAAGCTAAAATTCCTTCAGTTTGTCAAAAGAAAAAAATGATTTTACGAATTTGTCGAAGTGGATGCAAGACCACGTTGAAATCAACAGCCTTAGATTTGTCAGCATTTTTCAATAGAAAATGTATAGTTATTTCAGAATATTTTCATTTTCAAAACTATATTATCATAAATTGTACTATTGGGTTATGCGATTGTATATAATGAGACCATGTACCTTTGGTTCAAGGTAGACATAATTATTTATAACTATTCGATGTGAAATCTGATACCTCATCACAAAGTTCAAAAAATTTATTGAACTTTGAATTTGGTCTATAAAATAAATGTAGCCACCCAATTTCACATCTAATGGTCAAAATTAATTGTGAACACCTTATACCAAAAGTAAAAATGTCTCATTATATACTTTCCCTTATGTTATTCCAGAGTGAAAAAATAGGTTGTTCTAATGGCACATTGAAGAATTAGAATGAGAGAGTCAAGTATATGTCTAATTAGAATGAGAGACTCAAGGATATATAGTAAAATAATCTCCACCTTAATGTTCATAAATAAATAAATAAATAAAAAGATTATGTAGAATTGACGAAGCATGCGACCACACGTACGTGGGCACATGAGTGACACTATCGACTTGCATCCAACGCTGTTGACTGTGCTTCAAGTCCATCATCACTTTGTTGCCTGCGCAGGGTTAGAGCTGATGTGACTTCAGTTAAGAAAGATGCGACTCTATAGTCTTGACTGTAGATAACTGGAAGGTGATTGCGGATAACAGGAGAACTAATTTTTTACGCTTACGAACTCGAAAATCAAAAGATTAACCAATGTGAATTATTGAGAACACAATTTCATGAAAAAATTAAGAAGTCAAAAAATGAACCAGTGTGACGGTGGAGGATTGTGCTCCATGGACTATTAACAGTGACTAGCAGTGTGTCGGGACTTTGCCGAGTCCACTCTGACCGGGCCGAATAACTCGGGGATATAAAAAATAAAACACCTAAAAATAACCTATAATTTTTTTAGAGTAATGATCCTATGAGACTCTCCCACACTCATGTGTGCAGGACTTCAAAGGATTACCATTAAATTTGACACAGATATCTAGAAAAGTCAAGTCTCACACTCATATGATAACTTTTCTAAGGATCTGTGCTAAATTTAATGATGATCCTTTGAAGTCCTACACACATAGGTGTAGGAGGGTCTCATAAGATCATTACTCTTTTTTTTATGTGATTTATATGTTATTCGTAAAGATTTGTGAGTTTTTTTTTATCATAAATCCTTATTTTTTTTTTTTTCCCTTTCTTGGATTTTTGAAAATGACCCAACTATAAATCTGTTTTTTGATAAATTCATTTTTCCAAAAAAAATTAAGTTCATTTGGACTTCTTAAGGCTTTTTTTTTTTTTTTAACTTTGCTTTCAATTCATTTTCCTACTTTTTGAATTTCTTTTCTCTTTGAGGACTGGGCCACATAACTCACCTCGGCTAGGGGTGTGTACTTTGTAGCCAAGGCGAGTCTCTCTGCACACCATTTTTAAAGAGATTAGCTATATTTTTTTTTACTAGAAGGTTATTGATTCTCAAGTTTTTTTTTTCTAAACGTTTCTAGATATCTCTGGCATTATTCTAAGGAAAAAGATTATATAATGGTGTGGCTCTAAACAATCACATTTAAGGCTGACCCCAAAAATTTACTAAAAAAAATTGTTTCAATGTTCAAAAATCCTCAATTTGATCATCTCGACCTCAAGATGTATGGACATGAGAAAAAATGGATTTCAAGTTTTGGACACAATACATCTTGTAATGCATTTTCAGACAGTCATTTTTAAGTTTTTCATGTGTTCATAGATCTGCTCAATCTACACTATTTTTTAAGTTTTAAACTTTATAAATAAAGTTGAAAATAAATTTTCAACTGTCACAAATATTTCTTGTATTGAAACAACATCTTCCAACACTATCTAAAGGTGTGCCTAACTTTGATTGTTCAGGGCCCAGCTTTTTCAAACGACAATTCTAATAATGATTTTTGGCTTTGGTTCTGTCACTTATGTAACAAAAGTGATGTACACCATTCTAAGATACTCGAAATTTATGCTCATAATCGTTGTACATTTCTTTATGATCTACGCGAGCGTGAAATAAGCTCATAAATGGAAGTTAGGTAATTTTGAAAGTTCTATTGCCATTATATCGGTAAAAGAGAAATTGGTGTTCAATTATAACAGTGGTATGTTCCCAAAACTTATTCATAGCTGCGTTCTTTACCAGATGAACCGACCTGTGTCTATTAGCAATTGTTTTGCTCATTTATCCTCTTTAATGAACACCTAGAATTAGAGAAATAAGCAGCATTTTTGTATTTATTGAGTAAATTTTCTTGTATACGTCGCTGTTATCATAACATTTTCTGACATAATATATTTGAGGCAAGTACTTGGTATCACTGAAATTTTGTAGTCTTATTATACATTATATTCTTTTCGAGGAGAATTGCTCTCAACTTTTGTTTCCTTCTTAGTAGGTTTGCTTCGCTTTGAACTTTGGAGAATGGCTTGGCCTCTATGATGAGGTATCTGACTTCAGTCTCACTAAAAGGTAGGGGCCCAAATCTTCACTGACTTACTAATTTTTTGAGAATGGCCTAAAGCCTTGACGGTAGTATTGATGAGCTCCATGGTGAGGTCTCTGACTCCATTCTAACCGAAAGGTGGAGGCTCAAATCCCCATTGGCATATTACTTTTGTGGCGTAATTACCCTACTACAAGATTGTAAAATAGTATGATGTAATTTCTATATTGGATTATTGAAAAGGGAGACTTCTCCCCCCCACTGATTTACCCAATAAGAAATTATATAGGCCGTAAGGCATTTTATCTCATGCTCAGTAAAGGTGCTCATTTCAACTCATTTCAAAAAGACCTACTTATTGGCAGTAGGCAACTACAAGAATATATTTCCCTAAAGAAGGCAGCCGTAGGGTGCACTTGATATTTCCCAAGTGGTAGGGCCTCACAAGGGCATCGTTTGTATATTCTCAGCGAAGAGCGATCGTAGGGGTGTACTCAATACATGCACAGAGAAGGCATCTTCTAGGGTTATTTGTACAAATTAAAATGCATTAATGACCAGTAATTATAGGGAACATTTCAAAAATATAACATTGGCAGGAGCCATGACTGTTATAGGAGTGAAGTGTGTGCTTGATAACCACTCTAATAACCGTTATCGTCATCACTACAAAGGCAAAATCAACAAGTGACATAGCCCATTCCCATGAAAAACATCCCACCATCATCTAACTATTGTGAAAATCATTGTGGGACACCCACGTTGACACAAATAACTAAAAAAGGCGTGGAGCTGCTGCCATCCCATACAAAAAGTTCTAAGATTTGAAGGCAACCTTTCTCATTGAGTATGAAAATTGTGAAAGGGCTGAAAATCATATGGGAAAGGAAGTAGTTGGTTCAATGGATTTGTATGAAGAAGCCATTAAAACTCAAACAAAGGAGGGGATAGAATTAGACATGGGCGTGGAATTTGACTGCAAAGATGATGACGGAGTTAAAATTCTAGCAGGCAAAAAAAAAATGGGTAAGTTAGTGGGGATTTGGACCCCTATCTTTTAATGAGAATGGAGCAGATACTTTATTATAGGGCTCGTTGGTAATACTGCCAAAGCCCCAACCCATTCTACCGTACGAGGCAACATTATGTACATCTCAATGTGCCAAAGCATTTTTTGACATGGAATTCAACTCTGAAAATGCAACTAGTGATTTCTACAACAATAATGCAACTCGTATGTGTCAAACACATAAAGAGACAGAGAAAAAACCTGTCAATTGTATTGACTATTATTAACAAGTAAATATAATATCATCAAAGATAATTTGCACACTAAGATAAATTACAATAAGCAATAATCTAATGAAATATACACTTTTTATATAAAACAAAATAAATATCTCCAACTATCTCTACACTCCTCCTCAAACTGAGGTTGGTTGAACAACATCAGTTCGTCAATAAGATAGTCATGACCAGCATGAATCATTGCCTTAGTAAAAATGTCTGCAAGTTATTGTGAGGCAATATGTGGGAACATAACTTCTCTAGTTAGGAATTTTTCATGAAAGAAATGACAATCAACTTTTATATGCTTTGTGCGGTCATGGACCACTGGATTGGAGGCAATGCGCATAAGCTCATATTGTCAGCATACAATGGCGTAGGAGATTGATGAAGAACATCAAGGTCATGTAAAAGACCTCTCAACCAAGTAATTTTTCCAAAAAATATACATGATCCAGTGGTCTAGCATCGAGTACCTTAGCAACCTACCCAATCCTCATCAGCATAGGCTCGTAATTGGAGAGAAGAGTTAGGGGAGAAGAATAGGCCTCTATGGCATGTACCCCGCAGATAATGAATAATACGATGCACTGTCGAGAGGTGGATGCGACGAGGATCTGCAACAAGTTGGCTGACGACCTGTACTGCATGGGATATATCAGGACGAGTCATAGTGAGATAGAGTGGACTGCCAGCCAGTTGTTTATAAAGAGTGGGATCTGGAAGTCTTTCCCCATCATCTTTTTTATATTTTACATTCACATTCATTGGTGTATCCACCCATTTATCATCAGATAAGTTGGCCAGCTTGATCAAATATGTGATGTATTTCTTTTGGTTGACACTATATCCACTAGGAGAATAATGAATTTCTAAGCCAAGAAAGTCAAATGACCCAAATCTTTCATTCTGAATGAGTAACTGAGAAGCTCTTTCATGTGTTGTATATTGTCAAGGTTGTCTCCTGTGATGAGAATATGATCAACATATAAGAGAAGAATTGTTATCCCTAAAGAACAATGGTGGGTAAATAGCGAATAGTCATGAGCACTTTGTTTCATCCCAACATTCAAAATGACCTGATGAAACCGTTCAAACCAAGCTCTTGGAGCTTGTTTTAAACCTTACAAGGATTTTGTTCAAATAGCAGACCATAGACTTATCTTGGCAATACTCAGGCGAAGGTCGCATATATACTGTCTCTTTTAAATATCCATGAAAAAATGTATTTTTCACAACTATTTGAGAGATAATCCACTAACGAATAGCTGAGAGGACGATTATTGTACACACAGTTATCATTTTAGCAACTAGAGCAAATGTTTCATCATAGTCTATGTCATACTCCTATTTGTAGCCTTGAGTAACCAGTCGTGCTTTATATCACTCAATCCCTTCATCAGATTTAAGTTTCACAGAAAAAATCCATTTACTTCCAATAATAGATTTATTAGAAGGGCACGATACAAGATCTCAAAGTGTCATTTTCTAACAAGGCACTTATTTCTACATCCATGGCTTCTTTCCAACATGGCATAGTCAAGGCTTGCTAGTAAGTAAAATTAATATCAACCGAATCTAAGGGGCAAACAATTATCTAGGAAGTAAACAAAGATCTAGGTATTTCGAATGAATCTCAACAGTATCAAGAGAAGCAAATAAGTGAAAAGTCAAAACCATCTAGGAAAAAGTCACATCGACCAGGTGGGTGCACGTGAAGAATGTCGTAACTGGGTAGAATTATCAAAAGAAACAGGATTAGGAGAAACGGAGGAGGGAAGAGAATCACTTACAGGTTGGGCGGAGGTCTGACCTGGCTCTGGTTAGTGAGATGGAGGAGGCATGGATTGGTATTATTTGCCTTGTTGTTGATGCACCAAAAGCTGTGGTGATTTATCGGTGGTGTTAATATCTAATAAAACCGATTAGAAAGGAACAGATGACCCTATTGATTTAGCAATTGAAGAGTAATAAAAGAGGCTTTCCAGAAAGACGACATTGCGAGAAATACTTACACGATGAGCAGTTAGATCATGACATAGAAATCCCTTTTGGTCAAGACAGTAACCCAAAAAAACACAAGTGGCTGCTTGGACAGAAATTTTGTTCTTCCATGTACATGAAAATGAACAAAACATACACATCCAAAAACATGCAAGAGAGAATAATCATGATTAACATGAAATAAGGAATAATATGGAGATTCTTTATGCAAAAATGAGGAAGGGAGGTGATTGATGAGATAACAGTTGTTGATGTAGCTTCCACCCAAAAACTATGAGGGACACGGGAGTCATGCACAAGGGTCCTAACAATTTCCAGGATATGGCAGTTTTTCCTTTCAATTGTGTCATTCTGTTGTGGAGTGTAAGGATAAATTTTCTGTGATTGAATATCCTAAGTTTTCAAATATTCTTGAAAATCATGTGATAAGTATTCCTCCCCAGAGTCTAACTGTAAGATTTTTACTTTTGTATCGAATTGGGTTGCAACCATGGATTAAAAAGTTTTAAAATGGGAGAACGCTTCATATTTGATTTCATATTCGGGACGTAACTTCACTAGGAACTGCATCACCTTCCTGTCATCATTTATCTCTTTTAAGCTTATAATGCAACAAGTACTGGTAATGATCGTTATACTTACAAAATCATATTATGTCCACAAGTTCATAAAACCAACATAATATTCTTGAATATTTTTATCCCCCTGTTTATACGTAAACATATCATACTCAGTTCAAAATCGTCTTGCAAGATTTGATTGCTAATAAAAAAATTTCAGATATTCCAACATTTCTTTTGCAGTGCAGAAGCCTCCCATTGGCATTCCAAATTTCATATCCACGAAGCCGAGAATCCATGAAACAATTTTTTCAATGTTGATTTTTCATTGTTGAATTTATTTAGTATTGGATGGATCAGGTTGTGGTTCAGTTCTATCAGTAATCCCCCGCAAACCTTCTCCTACAACAAAAACGGAAAATGAAACCTCCAATCAGGATAGTTGTTCCCATTGAGTTTTACCACCAAGACATATCCTTTTTCAGAAACCATGTATGAGCACCCCCTCAGATGTTATCGAGAAACTTGATCTAAGATCAAAACTCAGATTCGATAGTTTCAGCTAAAAAAACTCTTTTTTTTTTTTGAAAAACAACCCAGATCAAAAAATTGGAGAGACAAAGAGACAGATTTGAACGGGACCTAAATTTTTATGATCGAGAAATACAGTACATGATTTTTGCAAATAGCAAGATGTTTGGGTTCAAGGTAAAGAGTACAAAGAGTCAAGACCCTACTTCCACATAACGATTTCACCGGTCCACTTTCTGCATACTTAGCATTATCACTAACTTAATACCTCATTTCCTCAATCAATAACGAACAAAGATGGAGAGCCTTAATCAACAATCTCTAATAAAAGGCCTATTGAATATACCAATTGCAACCAACTTATTTTTGCAACATCAATGAAGGAATCAGTTTGCGAATGAAAACAAGAAGTAACAGCAACTTTTTCTCCACTTTTTTCCCCAAAACAGTAAAAGAATTACCCCCAACCTAACTTTTTCTCTCACTTTTTTCCCCAAAACAAACTTTCTATGCAAATACCCTCAAGGGAAAAAGTTCATTTACATATAAATCATTTTGGCCAGATTTGACGTTGACTTTTAGACCCCAGTAGCACATTGTTGGAGCGCACAAGTGTCGGACCGCCCTAAGACAACTACCGAACCAAAACTGAGTACTGTCGGACCGCCCTTTACATAGTGCCAGAGTCCTGAAATCCAGTAACATCTACTACCGGACCGCCCTTTGCAACTGCCAGACCGCTCTTCGCAATTGGCCAACCGCACTTTACACAGTGTCAGATCCCTACTGCTGGACCACACTTTACACAATGTAATAACCCTATTGCCGGACCGCACTTTACGCAATGCCAGAGCCCTACTGTCGAACCGCAGTTTACACAATGTCGTGACCCTATTGTCGGACCGTACTTTACACAATGTTGGAGCCCTACTGCCGGACCACACTTACACAGTGTCAGAGCCCCTATTTTGGAGGGATAGAGGAGAGAGATGCATGGGTAAGGAAAAAGTAAGGGAGGTTAGTTTAGGTTTTTTTTTTTTTTTTTTTTTTTTTTTGCGGGGTTATTGTATACAAAGTGTATTTTGGAGAAAAAAGTGAGAAAAAATATTAGGTTGGGGGTAAGTTGCATAGAAAGTGTAGTCTTATATAATACAACTAAAGTATAGTCTTATATAATACAACTAAAGTGTTGGGGGTAATTTTTCTTATATATAATACAACTAAAATAACAAGTTAACTTGTATTATAAGATAAATTACAATAAACAATAATCTTATGAAATATATATTTTCTATATAAAACAAAATAAATATCTTCAACTATCTCTACATTATGGGATTTGGCACCTATTGAGGTAAGACATGCCTATCAACGTCAGATGGGGTAGTAATTGCTAGGGAGTTTTATTGGCAAGATGAGTGAAAACATGAAGTCAATGCATATCCATGTCCTCTCCTAGGGTTGGAAGCGTAGCATTGCTTCGTATCAAGAAGGTTGATTTTGGGAAACAGGTTGTCACCAAATTTCTGAAGGACAACATCATCTCTGCACTTTGACAATGTTAAAATCATCATAAATAATGTCCCCTTTTTAGGAACAGGCTGGTGGGAGAGCCCTTTATTGTCAGAATCACCTGGATTACAAGGTACTATAGAGAGAAGATACTATGGCCCTATTCAGCTATCTTAAGTCACTAGGGCACATTTGCATGCTAAGTCTTCTTGTCTTCAGGGGCTGGAGGGTAGTAGTTATGGACAAGCTTTCTATGTTACCCCAACCACATAAAATTGATATATTTTTTTTTATCCAACCGTCCATTTTAAATAAAAGGTTAAGATTGTCTCAATCACAATGTCACGTCTCTACACTATTTATTTTTAAAATTTTTTCTATAAACTAGCGAAAAATATTAAAATAATACTTCCAATAAAATAAAATGATCAACATACCCCTGAAAGATTCAAGGGGTATTTTGATCATTATATTTTATCAAAAAGTTATTTTTAATATCTTTTATAAGTGCACCCCAATGAGAGCATCGCATGTACCAAATTTCACGTTCACACAATTCGTATAAAAAACACTAAAAATGAAATATTTTGAGACGTTGGATCTACGATCAAACGGTGAATGGCCATCTTGATCAAAATTGGACGGCTGGGTGGTAGGGGAAGCATAGATCTTCTATGTTGCAAGGAAAGTATAAAAACTTCCCCAGTAGTTATAATTCCTTTTGAATTATGAAATGTACTCCTTTATGATAAAAAATTTCACCTAATATAACCATTTTTGTTCTAATCTTTATTTCCAAGCTCAGACCTTGATGAATTGATCGTTGAGACCCAAATTAAGTATAATAAATCCCAGTTTTTGCAGTTTATTGAGTTAATTATCTTATGTAGGATGGGGATTCTAAAATTGGTGAGGTTACATTGAAGATTAACTTTATTTGTTTTCCAATTTGTGCAGAATTACAACGAGAATAAAATCCAAGAGAAATTTAGAGAACAAAGAAGGGCAAGGATTCTCAAATCTTGTGAGAGGCGTTTGGAGATGGTGTTTGAATGTATTTTTTCCCCGAGAACTGTGGCACTACTGACATGTTATGGAAGCTAGTGACATGCATTTGCACTTTACGTGAAATTAATTGTTAATTATAGAAATATTTTAAAGGAAAAATTACACATATATTTATTATAATGAGCGTTATTTTTAGCTAAAATTTTCACTTATTACATTCAAATTTTAGGGTATTACATGTATAATCATTTTTAGGAGCCTCGAATTTTTTCCAAAATTGTCCTATTTTTGGATTGTCATGATCCAAAATAAATAATTTAATTAATTAAAAAAAAAATCTGAACTTCATGGTCCGAAATTGGCCAATTTGTGCATCTTTAGTTTCTGAAATAAATAAATAAAATCCGGACCTTCAAAGTTCGAAATTTCCCTGTTTCGGATCTTTAGGGTCCAAAATATAAAATGTTTGGGACATCCAAGGTCCTAAACTTTTTCGGACCTTAAATGTCTGAAATTGTGTATAGATTGTTTCAAAAGAGCAAACGTTGAGCTTTCAAATTTTTGGCAAGAGTACATTGTGGATTTTTTTAAAAGAGCAAACATTTGAAAAAGTTTGAGCTAAATTTTTCTTTTAATTGGCTGGGAATATAAAATATTTGTAGAGTGATTTTACACAATCTTATTGGTTAAGTTTTATTTGTCAATTTTTAATTTCTAAAAAAAAATCAGACTCTAAAATTGTAGATTTTTTATTTTGTAATTTTTGGATTTTCAAAATCCAAAAACGAAAAACTTCTAGATTTTCAAAATCCAACATAGTTAGTTCATGCAAAATAAATTTCGCTTCTAGAAAATCTGAAAAGGGCAATTTAGTCACTTTATTAAAATAGTTACAAAATGTTGTAAAAAACGGATATAAAATTGATAGAGTAGTAATAATAGAAAATTTTAGATGAAATTATAGTAACACAAAAAATAATTGATATATGTGTAATTTTCCTGTATTAAAAGGACATTCAATTATGGAGAGAGAGCTTATAATAGATCCAACTTCACATTATTATGGAGAGAGAAGATGTACCTACCTTGCAGGTCATATCACTTTAAAAATAATTGAAAAACAATACAGTGAATACAAAAATATTAATATTTCTCTCTTATTCTAATTTAATACAGTCTTGTTATTTAAGGGTCAGAACCAAAGCCCAAAAACTTCATTATTGTTATTATATTTTATTTTCTTTTTAATTAGGAAGAAATTTATATAAGGCCTAGACTCTAAACAATCAAATTAGAGCCTACACCAAAACTTTCACTAGAAGAGGCTGTTTTGATGCTTAAATATCTTCAAATTGATCATCTCTACATCAAGATACATAGACATTAGAAAAAAAAAATGGATTTCAAGTTTTGGAAGTAGTGCATCATGCGACGCATTTTTTTACCATTAATTTTCAAGTTTTCATAGATTTGCTTGATTTACACTATTTTTTATGCTTTAAATTTTATAACTAAAGATGAAAATATAATTTAAGGCTATCCCAAAACTTTTCGGTATTGAAACTATATTTTTTGATACTATCTGAAGGTGAGCTCTAATTTGATTGTTTAGTGCCTCGGCTCTATACAAACTGCACCCTTTTAATTATATCATTAACTAAATTAGTTTTACTTATATTTATATATTATTTAATTATAAGTGAATATTATTTTGAAAATAAAAAAATAAATATGAAAAAAATAAAAGCAATGAAGAAATTATCTTTTTCTTTTGTACATTTAGCAATATAAGTATATACTTTTTATTTTTTCCTTTTATGGTAATATATTATGGAAAAAGTTTATATAAGGATGCAACCTTATAATGTAGAACTACGGATGCATCTCAAAAATACATTGAAAAATGTAGTTTTAATATTGCAAAACCCTTTGATTGATCATCTCGACTTCGAGATGTATGACCATGAAAAATAAAAAGATCTTAAGACTCAGAAATAGTACATTTTACAACATATTATCTACACCGTCCATTTTCAAGATTTTCATATGTTTATAGGTCCACTTGATTTTATATTTTTGAAATTCAAAATTTTATAATTAGATATAAAAATATATTTTGTGATAATCCTAAGAACATTTTACATCAGAATTATATACCATGATAAAATTTGATGGTGCACCTTACCTCTACAACTACGAATGCATCTGTATACCAACTGCACCCATATATTATTAACTTATATAATTTATCTTCTATTAATTTTTTTATTTTTATTTTTAACTATATTATTATATATTTCTAATTACATAAGTACATCTATTATTTATTTATAAGTAAATATTATTATAAAACACTAGAGAATATGAAAATATAAAAATGCGTCACTCACATTATACATATAATAAAACCATAATAAATAGACATCTATTACAAACAAAGTCAATCTATTATTATTTTTTCTTTCTTTTATGGTAGTTACATTTTTTTTTTTTATTCTTTTTTCTATTTTTTTTAATTTTGAAAATTATAGAAAAGTACATGTAGAAAATGAATGGAATAAAAAAAGAAAAACATAAATGAATTTTAAAAAGTCGAGGATTTTCTTTCTTCTTTTTTTGGCAATTACTGATTATAGTGATACTACATTTTAAATTTTTTTATTTACTATTGTGACTTTCATTTTGAGGTAGTTACTTCCACAAAGATAATTTCAATTATGTTATTACCTCTATAATTGATATTTATGGTTAATTATTGTTCTGTTTTTTCTATTTTATGCATTTACAATTCTATTATCCACTAATATAATTAAATTATTTTTACGTAAAATATAGAAAAGTTATTTCAAATTTAAAAACAAAGAACATTAATGATTTTAAATATATGAAAGAAATTTACATGAAATAGAACGGCACATTCTTTATCTACATTCAACTGTTCACTAAATGGAAAAAAATTTTAATTGAAATATAAAGCAAAACAATATTATAATATGTGTAAATAGAAATAGGGGGAAAAAAAAACTCATGTGGACCTCAAGTTAAATTTTTGTAATGAAATCTCAAAAATTGAAAAATTACAAAAAATAATGAACTACAAAATAATCTAGATATCTAATTGAATATAACACAAAATTTTAATTTAAAATTTAACATAAATTAAAATACAAAATTAATACATGCTACTATTGAATTTATAAGCAGAACTTCATATTTTATTGAATTACATAATTAACCACCAAAACATTGCCTACCCAACAAAAATCAATTATTCTAACAATACAGATAATAAAAAAAGAAAAAATAAATTCATTCCAATACTAATAAATAAATCAAGAATAATAAAAGTTAAGGGGCTAAAAAAAACAGGGAAAGCTTTATATGCTTCCCCTATACTTCCCCTTATCCAACCCTCCACTCTAAATGGAGGGCTAAGATTGCCCCAATTACAATGTCACGTTTTTAAACTATTTTATTTTTTATTTTTTATTTTTTCTCTATAAATTATTTTGACACCAAATTTTGAACGTCTAATCCTTTATTAAACTTGCACTAGTAAAAAATATAAAAACAATATTTTCAATAAAATAAAATGATAAAAAAACCCCTGAAACTTTTAAGGGGTATTTTGATCCGAAAAATTATTTTTAATATTTTTATTTGGTGCACTACAATGACTACATGGCACATACCAAATTTCATATTCATACAAGTTGTATAAAAAAAATTAAAAATAAAATACTTTGAGACATCGGATCTAAGACCAAACAGTGAATGGCTCTCTTGATCAAAATTGGACGGCTGGATGGTAGGGGAAGCAGATCTTCTATGCTATAGGGGAAGTATAGAAACCTTTTCCGGAAAAAATTAAAAAAAAAACATCATCTTATAGAATGCGAACATATGTCTTGCATGAGTGTTGCTTCTTCTTTTTTACAAATATTCTTTTCTTTATTTATAAAATCTACTCAAAAGAAATTATATCAGAGGAGATAGCTAGAGCGGACAAAGAGGCGCCCTCTTTACCCAGAAAGTCAGCCAAAGAATTTGCCTCGCGAAATACATGATAAAAAGAAAGTGAAAGCGGAGCCACCAGATCCATAATCTGCAACTAACTAGACCTTAGTTCCCATGGAATACGCTACCACTAATTAATTACGTTCATTGAATCTCCTTCAATAATGCAGCTATTCCCGATGTTTCTAGAGATAAAAAATTTTAACCCTTGCAATAAAGCCAATAACTGCAATCGGTTAGCTGTGGCTATACCAATAAGGGCCAGCATATAAGAAGATGACCTCTCCAAAACAGTTTCGTACTACACCCCCAATGCCTGCCAAACCTAGATTGCTCAGAGAGCTCCCATCAAAATTTAACTTAAATCCCTCACTCTCTGGTGCCACCCAAATACTTATTAGTCTCATCTTTACTCTACCCATCAAAAAAAAAATTGACAAATTCAACAGAAGATCTGGTTGTGAAATCCCCCAACCCTCCTTAGTAACTGAGAGCCAATACCAAATAGACAGTTTGACTTTACTCAACAGTCTATCAAAAGATAAACTCTCTCCTTCAAACGTCTGTCTATTTCTTTCTTTCCATAGTTCCCATAGAGTAGCTCCTCTCGTTATTCGCCACACCAAAATACCCCCAGAAGGTAAATGATTAAAGGTCAACTGTGACACTAAACCCATCACAGATTGGGGCAGTGAAGAATGAACCCCAAGTAGCCCAAATAATCAGTACCAAATTCTTGAGGCAACGTGGTAGTGGATGAGAAGATTCTCCCTAGATTCCTCATCCACTTTGCACATCAAATTTTACCCCTCTTAATCAAATTTTACGCCTCTTAATCAAATTTTCCACCCTCAAAATCTTATTTTAGATAGCTAACCATAAAAACACCTGCACCTTATGGGGAACAGGTCACTTCCACACTTTGGCTGCAACAGGTAAAGACAATCTCCATTGATCATGAAAGAAGAGCCTATAACAAGACTTGACCGAAATATAAACCGAATCTAAGATACCCATCAAATCGTTCCATTGAAGATAAATATCTTCACTCAGCCTATTATATGGGAAATTAATACTCTAAGCAACATGATTACCTCTCACTTTAACCATATCAGAAATCTTTGCATTAAGTTATGAAATCTTTGCAAAAATTTCGGATAAGTAAGCTTCAGAGGGGCATCACATATCCACTTATGATGCTAGAAAGAGATGTTGTCACCACAACCAACATTCTAACGAAAATAACTCTCAATCATCAACCTATTCCCTACCTATCCATGCCACATTTCGAAGACAAAACCTGAAACCAAAGCTGATCTATATACTGAAAACTTCTCTACCACCACTTACAAAGCAATGCCTCATTCATATCTTTTATTTTTCTAATGCCAAGACCACCTTCACTCTGAAGGGTGCAAACACGATCCCACCTAAGTAAGTGATACTTCATTTCTTCCCCAAAAGCCCCACAGAAAATTAAGCGTCATTCTTTCAATTTTCTTTATCACTAAGGCTGGCATTTGAATAAGAGACATCAAATAGATTGGTAAATTAGCTAAACAAGAACTTAACAATGTATCCCTATCACTCATACACGGGTAATTTGGTTTCCAAAGATCTAACTTCACTTGGACTCACTCTAACACCTTATCCCAAACTGTTATAGAGTGCCTAGAATCTGAAATTAGCATTCCCATATAAGTAAAAAGGAAAGAGCCTACCAAGCAACCCAAAAGATTTGTCAAATATTGAATCAAAGTCAGAGAACAGTTAATACATATCATTGAGGTCTTATGGAAATTGGCCTTCAAACCCAAAGCCACCTCGCAACAATCTAAAAATCGAGCAATGTTTTTCACAAAAAAAAAAACGTATCATCCGCATATTGCAAATGTGAAACTCTTGGACCCATCTCAACCACTTTAAAACTAGAAAACCTCCTACAACCTTCCACTTTATGAATCATCAGGCTAAAGCATTCTGCATAGATAAAAAAATGAATGGTGACATGGGGTCCCCTTGGTAAAGACCCCTGGAAGCCTTAAAGAAATCAATAGGGCTTTCCTTAAAAAGTATTGAGAAATGGGCAGAGGATAAACATCCAAAGATCCAATTCTTCCATTTAGCCCCAAAACCCATATTCTTAAGAATTTCCATAAGCACCCCCCATTCAACTTTGTCATAAGCTTTTTCCATATCAAGTTTAATAATGACTCTAGGAATTTAACTTCTCGCTTTATAATGAATACACTCTTGAGCCAGTGTTAGAGATACAAAAAGGTAAAACTGACTTCAATCTTTCAGCCAAGACCTTTGCCACAATTTTATAAAGGCTAGTTAGAAGACTGATGGGCTTAATATCTAATAACTCTGTTATCACTGATTTTTTAGATATAAGAGCTATATAAGTGTCATTAACCCCTTTGAATATCTCACCCCTAGTCATAAAATCCCTAACCATCTCTAATAATTCAGACTTAATCAAGTTCCAAAATCTATGGAAAAAAGAAAGAGGAAAACCATCTGGGCCTGGAGCCTTATCACCAGGTAAAGCAAAAACGACCCCTTTTAATTCTTCCATAGAGATGTTACACTCCAAATTATAACTCATCTCTACTGTCAAAACTTTAAATTGTACCCTTTCCAGTTTTGGAGTAAACTTCACCTTCGTTAAAAAAGCCTTTAAATGGTCAATAATAGCCCCTTCCATTGCCACACTATTCAATACCAGGAATAGTCAAACCAGAAATATCATTTTGACTTCTTCTCACACTCGCAATAGAATGAAAGAACTTAGTATGCAGATCACCCTCTTTTAACCATTTTATCATTGATCTTTGCTTCCAATATAACTCCTCAGCTCTACGAAGATTATGAAGAGGTTTCAACTTTGAACTCCTTTCACCCATCAACTCCTTGATTAACACACCTATAGACTGAATGTGCTGGTCCAAAGCTTCACTTTCATATAAGACCTTATCGATTTTAGACTGAACATTGAAATTATTCTCTTTCTTCTAGACGATGAGCTTATGTTTAATATTGAGCAGCTTTTTGTGCAATTGAAAATTCAAGGAACCAATAGAAATTGTGTTCTGCCAGGTGGTTTTAATGACTTCTACCACTTCTTTCTCTTTCAACCACCCAATATCTAGCCTAAAAGACTTCGGCCCACCTCTCTCCTTGCTAGTGTATAACAAAAAGGGGATATGATCAGAAGATAGACGTAGAAGAGCTCTAATAGAGACAACAGGAAAGACACCCACCCAATTTAGCCCCCACAATCGGTGGATCAAAGAAAGAATTACTCTTTATAAATCTATTAAACAACCTCATCAAAGAATTAATAGAAAATCATTCAGAACATTCATCTGACCACCTGATAAAATTAAAATCCCCCTATGCACAAAGGGAAATGAAATTGTTGAATCACTCCATCCATATTATTGACAAAAATTTCCTTAAGAGCAGGGGTCATTAGCATTATAAACATTCATAATTTCCCAAAAGAACCCTGAGTAGAACCCTGAAAGCTAAGAAGTAACAATATGTCTCAAATAACAGTCTCAAAATTTTGTAGAACAAGAGGGTCCCACAATACCCACAAGCCACCAGATGCTCCAACAGCATCAATACCACAAAAAGAAACGGCCCTTAAACCCCAAAAACACTAGGACTTGGAAGTTTGGTCTCTTGAAGAATTAAAATCCAGGGCTTAAACTTAGAAACCAAAAATAAAACATCCCTCTTACGCCTAAGGTCATCAAGACCCCTAACATTCCATGAGAGAATATGCATGAACAAGGATAGTTACAGGTGGAACCTGGCCCATCAAGACTTGCTCTGAAATAGAGCTCCTCCAGCATCAATGCTTCATTGAACGCAGCAGAATCCGACAACTCCGAAGAGTCTGAAACGGGAGAAGCAGAGGAGACCTCCAAGAGACCAATGATTTTTGGTTCCTTACCCAAAGACACTTTCCGCTTAGCAGTGCTCTTGATGATGCCACGAGCCTCCAGAAGCCGAAGACTTCGACCCCAAAGAAGAAAACTTCTGATGCTTAGATGCCTTGCTGACGATTGGGGTTTTCTTAGACCTCCTCACAATGCTCTGAGCAATATCTGCCCCTAAATCCACAGACCTTCTAGCCTTCTTAATCTGTTTCACCTCATCAAAGAACACCCTAATGGGGATATTGAAATCCATACCTATATCAGATACCATAGCTGCAATATTCGGTTCTTCAGTGTCAACATCAACAGAATCAAACTCAAAAACCTCAACTTCTGATACAGAGTCATCAGTTATAGAGGTCCCCCCAAAAGCTGTAGAGGGAACGCCTCTAAATGGGGAATAACTCTCAAAGGGTCTACAGCATCAGAAAAAGCCAACGCAATATTTAGATCAAAAGAACCATCCTCTTCATGCTCCCCCTCAATTTGCACAGGCAACCTTTGGTCTCCAAAAGCCAAAGTCAGATCCTCTTTGCCAGAAAACACCACCTTCACAATAAGAGGGTCAATGACAAGCGGATCAAACCTCACTCTAGCCTTGGGAGGTTGACTTTTAATAGTAGCACACCAATAAGGCAGGGGATACATGGTTTTCTTTTGCCAAAAAAACCATACGACAACCTAGACTTTGAGAACCAGATCCAGCAACACTCCTTTCTTTGCCAAGAAGAAAAAAATGAGACTCCAACCAAAAAACATTTTCTCCTCCACCGGCTTCCAACAAAACTCCTCATTAAATTTGGAAAAATACAGTTGCGGAAAATCCACTGCAAAAATCTCGCAATCATTTTCTAAAGGCAGGTCATCATGGAGATTTACCTTGAGACTCGGGGAAAGTGCCACGTGCAAAGAGGTGTCGCCTTCCATGGTATCTCCACTCATCCCATCTAGCAAAACAACACCGTCATTCAAGCTTTTAGATTTACAACTAACAACCCATGGAATTGATGAACCCGCGAGACCACCCAAATTTATAAACCCAGCATTCATAATATCCAAATTTCAATTTTGCATGGGAACAACCTCCTTACCCTTATTTTGCATGGACTCGAGGCAGGTACCACTCCCAAAGTATTAGCACCCATAGTCTTAATGGATGACAACTCCCTAGAACAATCAGCAGTAAAATCTGGAAAAAATCCAACCGGCACCCATTTCCTTTTCAAATTTGAAATAAGCAAGCAAATTCAAAATCTTGCCTTCTTTTTGAAGCGCTGCCTCCGGCGTCAATTCCGGCGACGACCATCGAGATTCCCAACAACATGCAGATTTTTTGTAATTTCCTTGTGCTGATCATCTTACACCATTACAGCTCAATCTTGACTTCACAATTTTCGCCACTAACCTTGTCTTCAATCCCTCCACCACGATCTGAAGGCAACACCTCTTTTCCAGGGTAAGATCGAACCAACCCATCATCAGCCACCACTTTAATAACAAAAGTATCATTCCCCACCTGGAGCTGAACAGATAGTGGTAGAGGCTGACCCAACACCATCCAAACCTTAACCTTGACAGAGCATCGGTCAGCCCCTATAAAGGATGTTCAATCCAAATCACAGTATTCACCCCAACTATTAGCAATACTCTTGATAACAGACAGCTTCCACACATTAAAATGAATACCCCAAAGTCTCACCCATGTACAAACTCTCTGATCAAAGGACGAATGATCAGAAGGTTTCCACAGATCCAAAGAAAAAAGTTTACCTCGGACTCTGAGAAATCTACCACAGAAAGCTCGACAAACGTCCCCCTCAGAATGAAGCATGAAAACCACTTTATTCTCACCAATGATCTTTACCTCCGGAACATAGTTGAGAGACCACCCTCTTCTGGCCCAATCTATAAGACCAAAAATATCATTGGGAGGAGGCGAGAAAGAACCCACCACACAGTTTTTGACCAACAAACGACCCTCATTCCACACCTCTTGATCAACTGTAACTAAAGAATGAGGCATCTCTAACACCACGCCATAGATCCCCTACGATTTGTTCGCCAACGTAATCCCTCTCTAGATTTCTCTCAAATTCTCCATCGTTCAGTATTATATTTTCTACTAGAATTGTTCACTTAGAGAGAGAGTGAGATAGGATCAAGATCAATGTTACAACTAAAACCCTAAAAAATGCTTCCCATCGATCATGTCTTTGACCACATCGAGTTAAATATCACCTAAAACCCTAATCCACAACCAAACGTGGATACAATCAAGTAAAGATGTTGATCGACAGAAAATACATACTTACATTGTCCGGATAGGCCTACTCAAATTCCTTCTCCAATCTGTTTTGAACAACATTGTAGCGTTCCATCCATCGCATCCCAAAACAACCCAAATTTCAGTAGCCTAAAGTTAGAGAACGAGAGAGAGAGAGAGAGAGAGAGAGAGAGAGAGAGAGAGAGAGAGAGAGAGAAGAA